>OZ038490.1:63130064-63237564 GCA_964036315.1 Acanthosepion esculentum
ATACATATATATAATTTTATGGTTTTAATATTTTTTATTGTTCAAAGCATATATATATATATATATATGTATATGCATTCATATATATATATTTCTCTGTATATATATTATATGTGTGTATGTGCGCATGTGCGTGCGTGTGTGTACGCGTGTGCTTGCGTCTGTGTGTGCGTGAGGTCTCTCACGTCGATTTATAAGTATGGAAGGCTAACAGTTTGGAAAACTGTTGTGACCAAGTAATGGTTAAGAAATAACAAAACAAGACGTTGCAGATAAATCGTGTATTGAACAGTAAATACAACAGAAGTGTGTTGGGTGTGTGTATCGATTGACCACCGTTCAGTCTATATCACAATTAATATTTAACAGACCCCCCGCCCCACTACATGGGATGTATGTGGCACAAGCTCGGCCAAAAATATTCCTTTAGAACCCGGATAAACGTGTTCGGGGTCTGTCTACTTCCCCGGACGAAACTTTGCCCTTCGGCAAAGCCTCATCCAGGTTCCTCTCTGCCTAAGGCAGGGCGTTCGACAGTTGAACAGTCTCTATCACCGTTATATTCAGTGACTCCCAACGAAGGCACATGTGGCACAAGGCCGTAGGCTCGGGCAAAAAATCCCCGTAGAACCCACATAAACGGTTTCGGGTCTGTCTACCTCTCCGGACGAAACTCTGGCCTCGTCCGGTCTCCTCTCAACCCAGGTCAGAGAGTTCGACAGGAACTGCAGTCACATCCTCGGTAGAACAGTCTATATCACCGTTATATTTAACGCGCCCCCACGTGGGTCATATGTGGCACAAGGCTGGTTTATTGTGGGTTCTCCGAGTCCGTAGGCTCGGCCAAAAATATTCCCTTCGAACCTGTATAAAACGGGTTCAGGGCCTGTCTACCTCCCTGGACGAAACTTTGCCCTTTGGCAAAGCTTTGTCCGGGTTCGTCTCTGCCGAGGCAGAGAGTTTGACAGTCATGAACGGTATATATCACCGTTCCCTCGAGGCTTACTTTCCTACTACTTTATAGTAAGTGGAAGAGTCCACAATATTCTCATTAGAGGGGAGACAACATAACAAAAACAAAACTGCTACCCTACCTTATCATATTGATGGATTATAGAGATCAAGACCCAATTACACTTTTCAGAAAATCCAATAAAGGAGAAGAGTGTACAGCGATGTTCCCATTTCGTTTTCCTCAGTTTTGAATTCAGAGTCGTTTTTCACCCGAGTTAACGTTAGGTGTAATCATTCAGCAAGCGTCGGTGTGCGTATGAGTGGGCGCAATTCATTGTCATCATCGACAGACGGTTACAATGAATTCTGCTCTCCCATACGCATTATCATCTTCGAAGCCATTTCATCATTTTGTAATTGTTAGATTATTTTATTTATTTATTGTTATGGATTATTTTGGTGTTATGTGTAAAGTATATTCTCGTGTTACTATAGTTCTTGTGGTATCTGTTAATGTGGCCTCAAATATATAACAATGGGTTGCGGATTGAGAAATAGTTACACAACATTGTTTACGCAACTATTTGGGATATACGAATAAAGTGCCATTATGTACTCACATAAGACAGCTTTTTTTCAAGGCACACCAAAACAATTTGTAATTCCAGTACCAAAAAAATGTTTTAAAATTATTGACTCCTTTTAAATCGTACAAAAAACTTTACTGAAGATAATTATAATCTTCAGTTTCGCATTTTCATAATTATAAATATATGAATCTATGCAGAGGCATATGTTATGAATTTATATGGGTGCATTACTGAAAAAAAATGAGAATAGGTTAGGCTTATGAACGTCAGCTTCCGTGAATTACCAGCAGCTTACGAAATGAGGACAAGTGCAGTAGCATTATAAACACTGTTAATGGGATATTTTCTCTTTCTCTTTCTACTATTTGTTTTACAATTCCGAAATCTATTTCGTCTTTGTATTTACAAAGTCTTAATTCAGGAGGTCAATTGTTGTGGTGTCCTCCCTTTAAAGAGTCTATGTTAGACTCTTCCGCCTACTATATGATTAGTAGAACATAATGCTTCAAGGAACGGTGAATGGATTAGAATTTATTTCTTCACCACAGTTGTAGACGCTGGCATTTTTTTTATGATTTAACGTGAAGTCCGTTTCTTCGAATCCTTTGTCGCCGAGATGTTGTGACCAAGTAAATGGTTAAGTAATAACAAAAACCAGGTTTGCAGATATACCGTATATTAAACAGTAAGTACACCAGAAGAGTATTACACGACTGGTGAGAGTGTATCGAATGAACCAGCGCTCAATCTATTCACTGTTAATATTTAACAGCCCCCAACCACGTGGAATGTATGTGGCACAAGGCCGAGTTTACCGTGGGTTCTCTGAGCCCGTAGGCTCGGCCAAAAATATTCCCTTAGAACCCGCATAAACGGGTTCAGGGCCTGTCTACCTCCTCAGACGAAACTTTGCCCTTCGGTAAAACCTCGTCCGGGTTCCTCTCTGCTCAAGGCAGAAAGTTCGACAGTAATGAACAATCTATTCACTGTTAATATTTAACAGCCCCCCCCCACAAAGGTATATGTGGCACAAGACCGGTTTAGTGTGGGTTTTCAGAGCCCGTAGGCTCTGCCAAAAATATGCCATTTAGAGCCCGTATAAACGGGTTCAGGGCCTGTCTACCTCCCCGGACGAAACTTTGCCCTGCGGCAAAGCTTCGTCCGAGTTCCTCTCCACCGAGACAGAGAGTTCGACAGATGAACAATCTATTCGACTGTTCGTCGAAGCCTTCTTTTCTACAAATCTTGTAGTAGGCGGAAGAGTCTAACATAGACTCTTTAGAGGGAGACATTTTTTATTATGATGTCATTTAAAGGAATTAGTTCTTTTTTGCTATGGTAAGTCTTTTAACCATTTACTGCTAAGTAGTGCTTATCTGAATCCATTTTGGACTTCCGAAAAATGTTCCTTTTCTTGAGTGGTAATAAAACAATTAAATTTGACCAGAGGAAAAATGTCCCTGTGATCAATGATCAACTTGTCAGTATACCTTATATCTTATCTTATAGACAAGGAAAAAGCCTGAATGGGAAAGAAAATAGAAAGAAAGACCAAACGACAAGCACCTATCTACTCTGTAAAGTTATAAAATCCTGGGTTAACTTGACACAGCAAAGAAACACTTCACATTTTATATTTATAATTTCGCGCATGCTCTATTAAGTCAAGCATTATTTTATTAACCCCAGCTCTCAATGTGCGATATTAAACACACACACACACACACACACACACACTCGTATATATACATACATACATACATATATATATATATATATATATATATATATATATATATATATATATATATATATATATATGTATGGACGTATGTATGTATGTATGTATGTATGTAGGAGGCACGGTGGAGTAATGGATAACGGCTTGGATTGAGGAATCGGAGAGCCGATTCCAGTCGAATCCATTACATTATAGTTTATTGGCGAAAGGTTGTAGACTTTAACCGCATACTACGAACATCCGCCTGGGAAGTCGTGGACCAATATCATAAAATACTTGGCACGGATTTCTGAGAGACTATTGTATATACACCATCAAGGGGTTATTTTCAGGTTTTATTTTGAAAATCTCGTATTAATGTTACATGAAACATATCCTCTTTTACTCAATGCGTGATGGTTGTCACTGAAGTCTGGATACACAGATTTACATTAGAAGTTCCTTTCGCAAAGACAGCGTTCTATTCATCTGCGTTCAGTGTATGGAGCGAAACCCTTGAAGATCAGATTTTAATTAACGTCCCTTGTAAAATAAACGATCACATGAAATGATATGTATGCAGGAAGACTTTAATTAATAGGCTCCAGTATAAATATTTGAAGCGGCTTGAGAAATCCGATCCGGGCTTGCGTTTTTCTATTAAACATTTGTTATTGGAAGAAAAATGCATTCACGCTCGACTTGCTTCCGAAAATAGGATCATAAAAATAATCATCTTTTTCGGAAAAATTCGATTATTAAGGACTTCTCAATGAGACGTGTTTCGAAACATATTTGCTCCCTTTTCGTCTATACCGGCATGATCTAAATGAATAGAGGGCATGCTTTTGCCATATTCTGTTATATTTTTTATCAAATTCACAATCACCGATGCTATTTTTCTACACACTCTTGGTTGATTCGTATCCCTTCGTGGTCGATCACGGGTCACTGAAATTCCCTATGTCTTTTCCATAAATATTTTCATGGTGATTGTTCTGATGAACTTTCCTGTGTGGTAAATAGACTTTATGAATTTAAGCGCAGTATTAGATTGGCGGCAAGGTCCCATCATTTTACAGTTGCAGTGACTAGATATAAACGTATTTTTATGTTAATATTGTCTTCACTAGCACCATTTTGTGGAACTCTCTTCCGACTATTTGCTTCCCAGTCAAACTTGATCTTCAAAAAATTAAATGCAATGTCTATCGTTAGCACCGTTTTCTTAATTACTTTTCTTTTATTGTTCTTTCTACCTAATAGTCTTTCAATCTCATATTCTCTAACACTCTGTAACCTCTTGTGTCTTAGTGATTTTGCTTGGTGTCAAATGAGTAAAACCAAAATTCCTTTCTTTTATTGCTCTTAGTACATGGGACGCGTTTCATATTTTTCATTTACACTTCTATTTCTTTTCGTTTTTTTCGTTTTTGTCCTCCATTTCCTTAGCTCCTGATGTTCTTACTGTTTAATATAAATAAATTTGCGTTTTTGTTTTAATTTTCATCGTTTTTCCTCGCTTTAATCTTGAATAAATTATTTTCCTTCGCTTAGTGTAGAACAACGTCAAATGTAACTGGTACAGAGTCTCGATTGAATTCATTATACCGAAGCAAAATTTATTCAGCTAAATCTTACACCATGTCAGCGTGACCTTCACTTCGCATACGGCACAAAGCGCGAAAAGAGAAGAGAGTAAGAGAAAGGAAATTGTGTGAGAAAATATTTAATGTGGTGGGACCAGTTTGCCTAGAGAATCAAGAATTTAAATTTTGTTTATTTCACCTAATTCCGAACACAAGCTTTTCGCCCCGACGTTAAATACTTCATATTTTCAGTCACGAGACAGCCAATAAGGCTTTCTTCAAGATAGTAATTTTCTCTTGCGTTTAAATTTGCCCGACAATAATTTTTCTTTGTTATATTTTCTTTTAAAAATTCTCCTCTTGCATCTGCTTCCGAATTTCTTTCTATCTCCACTTCTTCCTTTAACTTTCTGTCTTTTTGTTTAACTTTTGTTTTACGTGAAGATACTTGCTATGTTTTTTCTGATTTTTTTTATTATTGGAGATTGATTCTTTGTTTCTTTCTTTCTTTCTTTCTTTCTTTCTTTCTTTTAATGCTTTGTTTCTCGTTCTTTTTTGGTATCTTTTTCAATTGAGATCCTTTCTTTATTTTTGCTTTAAATAAAGATTTTTTCTTTCCTTCAAGTTTTTTTTTTTTAAATCGATATCCCTTCGTTTTTTTGTCTAATTTTTGTTTTAAATGAAAATCCTTGCTACTTTTTGTATCATTTTTGAATGAATATACTGTTTTTCTTTCTTTCTTTTTGTTTAATCTTTCAATGGTATCCCCTTCTTTCTATTTTGTTTGATAATTTTGAAATGAAAATCCTTTCTTTCTTTCTCTCTTTCCTTTATTATTTTTTTTCTAATTTAAGAGAATAAAGATTCTGTTTCTCTTTCTTTCTTTTTTTCTTTCTATTTCCCTGTCATTTCTTTTCTTTGTTTCCTTCTTGTCAATGCTTTTATTTCTTTTCTTCTCTAGTCTTTGTTTCATTTGCTTCTTCTCTGCTCTTTTCTTTCTTTGCTACTTGGCAGTTCTCTTCTTTTTTGCTTCTTCACAGTTCTTTTCTTTCTTTGCTACTTGCCAGTTATTTTCTTTCTTTCTTTTCTTATTATCAGTTCGTTTCCTTGCTTTCTGGCAGTTCTTTTCCTTCTTTTTTTTTTTTGCTTTTAACGATTCTTTCTTTCGTTCTTTCTCTCTTTCTTCCCTTCTTTATTTTTTCTAATTTAAAAGAATAAAGATTCTGTTTATTTTTCTTTCTTTCGTTCTTTCTTTCTTTTTCTTTCTTTCTTTTTTTTCTTTCTTTCATCCATTCTTTCTTTCTTTCTTTCTTTCTTTTTGTATTGTTTCCTTTTGTGGTTTAAAAAAAAAGAAGAATATTTCTTTTTATCTCCCCTGACGAGTTTCGTTCCTTCTTTCTTTTCCCTTTCCGTTCCTCTGCCACTCTTGTGTATTTTATTTTTAAATGAACATTCTTTCCTTTCACACGATTCTTACATCTTACATTTCTTAATTTCTTTATTCATGTTTCCTCTCTTTCCTTTCTGGATCGGCTTTGCTTTTCATTTCGAGAGACGCTACTCGCTATAAATGACACGCCTTAAAAGATTTTGGGCAACATTTCTATATTTGAAGCAAAGAATGCAAGATGCAGTTGAACTCAAAAAGTTTATGTCCTTGTCAATAGAAAGATGTCTGTTACTTTCTCATTTCTCGTACAACAAGGGCGCGATGTTTCGTCGTCATTGGGCTTTGCTGCTTAAAATAATCATTTCCATCTGATTATGAACATGTTCTTTTCATATTTCCTGTGGTTATCACTGACAGAATATCCGTTGAATGGCCACCTAGTTTCACATACTCCTAGAATGTTGACATTTAACCAATTGAACTCCCGTTTTACATTTTCCGACTTGTCACAGGTGTTTAACGTTCTATGTCCCGAGAAATATTTTTGTTTGATGCAAACACGCGCTGGGTGACGGTCAGACGATACCTGGTACACATGTCGCTCCTTATCGGGCGAGAAATTGATTCACGCCGTTAGGTTTTGTAGTTTGTTTGGTAAATGCCATGTTATTTCTTGGGATTGATAGTAGAGTGGTTTCCCGTTGCGTTCTCCACGGTGGTTGAAACACTGCCTCGAGTTGACACGTCAAAGGTTCTTCCGCCCTTTCTTAAGTCTTATTTTTCAACCTACTGGGTTGCTAACAACACACCTCACAGGCAAGAACATGCAGTGGAGGGATACGGTATAATCGTCGACTGTCGCATTCATATATATATATATATATATATATATATATATATATATATATATATATATATATATATATATATATGCTTCTGAAAAAAATATTTCGGTTGAGCTCTGTGGTAGAAAAGTGAATTTGCAAACAGTCACTATTACTGCTGCTGATGAAAGTCTCTTCGTTAAAACGAATCGAATTCTCCAGTCACTGGCGTGTTTATCTAAAAACAAATACATCTAAATTCTTTTTCATTCCTGCCGTGCGCCAATGATTTAGGAGTAGAATCTCCGATTGATACCAAATCAGTCGGGTTTCGATCCCGGCTTGAGGCAATCGGATGTCTAATCACACGAAATAGCCTGCCTGGGAATGACAAATAATGTGCGTTTTATTTTTATAGATACAATTTATTTAAGTAAATGCTGTTTTTTAAAATTAAACAGTATTAATTATATTTACCGGTCTGAATGTTCAAGAAATGTCATAGAAAATATGCGTTTTCCTATACAGAAACCATCATTTGATCTCACGTGGTATGCCGTTTAGATAGTGAGAAGTGTATGGTTAAAAACAAGTCTAAATTACTGATTATAGGCACAATATTCGACTATTTTTCTTGATCGATCATATCTCCTGGCGAAACCTTTTTTTAACGTAACAACATGACAACATGTAAAGAAAAAACGTATATATAAAATAATTGTTTAACTTAATCCATTTAATTATATATATATATATATATATATATATATATATATATATATATATATATATATATATATATTCGACTCTCCCGTCTAAATCTACGTATGAGGGTCAAGCAGATCAGTTCCTAGGAAACCGACAGCCCTTCACCAGCACATGAGATTGATTATAATGGTAAATGTTTTGTGCAGAAATATCCACAATTTTTGAAGGGCCGAATACGGAGATCTGGTGCACTACGTGCCACAAGGTCCCCAAACGACCCTGCGCAGGTTTTGAATTCAGAGCTGTCCTTCTCCTAGACGAGTTGCCATCCGAGGCTATAGAACCCAGTCTGCCCTGCTATTTGCATTCACTTATGTGCTAATACCCTAGGGAAAGGTATTAATTCTCTTCTGATATATATATATATATATATATATATATATATATATATATATATATATATATATATATATATCACATGAACAAGCACATTATCAGTACGGCGGGATTAATATTGTTAATAAACTGTCATTTATTTTTGTTGTTACATTCGAGTACTTAAGAACCATTCCAAATTAAATTTAGAATCTGTTATGGTGTTAGGTCATAAACTTCATGACATTAAATACGCATATTAAAAAAAAAATAGGTGCTTTCCGATATATCTATATATTTAAGATCGTGCGTGTTCTTCAGATGTTTAAACGATGAAATTCTTTTAAATTTACTTTAGATGGATAGTATCTCTGTTTAGATATAAGAGCGGCTTTTGCAGTTTCCCTTTTGAAAGAATTGGACGTTGATCAGAGCTGAAGTTCTCTAGCAGAAAATCACTTAGATATTCTTTTCTTTCGCCTGAGTTTTCAAACATCCTTCAGAAAAAAACCCAAAAAAAACAAAGAAGCCAACAGCTTCCTAGTTGCTGGGCTCTGCAGATACGTATTTCCCGATCAAAAGAATACTTGTCAAATATCTCCACTTTTGTCACAAAAGTGGAGATATTTGACAAGTATTCATTCGCGGAAGCGGATCGTACAGAAATAGTCATTTTGTCGATCGTTTTCCTCTTCATTTGAAAACTAAAGGCGATACATTTGTAAGATATTTTTTTTTCTGATCATGAGATAAAGTATTATTACCGTTTTCAATATGTCGGCTGCTGCTTTTGTCTTTTTACAACGCTACATCATGTCTGACCCATTTTTCGGCAGCAAAAAAAAAAAAGCAAAGAAAAAGAAATTTAAAAGAAAAAATAGTTCGAAAGAGATGCGAATCCCTACAAAAAGTCATCTTTCTCCGATGAAAAAAAAGAACAGACAAAAAGAACAATTAGCGTATCAAGTCTCTCATTATTTCTTCTAGATTGTTTCATAGTGCGTTAGCAAGTGTAAATTTGTCAAGTTTGAAATATTCCCGGATTGATATGCACTAAATATAGTCTGAAATAAACAGAATATTTCAGAAGTGGCCTCACTTTTTCATATATGCAAGTATTTGTCAACATCAGAAAGAGGCAGCTGAAGTTTCTGGGACACCTAATGAGGAAGGAGGGCCTGGGGAATCTGATACTCACGGGTCAAATAGAGAGAAAGAAAGAGAAGGGATAGCTTGAGCAGGTGGATGACAGAATAAACATGGTCTGGGTGAGGAAGGAACTTGCTGAGAGCTGCAGGGAGGTGGAGAGCCATGATCGCCTACGCACTGAAAAGACATGACACATAAAAAGAAAGAAAGAAGTATTTTTCAATCATTTAAAACTTATCTAAACTCGCATGTGTTTTATCAGTTAAGTTAAATGATAACTTCTGGATAGTTGCAAATATCTGCCCCTTTTTGCAACTAAAGATATTGGAATCTTTTAGCAATTAATGATATAAGGGGCAGAAATGTCTAGCATGAAACTCCTTTTCAAAAATGAAATATATCAAGTGGGATTTCGTGTCCTACAGAAGAGAAGACATGAAGAAAATTTATAAAGATAATTTAAATATTGAGAAACCAATAACCTCAGAAAATTGGAAAGCAAATTAATATAGTTAAACTGCATGGACGATGCATTGGAATATATAGAAAATCGAATAATAACGATAAAATTATGCACTCAAGATCGAAACAAAAGAAATGTCCTGGTCTCAACAATCGCAAAGAATAACAGTTGAACCCTGACCACAATAATTTGACGATGCCAGTGAAAACAGAATGTTCCGAAGTATATATCTGAACATTACTAATCTTTCTATAGACGTAATTAGCAACGAACCGAGAGGTGAGGAAAAAAGGAAAACTATTTTTTTTAAAAGATAAATATACTTAAGTATCAACTTAAAAAAAAAGTTAAATTTTGATAATAGCACACGTTCTAGTCGAATTTAAAACACGTTTCTCAGTTTGATGAATGAAGTCTGGAATCAGAAGTGCATCGCAAAGCACTGGGGTATATCACGAATTAATGCACTCTAGAGACAAAAAAGATACGTGACTTCCTTCAGACTGTTAGAATATTTTCATGGCAACTAGCTTTTTTCCCTGGTGCCCCGACTACATGAAATTAAACACGCTACTAGATTGGTAACTAGGTCTCACCGTTTAACTGTCGAACTAGCTAGATTCAACGAACATCCACTTCTAATCTACCAGTTTTGTTTCTTGCATTCCCACCCTTCTGATTTCTTACTTCCCTGATAACTACAAGCTTCAGGAAATTAAATGCAATGTTAATCGCCATTGGATCCTGTTCCTTTTTTGTCCCTTCCTCAATCCTCCCCGTTCTCAGTCACTTTCTCTCACTTTCACTTTCACCCTACGTGACCCCCTGCTTTTGAGAAGTCTTGCTTGGGGTGAAATGATTACAAAAAAACAAACAAACAAAAAACAACGAGTTAATAGGAAAAGATTATAAACGGACATGTGCACTGCTTTGATTTTGCTATTTTCATTCCTTCTGTATTTAAGCAGTACGTATTCTATAAAGAAAAGGAATAGTTTCAATAGGCAAAACTTTAACATTCTAAATTTGTTCAATCTGGCGCCAGCTAAGCGACAGGTACACAACTAGTACGGATAAAAGCAGAAGTAGAAGCAATAGCGAAGAAGCGACGGGCTAAACTGAAGTCAGGTAATATTACGCAATCCCTGGACTGTGTATAATTCAGTGACAGAAAATGTGTAGAGAAGACCAGATGAACGTATCCGGCGACAGAGCAAGTCAATTGGACAGGTTCCAATATTGGCTAACTTTGTGAGACTTATCCAAAAACTCGTGTCAGCCGGAAGACAGCAGTGACACTGGGTAAGGGTCGCTGTGGTATTGGTGGAAACTGGACTTCTGTCATTTGCTCGGGAGACGACGACTAAGCGAAAAGTCATGCGATGCAATCTCATTATGTTTGGCCGGACATTACGCTAGGGTAGTCGAGTTGGTTTTGACACTGCTCATATACCCAAGACGGTCTATAAGAGCTCTTCGGCGTGCATACGTGCGCTGATGACTATGTCTGTATTCCGTAGGTACAGTTGTTAATATATATAGAAAACTTTGACAAGTGTACGTAGATGAGGAAATGATGTGCATATTAAGGTATTCGTCATAAAAAAAAGAAAAAAGAGAGAAAAAAAACAAGGTGTATGTATGTCATTATTTATTGCTCAAAAGGCTTTTATTGTTGTCTGACATTTTCACTCTTATATGCCATTGTCAGGTTAGGAAGGAATAACCTCCCCTACTGGGAATCAAATGTATATTACACAATTTAAATGGCTGCGTATTTTTATAACACTATGTGGAAGACACTGACTGAATAAAATTATTTCATTTCAAAAGAGCAACCTACAGTTTGCTTTTATTGAAAAGCGTTACTTATTTGTTTTCTTAAATTCATACTTATGAATGTCTCTCTTACTCTATCTACCTCTCTATCCGCCCCGCATCTCTCTCTCTCTCTCAATCAGTTTTTTTTAAGCTTATCACCCCAAGCAAGGCTGGAAGCCACTAGCACGCAAGGGGTTACAGAAGGTTTGGAGGAAGAGCAGATAGGAGTGGTAAAGGAGAGGATGTGGAGAAAGATAGTGGATCGATCAAGGCAAGGGGGTTACAGAAAATCTGGAGCGAGAGCAGATAGGAATGAAAGGTGAAAGGATGTGAAGAAGGGAAGTAGATAGATCAAGGCAACTGGAGATGTCGATTGACGTTACACTTAAATAGTTGGAGATTGTATTTGCCAGGAAAACAGGAATAAGGAAGGGAGTTTCACAGGCGAGATGTGCGAGACATGAAGCTATTGGAGTAGTTCCTTTCATTCTCTCTCTGTTGCTCTTTCTATCTTGTCAAACTATTTTTTATCTATCTCAGCTTGTTTTTGTCTGTCTCTCTAAGCCTATTTTTATCTATCTATATATATATATGTGTGTGTGTGTGTGTGTGTGTGTGTGTGTGTATGTGTGTGTGTGTGTGTGTATGTATATATGAACTGAATGTGATAGATAGATAGATAGATAAAGCTTCACTTTAGCTCATAGAGAGCAGGTTGAAGAGTCGGAAGTATAATTATACCAGACTCTCTTCGTACATAACTACCATATTATATATTCAATGGCCTATCGTCGACATCCACAGGTACGTATAGATAAATGATTAGACAAGAAACAAATGTGTTTCCGTGCATATGAGTCTTTTAGTACATAAAGGTGCAGTTAGCGTAACTATAGTAACCTTAGAGTTCCGGTTGTAACGGAAGATTTTACTTTTGAGAAAGCAAGAATCCAACCTTACATGCACCCTGCTGCCCTCGTCGTCGTCTTACTTGACAGCAAAATTGTCATTGGCATACCAAGATAATAGAGATAAAGTAAGTTGGATTTTATGAAAGCTTCAAGTATGGAATCAATTTAACTTGGAGACACTTCCTTTATTTGTCGTTGCTTGCCATAGAAAATCCGGATGTTTTCAGAGAGACGTTTTTACCATACTTATTTTAACATATTGATGCCCACCATCCAAGTTTTACTTATAACAGGCCTGGCGGTCTTGTACCTTAGCCCACAACTGTGCGGAAATATATTGGTTTAAATTACTACTAAATAACAGTTACAGAAATCATTTTTATCAGTGCACTTATATTTTAGCTGTGCAATTATACCTATTATGGTTGGTTGGTTGATTTTGTTTAGCGGCATATCAATATCTCTATGGTTTATTTAATGCCGAAATCAGAATATTTTGTACATAATTTTATGCTTTCAAGATAAAAGGTATGTCTTATTAAATATATATTTTGTAGGTCGTAAAATGTGTCACTGGTAATTTTATTACAAAAATGTATTATTGGTAATTTTACTATGCTGGTCATGTTGCTCTACAAATGTATTGTTGGTCATCTTGCTATAAAAATGTACTGTTGATTTTTCTCTGGAGTATTAATTATTTCCCCATCGCTGGGGCACTAACAAGTGCTACCAGCCTGGGCCAGGGTGGAACTGAGAGCAACACCAAATAAGAGGTGCTTCCGGGCTCCTCAAAACATCTAAACTCCATCTAAATGCCGGATGTAGTTTATCGTCATACCCAGGATAGTGTATCAATTATTGACTTATTCAATGCATAAAGAAAGAACAAAAATTTGTTTAGTAGCTAAATGCACAAATATCGCTTTATTCGTCATAAATTAGAAATGTTTTATGTGATATTGCAAAATTAACGAGTCAGTGTATAATGAGCGTTCGCAAGAGTTCTTTTCATATTGAAAAGGAGAATTTTAGAACTTAATATAAAGGATAGTTGTCAAAGAATGAATTTTCACATATTACAAAAATTCACTATTTACATTATTCGGACTATTGTCCTGTATTTCGCTCGCTAGGGTAGATTCTTCTTTATCCACTGTGCCATGTGTCCTTAGATCTAGTGACAGGACCTAAAGAGTGTGAGTTCAATACCTGGTTAAGGCAGTGGGGAAATTGGAGAGGGGAATTAACGGGAGATAAATGATAACTGACATCCATTAGACATGGCACGTGGAACTAGAACAGTCTACCCCAGCGAGAGAAATAAAGGGTTCAGTTCGACATTCCAACCCCCTGAAGAAGGTCGGAGCATACAACGTTGTGATAAATATTGAAAAAAACGAGGAATATAGTCTAAATAATGTAAATAGTGTACATAACACCTCATCTTAGAAATATAGACAGATTATAAAAATTCATTTTTATAATATGTGGAAATATCTACTCTTTGTTTGAAGAAGGTCGTGAAACCAGAAAGACGTGTAGCAGAATTATGTAAAATAGAGTATAATATGTAATTTAAAATTAAAATAAATCCAGATTTCAGCCCAAAACCTTTGCGGTTTATCTACTTCTTAATATATATATATATATATATATATATATATATATATATATATATATATGGAGAGAGAGAGAGAGAGAGAGAGAGAATAGGGATAAATAGATTGAGAGAAGTAGAGAGAGAATGTTATAAAAATGACGGAGAAAGTGAGAATGTCAGAGGGTGTGAAAGGAAAAGAGAGAGAGAGAGTGCGCGAAGCAAAGAAAGAAAGAAAGGGAGTGATAGCGAAAAAGAGAGACAATGATAGAAAAATAGTGTAAAGATGGATAGAGCGTGGGGGAAGAAGAGAGTATAACTGAAATGCTGAGAAAGAATGACAGATTGTTATAGAGTAATGAAGTGATAGAGAAATACAGAAAGAGAGGAAAAGAGAGAATAAAGATAGTGAGTAGGCAAAAGATAATTAAAGAGGGAGAGTGAGAGTGATAGAGAGAAAGTGTTAAACGAATCGAGAGAGTGAGAGAAATTCTGAAATATAGAAAGAGTAGGAGACAGAGCGAGGAAATGAAAGAAAAAGTATGGCAGAGAGAAAGAGAGATTGAATGAAATAGAGTGCGTGAAAGAAAGAAAGAAAGAAAGAAAGAGTATGAAAGAGCGACAGAGACAGGTAAATTTAAAAAAGGCGTAATGGATCAATTGATTCACATATTTTTTTCGCCTTATCAACCGTTTGTGTTTTATTTAAAACCGAAACGCACTTTGGATTGTCAGAATATTTTTTTGTCGAATGTAATATAGCAACAACTCTAAGTAGAAGCTTATGAAGTTTTATTTGAACCATTCTGCTTTAGTCCTGAAAAGCGTTTATTTTATTGTGATGGTTGGTTAAAAGCGAGAGGGGAGAAGGGATGTAATTATTTTATTACCACAACGAGTAAATATTACATTATTTCTTTTTAGAATAACAATGATTTTCTAGACACACGTACTTGTGTTTAATCCATGGCTTTGGGGAGAAGATGGCCTGAGAAAGGGGAAGTGAGGGTGAGGCCTTACTTATAAATTTGTAGAAATATGTTGCAATTTGGTTGAGTTATTTACATTTAGGAATTATATTTACTTACACACGTATGCCTTTTTAGGTTTTGAGCCGGAGAGAGAGAGAGATAAAGAGAGAGAATATATATGAGAGAGAGAGAGAGAGAGAAAGAGAGAGCGAAAGACAGAGAGAGAGAGAGATCTACATATTGCTGAAAAATATTGCATTTTCGTTATGTGTTATTTAAAGATGACGATGGAGAAAACTGCTGCCTGCAAACATTTTAAGGTGGGGTGGGTTTCTAAAGAGATCAAAAGAATTGATAACATTTTCAAATAACTAAATAAATATACAAAAATTCTTCTGTTTTTTTTTTTTTCGACCACAACGATTCTATGATTTTATCTCTTGCTTGAACTAACGCCGACCAGTTGAAATCAGCGATGCTTCTTTGTTGATCAATACAAGAACGAAGAGACCAAGATAAATAGAAAAAAAAATCTTGACTTGAAGCTGTCGGAGACTGTTGTGTCAAGTAGGCTTTGCTAAATGTCAAATTCCGACGTCTAACGGTATTTTTCCTTCTTGGCAGTATTTTCAATAATGTTGGGGAACAGATTAAGTGGATATTCTTATGAAATTTGAGAGATGGAGCTAAAGATGTACACAAAGCAGTCGATAAATAATATCGTTAAAAATATTTATCTAAGACAACAAACATTGACATAGCTTATATATCCATGTATATTAGTCCCTTTCATTGATTCTGCGCAGCAATATATCCACACACAGTTTATCTACACAAAATATATCTATATCACGCTATATCTGTACACAATAAAACTACATGTTTTCAGTGAATATTACTGAGACTTTATTTAAGGTTGAATCATAGACTAAATAAGAATTTTGAGGCAAGTCCAAGAGCATTCAACTTTTTTGATTGAGTGTGAGTAAAATATTCAGGAAAAATCGAATATTAATTATCTCCCCTGATTTTATCTGCTATAGTCATATTTGCATTAAGAATATTTCATCAGCAAATATTATTGCATTCTGTTCTTGTGGAATGTCCAAAGACTGATATTCAAGAATAAAAATTCTGCTGCGCTATTACCTATCAGAATATGTATGGTATATAGGGAAATTAACTTGTGTAAATGGCTCACAGTTTGAATTTGAGTAACCTTAAGATTGGTAAGATTTTAAAATCATCAATAACAAGTTTCAAAACTTATTTTCATCATCAAACTATATAATAATTATCAATGTGTAATTATTGATATATTTCCTGTCCCATTTTTAGTGGTAAGGGAGTTAAATCTAAGAAAGCTATAAATTTATTTGGGATTACTTCCCTTAGTTGATTAAAAAATATATTTCTGCATTTAGACTAAATTTGTCCCTGAGCAAAATGAACCGTTTAATTAATCATTTCCTTTAGACTTATTTTTCTTAGATTGCAATCTTATTTGTTCAAACGTTCCATTTGAGGCACTCAGATACTTTCGAATATTAAGGGATCGTCTTGAAACAGCTTGGTCATAAAATAAGCATAGTCATCGCCGACTTTGTTATTCTGTTCCTAAACATTTTCTTCCGAAAATTATCTCTATGTCACTACTATATCAAACATGAAATGGTTATCATGAAAAGATATTGAGCAAAAGGCGATTCCTGTAATAGAGGGTGTAATGAATGAATCGTAGATAACATTGGACGTCTAGAAAATATACATGGAATGGATTAATTAAACAATTCACTGGCCTCTATTTTACTTGGGAATTCATTATCTCCGTTATATTGAATATCAATACATTGTTTCAAGATTTTTGTTTCATTGGATATGACTCTTAAAACTTTCTAACAAATGTTGTCATTTTTGAAAGGCAAAGATACATAAAATAATTAACTCAGTCAACAAAGTTCGACAGAGGTTATGTATTCGCTTGTTTTTCGTGGTATATCAATAATGAATAATTACTACAAGATTCTCTTATAGTATAATCCGACATTTTTCAGTTTTTGTTGACACTGTCACTAGTGAAGTACTTTCACGTTTTATGTATTCATATGAAAAATTGTTTTATAACAAAGTTATACGACGATCTGACAGAAGCACAGCATGAAATATATTTTTAAGTATCTATATGAAAGAGTATAGGAAATAACAAATGTTTTTTTTTATGAATCCCTCAAAGATGAAGGCGCGAGTTATGGTAACAGAGCTTGTGTTTCTACAGAATGGTGCTGAGAATCCAATGAAAGGAACATGTGATCTAAGATGAAGTTTCAAGAGAAACAGGAAGCGAAACTGGGTATTTCTACATAAAATCAAAAAGAAGCAGGTGGAAATTCTCGGACTCATAACGAGGTAAGCCTGTTTGCAGAATTTGACGCTCACGGGTGACATTGAAGGCAAGAGAGGTAAAGCAAAAACAACCAATAGCCAAATTAATAAGCATTTATTAATAGATGATTGAAAAGAAACAAGGGGATAGTAAATTAGCATTGCTTAGAGTTGCAAAGGATACGAAGCTGTGGCGTGTTAAATGCAAATAATAGGAAGAACGAAACTAATGCCCGTTCTTATATATTTGATCTGATCTAATGTGTTTGAATCTGTGATGAAATATTTGAATCATTTAAAAAAAAAAACTTTTGTAATTTCAAAACTATTTTTAGTCAGTTTCCTGTTCGACTTTCTAATTACAATACTACCGGGTGCTCAGTAAAATATCGGTAAAGTCAGAAAGACAAGAGACAACAGTTGAGATCTGGCGACTGATTCATGAAGAATGTTTGCATATTTTGTCCATCCCCACCTTGGATGTTTTTTAAAAAGTACGATAACTTGACTCCCAAAATCAGTGAGTTGTGTAACCCATACGAGAAAGGCAGAACGAAAGACGAAAGTTTTCTGCAAACAACATTTAAATGACGAGTGACAAAACGAACAGCAATTAATCAATAAAAAAAAACAATCAGAGTTAAGTAATTACACTAGAATTGAATGATTATTCAAGGTCAAGAATATTCAAGAAATTTATTAAAGGTTATTCAAGGTCAATTATTGGTGAAAGCTAAAACAGTTATAAGTTTGCTGCTTGCTTTTTTAAATGTTCACCTTGTAGAATTCTGAGGAACAGGAAAACTTTAACCGAGGCAGTTGTCAGGCAACGTCTATTCGTGTTTGATTTTATGATGGAACAGGTTTATTCAAATACAAATCCCTTTGCTGCAATATTCTGCTTCGATTCCAAACCACGCTGCGTTGGTTAATAAAATAACAGCAATAATAAAAACAAGAGTCGGTAAAAAGAGAGTAATCGAAAAGGGAGTAGATAAAAAAAGAGAAGTTAGAACAGGAGGTATTAATAAATAAGAGAAGAGATTGGAGAATAACAACGAAATTAAGAATGGACTCAGTTAATAAAAAAGAAAAAAACAATTAAATAGAAAGAAGGTATAAGAGCACATATTGACAAAAAGAAGAAGAAAAAGAAAAGGAGGGAAGTGCAGCAAGAGAAAGGTATGAGGGGATATATTGACGAATAGAAAAAGAAGAAGAAGAAGAAGAAGAAGAAGAAGAAGAAGAAGAAGAAGAAGAAGAAGAAGAAGAAGAAGAAGAAGAAAAGAAATAAAGTGCAAGAAGAGATATCCATGCTTTCGAAAATAAAATAAAAACTAAATAAAAAGAAAGTAAAACAATATACATTAGTAATTAGAAGAAGAATAAGAAGAAGAAGGAAGGAAGGAAGGAAGGAAGGAATATCAAGAAGAAATATTTATGATTAAGTTACTTAAGGAAAGTAGAAGAATTAGAAGGAAGACGAATTAAGAGAAGATGAAGCAAAAAAGAAAATGGATAAAGAAATATAATTAGATGAAGAATAAAAAGAATATATGAAGGAATACATGATAAAATGGAAGGCAAGAAGAAGAAGAAGAAGAAGAAGAAGAAGAAGAAGAAGAAGAAGAAGAAGAAGAAGAAGAAGAAGAAGAAGAAGAAAGACGATAATAATAATGACAATAATAATGATAATAATATTTTTACAAAAGTGATCAGTGGAAAGTGTTAAGGCATTTCAAACATTAGGTTGGAACACGGAAAGAAATATGTATACACCAGAAATCAAAGGAAATAATAATAATAATAATAATAATTATTATTATTATTATTATTATTATTATTATCATTATTATTCCAGCATAATATATGTTGTTTGACGACCTCAGTTTTAGAAGATATTCGCTTTTCTAAAGTTCGGATGAATGGATATGAATTTTTACTAATTTTATTTCAGATTGGTGAACGCTAACAGCGAAATGGATCGAACTCATTACATTATATATATAGTTGTGCTCTCGAGGAAATTGTTGCATGATATTATAAGTCAAGAAACGTTTTAGAATTCGCCGCCAATGGAAGAAATGGGTTGTAATGAGAGAGAGGAATTTTGGCTTAACTAAAAATGAAGAAATAAAAGTGAAAGACCCCCTCCGGCACAAAAGAAAAAAAAAACAGACAAAAAAAAAAAACAATTAAATAAAAGGTGAATATTAAAAAAAAACAGAAAATAGATAAAGGAATGAAAGATCAAATATAAAAAAAAAGAATTTTGGCGCTAACATTAGGAAAGCAGATACGGCTGACTTGGTATAGAAAATTCGCATAATTTATTGGAGGGAAAGTATCCCATTAGGGTCTGCAATGGTTGAGCAGTAATCGTGGTGATTGTGTTAGGGCGACATTAATATATTACTATATTGGTTGGCATGAGAAATGTAATGTTAGTAATGTTGGTTCGTTGGTGGGTAGAATACTAATAAAGTTACAGTCTGCAAAGATGTAAACTGATACACTAAATGAAGGGCAATAGAGAGTGTGGAAGTGTAGCCAATAGAATGGTTTCGATCACCGATATTAGACTTTGAAGTAAGTTTCGATTAATACTGTAAATATCTGCGAAATATAGCGCTTAATTCGACTTGACGTCGTGTTAAAAATCATGATAAAAATATTAGACAAATTTCAAGCCTCGTTATAAAAAGTAAAAAAGAAAAAAATGAGCAGGTCATTCTTGTAGCTGCTAAAATGTTTGGATTTTCTCGCTAGATCAATTACGACCGAGTAGTGCATCCGATCCTCAATAGGTGCTTCATATATTCGACCTTGTGACAAATCTAACGTACGATTAGAAAATCATTTGCGCCCTTCACGGAGTGTAATAGTTAGCAACCTTGCTAAACCCATTACGAGTGAACGGTGAGTTCGATCTTCATACTTTCGATCTTGTGCCTCATCTAAGCTACGCCTAGAGAACAACCAGGAAGCTTGAACGTTGTGTAATGGTTAGCAAGCATGTCTCACTGGATCAACTAGGACGGAATAGTGATTTAAATCCTCACAAGATATTCAGCCTTGTGTTACATTTATGCTACGCTTAGAAAAGCATTATCATAGGTCTGGTCTTAAGGAATATTCAGTCTTCTGAATAGTAATTTACAAGTCAGGAGACAAAATGACAACACTGTCTTCCAAACTGGATTTCTATCCATGTTGCCCGTACCGTTAAAAAATGGGATGATTACCATACAAGACAAGCGTGATCGGAGGATTTAACTGATAGTACATTCAGATACAATATTGGAAGTTTGAATACAAAAAATAAAAAGCGTTTCAATTTAATAAACATTGAATTTATTTCCTGGTATATAAACATAATCATTCTGATCACTAATGTCTAAAGAAACACTAAGATGAAACATTTATGTTCCTTGTTTCTTTGCATTAATGGGTGGTTTAGCGAAAATGTCTTTGATCTTTTTGTTTAACTGGAGGTTCTTGTAATCCTTTTTTTAAATTGTGAATAAGTGTGTGGGAATATTGATTGTGGTTAAAAACCATAGGAATCCGATTGTTGTTTTTAATTTTCTTTATGTGAGAAGTGTGTTACGATTTATATGGATAGTTTTATTTAGTGCTTCTTTTATTATATTTATTGGGTATTTACATTTTAGGAATTGTTTTGTTAAGTTATTAATGTTGTGTAGAAAATCTACATGGTCTGAGCATATGCGTTTGATTCTTAGAAATGAGCTGTATACGATAGATTTTTTTTTATTTAAGAGGATGACAGCTGTTGAAGTGTAGGAATTTATGCTGGTTTGTGTTTTTTTTGTATAGAGTGTGGATATACAGGTCGTGTGTTAGAGTCTCAAATAGAAAATTCGGCGAGTCCAGTTCGAAATATTTGAATTCATCTTTTATTCTCCCAGCTATGGGTTAAATATCAGATGATACGGAGGCCTCTAGTCGTGTTTGCCAACTAGTGAATGAGGACAACACTGAACTCAAAACTGTATGGCGGGGCATATACGTGAACTCTCAACTTAAGTTCCCGAATAATAGTGACAGTATGAACAACTGGCCTGCGATGTGAGTTTTGAAGAATCATAGATTGGCCCGAGCAAACCGGCAGAAACTGAAAGGAGTAGCCGTACTGAAAATAAGAAATCGCACTGATTTGCAGTGTAGCTGAACCAACCGTCGAACGTGTATTGCGTGTTTATGAGACAGGACAAGCATCTGTTTCGATAGGGATGACTGGTACACATAAAGAAGTTCCTAATTTGAAAGTTTTCTTGATGTCACACCGAAAAGATATATATATATATATATATATATATATATAAAGATATATATATATATATATATACATATATATAAATATATATAAATGTATATATATATATATATATATATATATATATAGTCTTAAAGTGTGCTATATTTATGGGATAAAGTGCTCAATATCAGAGATAGAGCGTGTGTAAATATAAAAGTGGACATGGAATCAGAACTTAGAGGCGACAGTCTGTTTCATGCTAGTGAAATCGTCAGGCAAGAGTTGTCCACTTTTATATATATATATATATATATATATATATATATATATATATATATATATATATATATATATATATGAAAACAAATTCTCGCACGGATAAATAAAAGGAAATTAGTTAAAGATCAAATGCAAATCAAATATGGACCAATATCCGACAGGATGATGAGATAAAGAATAGAAAAGTTTATCGACATGAAATGCTTCACTTTTATTAAAGCTTCATATGAAATCATAAAGGAAAAGTAATATATATATATCTGTCTATATATATATATATATATATATATATATATATATATATATATATATATATACATATATATATATATATCTGTATATATATACATATATATCTGTATACATATATATATATATATATGTATATATATATATATTTATATCTGTATACATATATATATATATATCTGTATACATATAATCATTTATTTAAATATTATAACATAAATATGTTATAAAATCACTACAAAAATAGCCATTTTGTTTCAACACTTCTGGTGTCTTATCAAGTGATGATGTTGAATGTAGAATAAATGATTTTAAAAGTTTCAAATTAATTAACGATCCTTAGCTAGGAGTAAACGCTGTTACATAAGCTAGAATGACCAATCAAAATACAAGTATATGGTAATTCGAAAAATGTGACAACTAAGCAAGGTTATCATAGATATTAAAAGATTTTTAAAATTAAAAGTAAAAAATTACCTATTTAGAAATCTAAATCAAATCTCTATTAAGTTTTAAATTGTAGAATTACCGAGGAGAAAAAAATAAAAGATAAAATAATTGTTGGTTATTGGAATTTACTCCGTATATACCAATCCCACACTTGTATATCTGTATACATATATATATATATCTGTATATATATATATATATATCTGTATACATATATATACACACACACACACACACACACACACATATATATATATATATATATATATATAATGAATTTACTCATCTAAATATAAGGTTCCATTCCTACACAAGGAATTACGATGTTTCAAAAAAAGAAGCTAAATCTTCAAATTCAATTATAGAATTAAATTAACGTCCCTGGTTCTGTTTCATTTTCAAGCGAATTTTTTAATAACTTATTTGGAAATTTACTGAGTTTTATAAGCACATACATTCATAATATTAGTTTCTATGGATGTTGGGAGGGTATTCTTTTTCATTGGCAACTATTGTATCAGCATATTAGTCACTTTCAAAAAGAGGTTAAGTCAAGGTAAGGTAGGGGTGCCTTTTCAAACGAATGATCACATCTGTTCAACTCGTGTCGTCAGGTATTTTGCAACGATAAAAAGTTTTTCGGTACTTTTGTTCCGCCGTTAAATTTGTACTTGTATACAAAACGATTTTTTGTAAAAAGGTTGTTTGTATATGAATACGTCGTATTGAACTACAATTTTAAAATATTATTCTTAATTTTAATTACTAATAGACTATACTTCTTTTAAAACAAATAAATGTAATAGAATTACTTAAATTATTTAAAAAAATATTATCAAATATCAAATATAAATATGTATTTTTCATTCATCAGTTATTTTTTAATTAAATATTACTTAGGGAAAATTTTTGACAATGTCGGCAAAGAATAGCTATTTCATTTCTTTGATTAAGTAAATTTATATGTATGGTAAACCTAGTAATATATAGTTTCTCATGTACGCACAAAGGTGATGGGTCATTTAATTACCTACATATTCTAGCTTTTCTTATTACTTTCCATTTCACAGTAGGTGTTTTATTGGTTTCTTTTAAGTGCCAGAAATATTTCGATAGGATAAATAAATACCAAAAATCAGGCGTCTCTATCGAAATATTTCGGTTGCATATAGCTGACAGTTGGTTGCCATACTTTTAAGAGAATTACGCAAGTTCTTAGGTTGGTATTTAGGTTTTGTAGCATCCTGCTGTTTTGGACCTAACGACACACAGCTTAACCTACTCTACAGAAATTCCTGGAGACATTACACAATTATAATAAAATCCGCAAAGTTACAAAGAATTATATTTGGAACAAAAATAGAAAGCGTTGCTATTTATATGATTTATAATTTGTAAAAATTAAATATTTACAGGACATTATAATCTTAGGATAACTACTAATTCAGATAATCTGTGTTTAGATAACTGGTATTCTTTTTTATATGCCATTCTGTCATGCATTACAATTTTGGTGGTCTGTTTTGGGTTCAGATGCGTAGTTAAAGTGGGTGGGGTGGTCCGCTCTCGTCCCTACTTCTATGGAGGCAGAACTTTTCGGTCTGTTTTATAGTCCTCTATACGCCATATAATATCGCGACGCTACTCAGAGCTTAAGGAGCTTTTCGATTTCAAATACTTTAGAAATGGCATGTATTTAAACGATTGTTAACTTGGTAGAACAATAAACATTATGCGATGATGTATTCAGGGCTCTTCTATCTTTGTTCTCAATGGGGACCTATGAACATACTTTTAATGCCCCAACACAGTAGCGTGTGAAAAGCGCATTTTGGTTGTTATTATATAAATTTCAGTTATTTTCATTGACAGAAGTTCGAAAGAGAGTATGTGTTGGTTTAGTTTTGGTCGCAGTAACATTTAATATACAGGGTAACCCAAAACAACGGGAACTTTTTAACAATCCAATAAAACCAAGAGTGATGGAAGAAAAATATTTAATTCATCTGGCGATCTAGGGGGCCAGGCAACGTTACCGAATCTTGAGATCACACGGTTACCGAACAATTCTCGTTACTAAAATGGCGAAATGTTTACTTGCTCAAGGTCACTGTCTCGCAGTGTTGCCACTTGCTCATGCCTGGCAATAAGCACTTAAAAAATTCCCGTTTTTTGGGGTGACCCAAAAAAGGGAATTTATCCGTTTGTGATTTTTTCTTGTGGGGCTATCTCAAGAGTAAAGTTTACACAACTCGACCAAGAACTCTGGATGAGTTAAAACAGAGAATTAAAGATGAAATTCACAGTATTCCAGCTGATATGTTGCAGCAGTCAATGAGGAATCTCAACAGCAGATTTCAAGAATGCATTCGTACAGGAAGACGCCATCTACAGGACGTAATGTTAAAAAAATGAAAATACCATCATTGTTTCTTAAATGGCATGTTTTAAAATTTCAATTACTATGAATTAAATATTTTTCTTCCATCACTCTTGGTTTTATTAGATTGTTAAAAAGTTCCCGTTTTTTGGGTCACCCTGCATATATATATATATATACATATATATATATATATATATATATATATGAGTGCACATTGAAGTCAACACCCAGAAGCGACAGTCTGTTTCATGCTATACGCCATCGTCAGACCAAGTGCGTTGTGTTTTTGCTCGACTTTTTATATATACGGGTCATTGATGCATTTTAGTATTCTACAGCACTGTATAATTCTAACGGTAATTTTCAAATTTATATTTTGTTTTTAATCTACCTGAAAAAATCAAATGACACGAAAAATATCATGGAAAATAAGGAAAAGATTATCAGTCTATAACAATCAATCCAAATGCTGTAAGCTCAGCCTGGAGGAAAAATAGCTATAATTACCTTCCCAGAACAAACAAACTACTAAATAAACGATCAGAACTGATCTCTAATTGCTCGGACAAAAACACATTTTTACTGCGTTACGTAAAAATCGAAAACTGAAAATGAACAAGAATAAATCAAAATAAAGAAAATAAAATAAAGAAAAATAAGTGAAATAAACTAATCCAAACAAATAAATAAGTAAATAAAAACGCAAATAATAATAAAAAAACATTAATAAACCACACCAACCAAAATAATCGTTTGTATAATACAATGGTCTACCCACAATGCAATAAAATAATGCATCACTGACCTAAAAAGTCGAGCAAAAACACAACGCACATGGCCTGACTGTATTTAGCCTGAAACAGAAAGTTGCCTACTGGTCTTTACATTCATGTCCACTATTATATTTGCACATGTTCCATCCATGATAATTAGCACTTTCACTTATAAATATCGCACACCTTAAAACTATATTTCATCTTATGTATATAACACATAGGGAATAGCCATATGAGGAAATCGGGAGTTTTTATTGTTTATGAATTATTTGCACTGTAATAAATATATTGTGCTCTTTTTGTGTATCAGTTATAATATTTTATTTTACTAGGATCTACTTGGATTATATACGAACGGAATTGTTATCTTTACTCTCTCTCTCTCTCTCTCTCTCTCTCCATATATATATATATATATATATATATATATATATATATATATATATATATATTTAAAGACATTTATATTATGTTTAACGTTCTTTTTATAGATACATGTATTTAAGCAAATGCTCTGTTTTATAATAAACAGTATTAAATAACATTTACCGGCCTTATAAATTTATAATAAAACAGAGCATTTGCTTAAATACATGTATCCATAAAAAGAACGTTAAACATAATATAAATGTCTTTAAATAAATTGTCGGGCTATGTCCAATTCTAAAATATATATATATATTTTGAGAGAGAGAGAGAGAGTCACTGAGCAATGTGTCGTATTTTAGGTGGAGTGCTCGCAAACTCAAGAACACGCACTCTGCACTGACAAAGCCATTATCTGGATTCTGTTTAAAATTTCGATTAATAAACTCATAGGAGTACTCACTAACATCAGTCTCCATTCATTTATAGTGAGACAGTGATCTCATTAAATGGGATTCCTGATGTGCTGAACCGTTTTAATTAGACCAACGCAAACGTGACTGAATCTTTTGTGATTAATTAAATTTCAATTGTAAAATCAATTTTATTATTATTATTATTATTATTATTATTATTATTATTATCATTATTATTGTTGTTGTTATTGTTATTATTCAGTCATGAAATGGTTTTACTAGTCCTCTTATCAAATTACATCATTCGCCAAAATTATGCGCTCGGTAAATGTAGATTCTCAGATTATTGGGTGCATTTCTAAATATCATGAAATTTATTAAACAGAACGATCAATTGTAAGAAGAGAGAATGTATAATCTGTAGGAGAAAAGCCAAATGATAAAATTTGGAGATGTCAAAAGCAAGAACATTCTTTAACTGTCTAGGAAGAAATTTTAGAGATTACGGAAGACATGCCGCAAAAATCTAATGCATGTATTAAGTAAATAACATTTCTTTAGAAACAAAGAAAATTGTGGTGGAGAATGCAGGATACTTTCCTCGCCGTCCTCAATATTATTCGTCATGACCTGTCATCTCGGTTTCAGTCACTTTCCCACCGCCGTTATATAGCTCGCCTGTACCTTTTCTATAACTGCTATCGCGGTAATTGTTCTAATGAACTGTCCTCTATGGTACCTAGACTTTATAAATTTAAGCGCTGTACTTGAGTGGTGGAAAGGTCTCATCATTTTACAGTTGAAAAGGCTAGATGTACCTATATGTTCTATGCTAACAGTTGCTTTTCCCGCACTTCTCGCTTGTGGAACTATCTTCCGGTTTCTTCCTTCCTATCAACTTTGATCTTCAAAAATTTAATTGCAATTTAAATCGTAATCCACTGTCTTCTTAATTTTATTTTTCTCTCTCCTGAATAGTAGTTTTGCTTATGTTCGTTAACATTCAGTACCCCCCCCTGCGCCTTAGTGGCTTTATTGCTTTGCTTGAGGTAAAATGATTGAATAAATGGTGAAGAGGAGATTTTCAGCAACAGACATCTGTTCTACAAATGGATGCGCAGAAGATCATAGACGAGGCATGTGAGCAAAGAGGAAGTGTTTAAGAAAAAATATAAATCAAACAGGATATTTTTAATTAATAATGGGAATAGGCCTTTGAAATAGCTGGTATGTGGAATGAGATATGAGAGTATTTGACACTCACAGGACATAGTGAAGTCAAAACATCGAGGAAGACAAGGATGGAAAACAGGACGTAGCGGGACAGTGTGAGGCCCCTGAATTACTAGGTAATAGGAACGGTAGATAATTAATGATTACCCACGTCCTGAAGTGACAGTGTAATAATAATAATAATAATAATAATAATAATAAGAAGAAGAAGAAGAAGAAGAAGAAGAAGAAGAAGAAGAAGAAGAAGAAGAAGAAGAAGAAGAAGAAGAAGAAGGAAACCCAACGAGATGGGAGGCACGAATGAAGTATGCTTTAAATTTAAAATTGAAGTTTAAATTTAAATTAACAGATGAATCGAGAACATCGAGGAAGCTAAGGATGGAAAAGACGGTATAGCTGGACAGTGTGAGGCTCTCAAGTTACTCGGTAATAGGAACGTAGATAATTAATGATTACCCACGTCCTGAAGTGACCTTGTAATAATAATAAAAATAATAAAAATAAAATAATAATAATAATAATGTGAAGAAGAAGAAGAAGAAGAAGAAGAAGAAGAAGAAGAAGAAGAAGAAGAAGAAGAAGAAGAAAGAAATCCAACGAGATGGGAGGCACGAATGAAGCATGCTTTAAATTTAAAGTTGAAGTTTAAAGATAAATTAATGGATAAATCGAGAAAAAAATATTCATGAAGAATTTGAGAATTAAAAACAAATACAGGAAAACCTCAGCTGTATAAAATAATTGTGGGTGTCATGACGATAATGACGATACTTTTATTCTTTACTTAAAAAATCGTTATAACAATTCGATTGTAATATAATGGATGCCGTTATTTGAAGATAGGGACGAGCAAGGTTGTAACGAAGTACGAGATGGCGAGGCAGGCGTTGGTGGAGCGGGAAGGGACATGCCCATCTTTGGTGTTTCCCTCACTTTGAAAATGGAAGCCTTTGTCAACGTTTCGTGTGATGTTGGCTAGCAAACAAGCACTTGTTATCGCAACTGCGCATACAGTGGCAAAAGTGACCGTTTCTGTTATCGAAATATTCACTGAAAACGGCTGCCGCTGAACTGCCTCGCATTTCAAAGAATCCGAATAGAGACACACACACACAAAGAAACAATTTCACACGGACGCACCCTTTCATACTGCCGTTGAGAACTAAATCATTCTAATTCTATAGATGATCCAATATGGCGGCGTTCCAACACGAAACGAGGAGAAAGTAGACGGAAACAATCAAAGTCAAATAAACCCCAAAATATATATGCATTTGACAACTAAATTTGGTATTTATGTTTAGGATTAGGCGTTTGATTATGATCAATCTATTATGATATGAAGTCTGTCAAGATTTTCTAATACTTGACAATACAAAGGATATGATTTTACTGCGGAGGCTGGGATAAAATCACTTACTGAATTTTCTTAGTTTAATATTAGTCAATTATTTTAGCACAATAGGAAACATAATGCGTGGTTTAAAGTAGGTTTTATCTTTTTATTATCTACTGCGTTCTTTGGTATGAGACACTTTTGAATCAAATAGAGGCACATTCTCCCCCCCCATATATATATATATATATATATATATATATATATATATATATATATATATATATATATATTGTGTATTTAGGCAGGAATCCTTCATTTACGCACGTTTTCTTTATATTATAATATATATATATATATATATATATATATATATATATATATATTATAAAAAGAAAACGTGTATTAATAAAACGTGCATAAATATATATATATATATATATATATATATATATATATATATATATATGATTAATAAACAATAAAATCCAAAATCATCTTATGCGGGGAATAGCCTATTTGTCGCCTGTCTTCTCAACCCTGGTGTGAACTTAATTCGTGACAGAAATATAAATTTAACTGTGAAAGCTAAAAAAAGAAGAAAGAAAGAAAGAAAAAACACTGTCGAAAAACTAATACAGAATGTTTCAGTCAGAAGAAAGGGACGAGACAGGGGTCAGGGGAAGTTGAAAGCTATTTTTTAAAGGGAACACATTTAAAAAATATATTTTCTGACACGAACTCAATCCACGAATTCAGTCCACACCTGGGTTGATAAAACAGACGACCGATATCTTCGTCTATATGAGGTGATTTGGGATTTTATTTTTTATTAAATATTGGCTCTGTAATAATTAATACATTGAGCTCTTTTTGAGGATCAATTTTAATAATCTATATTAATAGGATCCACTTGGATTATATACCAAAGGATTTGTTACTATTATATATATATATATATATATATATATATATATATATATATATATATATATATATATATATATATATATATATGGGGGGAGTTATTGTTGCTCCAAGGAGAGAAAAGTGCATCTTTGAAAGAGAGAAAATGCCGCAAACATTGTTTGTATTATTATGTAGATTTTTTCATGTTTTCTTTTGTATATTTCGCTACACGTATTTCTGATCTTATGACCCTCCTCAGGCGACGAATGTGGCAAGTCGTCACAAAATGCAACAAGAAAAGGTGTGGGGTTTGTGATATAATTATAGAGGAAAACTAGAGAAATGTAATTTATGCACCTACACATACTTAAACAACGTTGGATATTTAAACCACAAACAATATTCAATGGAGTTCAAATCTAATATGTACAATGACACACTTGAAATACAAGTAAACTCAGACATATGTTAAAGTACAAGTGATTTAAAATTAGATTACAATACCTCCATTTTTTAATTTTGCTTAAAATGTATGAAGGTTGGTTCAATTTCCCTCTCTAGAATCTATGTTACATATTTATAAGTCCACCTTTCACCCATGCTTTGAATATTGCTACTACATATGATCCTGTGTTCTTACTATATATTTAAAGATTCTTTCTAAAATCCAAAAAAGAATCAGCAATATTAGTAGTCCCGGCCTGGCGTCTCGGATTCAGTCACTTTCTCACCGCTATAATGTAGATTCCCTGTGCTGTTTCTATAAATACTTTCATCGTAATTGTTCGGATAAGCTCTACTGATGTTTCTGCCATATTTTAAGCATTGTGTGTGTTGGGGGAAGGGGTTATTACTAACATTATTTTATTTGGTTTCCTGTAAATAGTTTTGTTTTTATATTGTAAATACTCATTGAGGCTAGTTTTTAAATTGTTGTTTTATTCCCCTCCCCCAACAGACAATGAACTGTACATATGGTGACTAGTTATGTTTTTCATAGAGACATAGAGGTATTATGGTGAATGCAATAAGAAAGTTAAGTAAGAATGTGTAGTTTTGGTGTTAGGAATATTGTGGTATATTTGGGTCAGTGTTTGTGCCTAGCTAAGTTAAGACAGATAAAAACTGTCCTTTTACTCATCCTCCCATTCACCATTTTGGCCTTCTGCCACATTTTCTGTACACAGCAGAAATAAATATCGCTCTTCGCTACGCTACATAGACTTCATGAATTTGAAGCGCTGTACTCGATTGGAAAGAAGTTCTCATTAATTTACGCTGGAACTGCCTAGGTGTAACCATGAGATCTATGTTAACAGTTTATTTTCTCGCACTTCTCGCTTGTGGAACGCTCTTCCGGCTCCATGTTTTCCAGCCAACTTTAATCTTCAGGAAGTCAAATGCAATGTCTATCGTTATTTACTGTCCTTTTGATTACCTTCCTATTGTTCTGCCTCTTTAATGTTTCTCTTATTCTTTGACAGTCAGTAGCCCTTTGTATCTTAGTGGCTTTATTCACTTACATGGTTTGAAATGATTAAAAATAAACTGGAATAAATCTTAGATATTATTGCGATTCTTTCTGTAAATAGACACTCTTAGAAATGCGACCACCAGTACAACCAAAGCATTATTTTGAAAATATGCCTGCATTTCATAGAATATACAATGTCCAAATATATACATATACAACATTCGGTTTGATATAGTTCAGTTTCTGTTCTTTGAAGCATTTTTTATTTTCTCGTTCCAACAATTTTCTTAGAACCTATTTAGTAAAGATCTTCTGACACAATTTCGTCAAATGATGTTTTATTTTCTTTTTGAGTTTAAACGTTTGATATTGCTTTAGAGATCCTGAAATATATATTTATATTCCAGGGATTTTTTTTATCATTGCAGAAGTGAGAGAGTATATATCTCGGAGCAAATAATCACACATGCAGAAGGAAAAAGTTCAAATATGTTGCTTTTCGCGAATGCTCTCATATACTGAGCTGCACGCGCATATCATATTACCTAAGAACGCATGTTTGAATATTATTTTGGAAAGGGAAGTAACAAATATTTTTTCTGCGTTTGTGATACGTTGTCTTCAGTTATATGGGGTGTAAATATACATTGTTATTAACCGATATTTATACGTGTATTTCCCTGCTAGTGTTTCTTTATGCGCAGTTTTACAAGTAGAAAAAGACGAATGTGGTCAGGAAAGTTAAGAAAAAATGTAAGATTCGGGGGGTTTAGATTATCGTTGGGCAAATTAACGGTGTGACCTGCCATGTGTTTGTGACCTTATAATCTTTTTGGGCAACTAATTATGCGGGTGCGTTTTTACGTGCCAGAAAGCAGGGAAAGGCGGAAGAGTTATACCAGGAACGGTATTAAGATCGAAATGAAAAGGGGGAAAGTCTTTAGCGAACGGAAAATAATACAAAAGAATAAGCGTATGGAGGGAATATAATATGAACATGGCGGAGTATGTGGAGAGAAAGAAAAAGAGACGAATGAAAATTATAGAAGAATGGATAAATGCGTAAAATAGAACAAGAAAAATAATATATTTTCTGTATGAAATAAAGAAATCGATGTCTTGCGTCAGAAGCGCTTTTACAATATAGGCAAAACGTTTGGGTACACCCTCTGCATTATGAAGAGTCTCTTAAAAAAATTGAGATTGCGTGGTTTTTCAAAACCAATTTAAGAGGTCACATCGGTTCATAAGGACATTCTCTTCCTGAATTTTTTTTTAACATATATATTCAATACTACTACTGCTACTACTGCTACTACTGCTACTACTACTACTACTAATAATAATAATGTTATATTCCGTGCTAAGGGAATAAACACATAACACCAGGTGGATACTAGAAGAAAGGTCTATTGTACACAACAAGTACAATATGAAATACGGTACAGTTATACACACAGGTCAATCTAGTAGCGAGTGCCACTAATTGGAAGATCGGACGTGCTTGCGTCGTCTCTATTACTCGTCCTCTTCTCTCTCTTGTAGAGGGTTGAATTTATAGGTACTTACTACCTACAGTGTAATCATTCATGGGGGTGACTAGTTATTCCATTACATCAAATAATAATAATAATAATAATAATAAAAATAAGAAGAAGAAGAAGAAGAAGAAGAAGAAGATTTATAATAATAATAATAATGATAATAATAATAATAAGAAGAAGAAGAAGAAGATTTATAATAATAATAATAATAATGATAATAATAATAATAATAATAAGAAGAAGATTTATAATAATAATAATAATGATAATAATAATAATAAGAAGAAGAAGAAGAAAAAGATTTATAATAATAATAATAAGAAGAAGAAGAAGAAGATTTATAATAATAATAATAATGATAATAATAATAATAATAAGAAGAAGAAGATTTATAATAATAATAATAAGAAGAAGAAGAAGAAGAAGAAGAAGAAGATTTATAATAATAATAATAATAATAATAATAATAATAATAAGAAGAAGAAGAAGAAGAAGAAGAAGAAGAAGAAGATTTATAATAATAATAATAATAATAATAATAATAATGATAATAATAATAATAAATATACCAGAAATCCTACCAACAAAAAAACGAAGCGAATACCTCTACGCCAATTGAGTAAAGCAGAAAGCAAAACAACTTGATTACATGGAATTACAACAAAACTGGGGTGGTGGGAGAAGGCGTTGCACGGCAAATACATAAAAGAAGAACGAAAGAGGCAGATATGGACCAACAGAAAGCACGTCAATGTCTGAGGAGCACCGGGTTCAAAGCTGGGACAGAAACGCTGTTATAAAAATGTCAACAAAGATGAGCACAATAGTCCGAATAATGTAAATAGTGTACATAATACCTCATTTCATAAATATAGACTACTATTTCATCATCAGTTATTCACCTCTCGACTTATTAGGCACGTGAGAATAACTCCGATGAAAAGCAATTGCAATTAAATAAAAATTATGATAATGCCTACTGCTGACATATATTTTTGCTAGTAAAATCTTCTTATTGATTATTTCTGTCGTCAAATTGATGTTTTTTTTTAAATAACTTAGAAGGCATTGATTGATTTGAAAGCGTTCACATACGTCCTATATTTAAAATATGACAACGAAAATAAGTTTTAGGAGAAAAAGAAATAGAAACAGATTGCATTTTTATTCAATAAGTAAACAAATTACCAAGGTGACAATATTTAGGAGCAAGGGAACAGTTGAAGTGAAACGTTTGGCGAAGACTTAAAGAATAGATGGAATCGGTGTGAACGACAGATGAACAAAATCTATAGGGAAAGAGAATAATAAAATGGGTGAAAGAAAAAAAATAGAAAAAAAAAGAGCGAGTAAGAAATTCAAAGCAGCTGTAAGAAAAAAGACGAAAGAAAATAGCAAAGTTATTTAAAAAATAAAAGCAGATACAATATAATAATAATAATAATAATAATAATAATAATAATAATAATAATAATAATAATAATAATAATAATAGTTCCAGTAGGCTGATTGAAGGGATCCCTGGAAGTCCATGCCTCAAAGAGATACAAAAAATTGTTCTGACAAGTACAGCCCACATTTTACGAAGGGCTTTATCTATGTAATTATTATTTTTCTTTTTTTATATGCCATTTCTAACCTTAGGTCCATGGGCGGGATCCGGAAAGAAATGTGTAAACGCCAGATATCAAAGAAAATAATAATAATAATAATAATAATAATAATAATAATAATAATAATAATAATAATAATATAAAAGGATTGGTGCGGTGGGTACATTTTTATCTTTACCCCATTGCTTCGTATACGCTATTCGCCTACTTCCCCTGGGTGTCTATCGTATTTGGTAACCTTCTTAGAATGTCAAAAGAAAGCGTTTATTTGATCCATACAGTCTCAGGGGAGAGGTAGATTGACATCATAAGAAAGAATTGTCGGTTACGGGTTCTGGAGTTTGCTCGGAAGGACACCGCATGTGACAGTCATAGGAATGGCAAAACATAACCCAGTAGATCAAATGAAGGTTGATATTTGGCATTCCCTGGAGGTTACAGAATTCACTATAGTAAAGATGCATGCCACAGCGGCCGATATGTTGTCAGAAACGTAACGAAGATGAAGAAACTGGTTCGAGAAAAGAAAAAAAATATGTATATGTTTGTCTCAGGCTTATATCGACAGAATTAGACAAGAACTGGATAATAGCCTCACAGAAATAGAGGCAAAATTAAAATATACAAATATCTAATGATGAAAATAAAATATTTTTCTCAGAATTATGTTGACAAAAGTAGACAAATAGGTGTTATTGGTTCAGAAATATAGAGAGATATAGAAAAGAATATATATTAGTGAGAAAACATTGTCTCGGAATAATATAGTCCGAATTAGGCGAAAGAGTGTATCTCAAAGTGACAGAAATTTGTCTAATAGTATAGAAAAATAATTTTTCTAAAAATGTATATATAATAGACAAGATTTTGCTACAGAAATATAGAAAAAATAACATTTAAAATGGATATCGCTGCTACGAATAATGAAGAGTGGTATTTCCTTGCCTTCTTACTCTCCTTCTTGAGAAAGTTATTTAAAAGATGGGTATTTAATAATGATAAGGATTTATCGCAGAAATATGAACAAATATTAAAAGGATATTTAAATCGAATAAGGCTTTACGTCAGAAATATAGAAAAAATATAAAAATATATAACAGCGACAAGGCTTTACCTCAGAATTATAACTTTTTAAAAGGGCAATCTACTCCAGAGAAATCTTTATTTAAGAAATATAGGCAAATAGAAAAAGACTGTGTAACGGTGACAAGGCTTCACAATTTATATATAATAATTTAAAAGTGTTATTTAACAGTGACAGGGATTTAAATAAAAAATAATAAAAGGAATATCTAATCGTGAAAACATTTGTCTAAAAAATATAGAAAAATATAAAAAAAGGGCTGTGTAACAGTGACAAGGCTTAATCACAGAAATACAGAAAAGGTAATATATGGATATCTAATACTGCCATGGTTTTATTTAAGAATTATAGGCAAAATGTATATTTAAAAATGACAAGATGTTCTCTGAATAACAAATATAGTAAAAGTGAAATTGCAAGATTTTTAGGAAAATAGGTAGTTATTTTAGCAACTTTGGTTAAGTTGTAATTAGATGGTCGAATATTATCCCGGATATATTCAAAATTCCTGACTGGTTTGTTACATTCAATTTTTCTTACATACCCTTGAGAAATGCACGAATCCTTCTCGTCTCCTCCAGCAATGAGTTAAATAGTACGGTAGACTGGGCTGTTTGACTTTGGATAGCAAAAAGCTTACGAAAATATGAACTCTTAATTCAGACAAAAAAAAACCTGAAGAGAGGAGGGCCCCGTCAGGTAGTTTTGCCCTAGACAAAGTCACTGGGTCATCGGTTTTATACGTGTGGTACAGAGACGACCATAATCGGTTACGGCACTGGAGAATAATAAAAGAAAATCTCGTAAATTATGAGTTTCTCATGTTTTGATCTCGTGTAAGATACGTTTCTACGAGGCTTTTTACATTAAAACAGTTGCACTAAACTTCAAGTAGCAATGAAAGGACTACATCATCGGAACTACGGGAATATCGACGTCGTTCTTCTTGAGGCAGCAGAAATACAGTTCTACAGAAGGATGGTGAGAATACCATAGATTTAACATGTGGACAGTGACGAAATTTTAGCGAAAATATAAACAAAAAGAACCTTATATTTAAGAAGAGGCAGTTGAAATACGTATGATACATAATCCGGAAAGAGGGCTTGGAAAATTTGAAACACACGGGACAGTAAAGGTAAGAGGAACAAAGGAAAACATCATATAACCTACCTAACGTGCTTGAGCAAATGGATGACGGAACAAGCTTTAGGAGAAATAATTTATTAAGAGCTACATAGGACAGGAAATGTGGAGAGAGAGGCATGATCGCCAATGTCCTAAAGAAGATCATGGCAACTTTTACTGTTTTGAAATGAATGACGCATGGCACTTCTGCTTCAATTTATGTGTTTCGTTATATTTTGCTTCTGATTTCTTTTATCAATTTCATTTCATTTTCTCTTCTCATATTTTTATCACTATGACCGAATTGTATCTGCCTCTTACTTATTCAACTGGACTTAAATAAATGAAATGAACGAAATGAATGACGTGTGGCACTTCTGCTTCAATTTATTTCTTTCGTTATATTTCGCTGCTGATTTCTTTTATCAATTTCATTTCATTTTCCTTTCTCACATTTTTATCACTATGACCGAACAGTATAACGCCTAAATGTCTCTTATCTATTCAACTGGACTTTTCCTACTTTTCGGCTTTTTTCTTCTCTTTCTTGTTTCTAAATTTTTCTAATTCGTTGCTTTCTTTCATCTTCTTTGATTAATTCGTAAGATCATCGTCTCCTTTAGCTTTTAAAATTGTTTCTCTTTTGTTCCAATAGCATGTATTTTTGCAACATGATTTTGGTTCGGCGTTATTTAATGTATTCTTTATGACTATAGTAGATTGTTTTATATCTTTCCACTTTATATGTCTTCCTTCTACCTGCCTTTTTCTCTATATGCTTGTTCCATGTATCTTCCTATATATTTTTCTTTTCAGACTAAGTCAGTTATGTGTCATACATGATACACTCTTAGGCGATCATGTATCTTTCGATACATGACTGACGAGGAATCTTTCTCCCGCAGGATGTTGCCATTTCTTTCTGCCGTAGACCAGTTGCCATCCAAGTCTATAGAAGCCGGTCCGTCCCATTTATCCATAGCTGAGGTGGGGAGGAAAATAGTATTCTTACATTTCTCAAGGGTAACGTAAGTGAATGTAATGGATTCGACTGATATTCTTTTCAGATTAGGCCCAATGATATTCTGCATGTGTGTATGAATCATTTCCTTCTTTCATGTCTTCCTCTTATCAGCCTTTTCCCACCCTGGGCATGACGATAAACTATATCCAGCAGCAAGGGCACATATCGGAAGGTTTTGAGTAGCGTGGAACCCACTTCTTAATTGCTGTTGTTCCCAGTTCCACCCTGGCCCAATGTGGTAACACCTGTTAGGGTCTCAGCTATAGGCAAATAGTGACCCCCCAAACTGGGGTAAAAACATGAAAATATAAAAATAGATTAGAAAACACCACCAACAATATATGTTCATAATAAAAAAAATAATAAAAATTACAAACGAAACATTATTGGGAAGAGAAAAAATTACAAGTTTCACATTTATTGAAAAAGATAATTGCGAAAGCTCACAAGAAAAATAAAAGCTTGGCATTACATGATCCCTAAGGCGGTGGCCGAGATGGCTACGAATCAAAGACAGTTTGACGGAGCCATTCGCGTGATTTTGATTTCTTGAACATCTCTGCGGATGGAAGAAGCACGCAAACTTGGCTAGAAGCCCCGTCCCCACTCGCGGCTCAAAGGTGATCTGGCAAACTTGGTAACATCGGGCTGTTGAATACCGAATCTGTCATTGTCCAAATTGGTTACGTCATCGGTTTGGCCGTCGTGATCCTGTAGATATTTACCTATTCCGTCGTTGGGGTCTTTGTTGGTCGCATTCATTCTGATATCTCCTCCTCGACCTTATAGCTATGGTGGCCCTACAAGATTTGGAACTCAGACATCTTCGCTCTTGAGATCATTGAAACACCCAAGTCCTCTACCCTGACGAGGAACGACCATATATACCGTGTATAACAAAAAATGTCTTAACCGGGTATTGAACTCACACTCTTTGGGTCCTGTCACTGGATCTAACCAACGCCTTTATCCACTGAGGGCACATGTGAGTTCAATACCCGGTTAAGGCAGTGGAGAACTTTCAGAGGGAAAATTAACATGAGATTACTGATAACTGACATCCATTAAAAACATGGCACGTGGAACTAGAACAGTCTACCCCAGTGAGCGAAATAAAGGGTTCAGTTCGACATTCCAACCACCTGAAGAAGGCCGAAGCGTACAACGGCCGAAACGTTGTAATAAATATGGCGACAAAGATGAGGACAATAGTCCGAATAATGTAAATAATGTACATAATACCTCATCTCAGAAATATAGATAGATAGTGAAAAAAGACTTGAAAATGAAATCGTACGTGAAACCTGTGAAGCACCTTTTTACTCCAGGACAGAAAGGTAAAATGGTAGAGAGGGCGAAGATCATCTAGAATAAGGTGTACACAACGGTTCAAAGCTTAATGTAACAAATACGAAATTTTGCTTTTACACGATTTGAAGAATTTTGCTGTTACACCCGGTGTACTTAGACTGGATGTGTGTAATTCACACAAATGACTAAAAGCAAAAAATCCTTGTAATTATTGACGGAGGTATTCAGAATGCTACCAGAGACATCTTAACAATTTGACTTGCCATTTACTAAGTATTAAGTACAAATATTTTACGTGATGTAAAACACCCCAAGGTATTAACAGAAGGGGAAAACGTTTTTGTAAGTCTTCTAATGCTTGGTCATTGAAATGCTAATTTTTGGCAAATGCATGGTGCCGGGAAGATTTTAGCACCGTTTTCGTATCTATATCATCTGTTACAATATTTAGTATCATAGAACGCTTTTCTTTCTCTTCTTTAATCCTTCTTGCTCTCTTCCTTTCATTTCTCCTCTTTTCCCGATTTTCGGTTCTTCTGTCAGTCTCTCATTCTTCCGACCACTAACTTTTCCTTTTTCCGGCGCCGTTCGTTTCATAGAACTCGTCCGTTGCATGAGTAATCGGCAACACCCCAGATGCCTTTCAAAGTTTATCCCATGTCACACCTCATGAATATTCAAAGGCACACTCTGCTATTCAAGTGCGTTATGCTCTTGAATCGATTTTGCACGACGACTTACGTTGTCCCTCTTTAACAACATTCTTTTCTCCGGCGCCTATTCATTTTTTTTTTCGCTTCTACCCTCAACCATTTTAGCTAACCTGATTTCGATTTTATCCATTTCAATAAATAAACATTTTAAATTATTCTACCCCTAATTTCTAAAAAAATAAAAAAGACGGAAATTTGCGTCTCTTAACATTTTGCTAAGTGGTCGCCATTGTGCACTTTCCTCCCTCGGGTCAGTGTTGAGAACCGTCATTGCCCCTAAAACTGCGTACGTTCTATATCCAAACGACAGGTAGGAGACGCTTAGTGCCATAAATCAAGGGGGATCTCATGAAACGTGATGAGAAATCGAAATGTTTTTTCATAGCTTCACTTCTAACGGAATAAACGATGAATACATACATACATACATACAAATATACATACATATATATATGAGGAAAAATATGGAAAAACAATACATATATATGTATGTGTGTATATATATATATATATATATATATATATATAGTTAAGGCGTCTTAAAAAATTATGTTAGGGGTCTCGGCTCTCGCTTTTGAAACATGAGAACTCTTATGTAGCGGAGGAATCATATTTTTAAAAACTAAAAATATTATTATAATATATATATATATATATATATATATATATATATATATATATATATATATATATATATATATATATATATATATATATATATTTAAGTACCATTTCCTTCAGAACGTACAGTATCGTGTCTCTCCACAGGTTACCTTTTTTCTATTCTTCTTGAATTGACATATTTTATTGGGGAAAATAAAGGTATACGTGCCCTTTGCCTTCTCGGTTTTTAATTAATTTCCCGTTCTAAACCGACTGCCATCTACAGATAGAGGGCAGAATCTACCCTTTTTTTTAATCCATAGCTAGGAAGAATTGAGAGATTCATATCTTTCTTAAGAACATGAGTGTGAACAGAACATGACAGACAGGGACAAAACTAGAACAACGATGTATATATATTTCAATGAAATGGCCCTTCAGCATATATGCGTTTTTATTTACATATGAAGTGACAGATTTTTTTTGTGGGGCAGGGGTGCAGGTAGTGATGTTTGTCTCCTGTTGCTTTTCTTCTTGCGTTTTACTTGTGATTGCCATCTCCTACACTGGCTGGCATTCACAGCTAGCGAGCCCATTCTACCCTAATATATAAACACATAGCTGGGGAAGGAGTTATCGATTCTTTATCAAGAGCGTTTAAGCGAAGTGGATGTAACAGACTGGCACGAAAGTGCGTACACTTTTTTAAATCTGCTTCTCAGCTAAATTCAACTGTCGTGGTCACAATTAAGAGAAGCCATTTTTTGTTATAACCCACCCCCCAAAGCAATTGAGGCTATTTGGAAGACGTAATGGAACATTGCACATTGGCTAGAAACGGGTTAGAAAGGAATTTAAAAAAAGAAATGTTATTTGAACTTTCATAATTGTTCTTATTTTTCGCTACTATGTTAAAGATATCTTCTCACTTCAAATGCACTCTGACTTTACCAAATTTATTGATTAATTGATTTGTTTTGTACAGCAATGTGGCTCATCTGAAGATTTGCTATGCGAATAGCCATAGATTAGCGACAGATTTCGATGTTCTCCCTGTTGGAAAAAGGTATAGTGGGAAATGAATCATCGCCCTCACAAGAACAAATTCGAACACTTCCAAGGTGGACAGTAAGGTCTGAGCAGTTACAGCCAAGTTATTACAACAATACCCCACTTTTAGCCTAATCGGAATGTAAATATAAAATAGGGTAGACGTCAGATACTTCATTTAACAATAGAATATGTGGACCATTTTTCCCCGAATCTTTAGTAAAGGTTCGTGCAACTTGAAGTCTTATTTGATTGATTGGTTCGTTTTCCACGGCTTATCAACCATATGCAGGTTATTTAAAGCCAGAAAAATATTTTTTTAGATTGTAAGAATTTTTCTTTTAGATAATAATGTTTTTGTGATGCGGATCTTAATAATTAACCCATAGCTGGGAGAGAAGAAGTGGATTCATACGTTTTGCAAAGGTATAATGAACCAGATTGCAACGGAAATTCGGCTGTCCGATTAACAGTTACGAGCCTTTATCCATTACACCACCCGCACTTCCACGCTTAGAGCCGGTTGTATCACCAAGTGGTCACCCATCTAGGTACTAACTACGAAAGATTTTTACAGTGCTTCGTTTGAAAGCTGATTCTGTTCCTCCAGATTCTTGCCAATTTGGCCATCGCTGCCATGGCTGCGGCAATCCGTGTGCGGTTTACCGAGTTGCAGGTAACACCTTTAGACAAGATTGCTCCTAATTAATTAAAACTGGACGCTTGCTCAGTGAATTCCCGTTCATAGTAATGTTGACACAGGTGTTACTGTTTGTGCTATTAACCATTACTTTGGATTTCTCGGAGCTGACCTCCATTCCATATGCTCCTGCTCTTTCAAAAAGTTTGTTGGTCAGGTCATGGAGCTCGTTGTTACTAACAGCTATGTGATCCATGACGTCTGCAAAACATAGATTACAAACGAGTCTACCACCGATAGAGATTGAAGGATCATGGTCGTTCAGGGTGGTTTCTTGCAATTTTCTCAATTAGTTTAAACAACGTGGGTGAAAATACGCATCTCTATCTCATGCCGACAGTTGTCAGGAAGAATCCCCCCCCCATTTGTTTTCCCAGTAGAACTGCGCTGGGGGCATCTTTATATAGAGCGTGGATGACTTGGATAATTCCGTTATCTGCATTGAATTCCCTAAGGATTTGCCAAAGACTGTCATACTATACACGATCAAAAGCTTTCTTGGAATCAACATAGTTATGGAACACGTCCTTCTGATGTTGTAGGTTTTTCTCTACAAGGATCCTACGGTAGGAAATATGGTCCATTGTAATTCGTCCGGTTCTAAAACCTGCTTGTTTCTCTTATAGCAGTTCTTCAGTCTTGGATTTCAAACGAATCAAAATGATACAGAGCAGTACTCGACTAGGATGTCTGATAAAGCTCATTATCCTATAATTTCGACACTGCCTGAGTCTCCCTTTCTTTGACTGAACCCACTCTTAAGGCTACATTTTTTTTCCAAATCTTCTGGCATGGTGCTGTTATGATATTTATGGTTTCTTCACCTCCATGTTTTATCAGATCAGAGGGAATATTATTCACTCCGGGTGACTTGTCAGGTTTCAAGCTCCTTACTGCCAACTCAACCTTCTCTTTTAGTATTGACGGCTCTTTTAGTATAGCCTGCAAAGAATTGATAAGCCATAGAAAACGAATCAATCAATTATTCAAAGTATATATATATATATATATATATATATATATATATATATATATATATATATATATATATATATGTATATATATATATATATATATATATATATATATATATATGTATGTATATATATTTACTATATACAGGGTACTAAGGATAAATTGTCGTCTACATCACGCAAAAATAAAAGGACATAGACATCTCATTTTAATAGATACATTTACCAAAATTACTCACAAATATCTTGAAATACTAAAGGTCAAATTTATCCAATAAAATCGCAATTGTCATCAACGACAGCCACCAGACGACTTCGGAATGTCCTGCATCTCTTCTGGACTGTCTCCTTCTTTAAGTTCAAGGTGAATGCTGCCGTAATCCATGCCTTCAGTTTAGCATTCGTGTTTTTGGTCTCTCACTCAACTGCGGCCCACATATAATAATCAAGTGTCTTGAGTCTGGTGGGTTAGGTGGGTGATGTCGTCGTAGAAATTGTCTGACAGCCATGGCTGTTTTCTCCTACTTGTGTCATGGAACAGAGTCCTGTTACCAGGCATAAATTCTTCTAGAAGCCACCTTCTTTAAACCAGGTCAGCCCTACCTCCAGCAGGCATTGATGTAGGCCTCTGTCTAGAGTCTAAGGCACTGTTAAAAGATGAATGGTGCCATAACGTCGCCATGAGTAGCCATAACTCCAGACATCATGATGTTGATTAAGTATATCATCCAACTCTTTCCAAATTGTCTGCACTGTCCTCAGATTGACACACAAAATTCTGAAATGTTCGTACTGGAGCTTCCGCCCGGAACGTCTAGCAGTACAGCATGCTGTTTACAATTTTCTGGCGGAGTGAATTACAAGGTGTTCTTTTTCTTACAGACGGTAACCAACTGACCCTGCACACACACACACACACACACACACACACACACACACACACACACACACACACACACAAACACACACACACACACACACACACACACACATATATATATATATATATATATGTATATATATGTATGTGTGTGTATGTGTGTGTGTATTCACACCCCAATAAAGTACAAGAAATCCGACAAATATTAGCGTCTATACAACTACGAAACTTTAAAGTAAATATGAATTAATTTAAAAAAATATTATTAATTCTCTCTCAATCTCTCCCCCTCTCTCTCCCTATATATATATATATATATATATATATATATATATATATATATATATATATATATATATATATATATATATATATATATATATAGTTTAATTAGGCACCATGTCTTACAAAAGAGTATACGCATTTCGTATATATTGAGTTTGTCCAAGCCGTTATAATATTTTTATGAATTATTTTTTATATCAACAACGGTCATATTCGCGAAGGATTTGTAGGGGAAGATCTACGAATTCAATAGACGCAAAATGTCTATTCTCTTTGATATATATATTTTAAGTTTTTTCTTTAATAATATAAACTCGATATATACTAATCGAAAGTAGTGGCGCCAAATTCCTGAGCGGTTTATCATATTTAAAACTACACATTCGAGAAGAATAAGACATACTAAGAAATTGAATTAAATAAAAAGAGAAATATATGAGATTTTGGGAATTGCAGTAGTAATCGTAGGTGTTTGAATGAGAGAAAGTGAAGGTAGATGGATGCAAGCAGGGGGCGCCCTCTTTCTGATATTCATGTATTTTCTCATGTGCATTCGTTAAGTCTCTTGTAACCGACTGTCACCTACATCTTTTCTTTCTGTCGACTGACAGTCGACTACAGTTCAAGGCAATGCTTTGCAGACGTACAGGAAATAGACACAAAAGGCGTCGGTTTGAAAATCTACGTAATCAGACGAATAACGATTTACATGAAGCGAAGACAAAGTTGTTGAATTGAGCGAATGTAACTGAAGAAACGAGAATTCCTTTTAAAAATAGAAAGAAAAACGTATAAAATGGAAATAATTCAACACCGAGTAGGTTTCAGATAAAGAAACCATGAGAAAATAAAGTTTTAGAGGTGCGAATATGCGCATAAAAATCCATTTAGTTCAAATCCAGAACGAGGCTGCAGCATCTATCTCAACAGAATAACACATAGATTGTATTTTCTTTTCATATTTGTAATTTTATGACAGCTATATAATGTTAGATAAGTAAATGATTTAAAAACGTCAAAATATAAGAGACATATAATATATTTATGTCTATTTTAGACTTACATGATTGTAGCTCTAAACAGTGTTTGGCTTATAAATATCCTTCCTCGTAGGTGTTCTTCCTTTCATCTACACAATCTCATTCAGTACGTTGCTCGCTATTTTCCCTCTGTTCCTCGAGACCCAAAATATGATCTGTCAGTGTCGAATTCTTCGAGCCCATATAAGTCATTATATTACCCTGAAATATTGACTCTTGCTTTCTGATTCTAAAATGTTTCCCTTTCATTTCTATTTTCCTTAAAACTTGCACGTTGCTCACACCCTCCATCCATAATAGTCATTAGCATCCTTCTGTAGAAACACATCTCCGTTTCCTCAAATTTCCTCTCCGTCTGTATGGAAATTGTTCTGCCATAGAGGACTCTTTTTAGGAAATCTTTTCTGCTTCTTCATAATTTTCGTAGTATCGTCGAGGTGAATGATACACGGAGAAGAATAAGTGCTTAATATATTTATTCAGCACCAGTATCAGGTGCTAACAGATACACACAAGAAAACACGGAACAATATGTTACAAAACAATTAACAAGACAACTTACAAGGAATAGAGGGGGTCAAATGCTGTATAGCCAAACGAAGTAAGATTAGTATGAATATTAATCAGCTTAGTATCAACTTATTAATCAACTGTTGAAGACAATCTTAGACTAATAGTAGACAATCATAGATTAATCATAGACTAATTAAGGGTATGAGTCAGGACATCTGGTAGAGTGCTGAACAGGTGCTAACTACTCTCCAACATTATTGTAGAGTAATAATAACTCCGAGTAAATAATTATCCCCCTTACATATATATACATAGAAATATTAGTAAAAATGAGAAGTAGCAAGACACAACAGAACGAGTATTATCTGGTTGTTATGTGGTTACATATACGAGAGACAGTAATACTTATTAAAATTCTGAGTATAGGGTCAAATGTAGATCAAATATGGATTGGAATCCGCCAGAATGATATGATAACGAGTAATTAAAATGTATATGTTTGTTTGTTTTTTTCTATAGATGTGTATAATGCATATCCAGATAATTTAGTTGGAAAATACTAAAAGTGTCCGAGGTTTTCTTATGTCGAATTTTTGTTGAGTGCTAATAGATAAATGCTACTATGGCATGAAAAAGGAAAAGGAGCCGAAATTTTCGTTGACGCACATGTTGACTGCCTGTCCAATAGTGAGAATGTTACATGTTTGTGTGTATATAGGAGAAAAGTGAGGTCGATTCTCATTGGTTTAGAAAGAGTGAATTAATAATAATTATAATGTTTATAATTATTTTATTATAATTATATTTGACACTTTAATTAGTTATATTTTTTACGGAAACGACACAGTAACGGTATAATGTTTTTGTGTGTATTTCTTAATGGACACGACGCTTTGTTTACCTTTTCAAATTTCGCTATCCCAATGCAAGTTAGGCATAGAATATCTGCGTAAAACTGATTTTCGTTGTGACTGGATGTTTATCAATCAAAGCTACATGCACTCCACTCTTGCTAAGAAGTAATCCAGGGTGGAACAAAAGTAACACCATTAAATATTTGTTCACTTTTGTTGAACAAAAATAAATGATAGTATTTTAAGGACATTTATAAGTATGGTCACATCAAAGCAACATGATTTGTTATGATTAACAAACTATTTAACTTGATGAAAATGCCCTCGTGTGTTCAATATAACGCTGAAACAAAGCAAACATATCTACAAACAATTTGAAACGTTTCTACAATATTTCCAGAAAAAAAAATGTCAAAAATTGCTTGTTTTAATTCGGGAATTGTTTTCAGTTTGATCCTGTAAAGGTCTTTCAGAACATCCCACAAGTTAGAATCTGCTGGTGTTTGTTCTGTTGATCATGACGGCTTCTCAATTGCTCCATGTCGTCCTATACACCTCAGATCGAAATTAAGATTTAACAATTCCCAAACGCGTATGTCATATTTAATCTTAATTAATCTTAAACTACTTTAATATATTTGTGTTCAATTATAGTTAATAAATAAAAAAGGGCGTTGTTTCCCCCCCCCCACCCTGTATTATTAATGCTAATTATACAGATGCTCTCAGATTGTTCTAATGTGTTAAAAAAAATTGAGCCCACGATGGGAGTAGTATACAAATATAAATATTTATTTTTTGTGGAGTGTTGCGGCTGACTCACTTTTAAAAATTGAATCGAGTCGGACACATACAGCGAGAAACTCTATTTATATGCAACATCTCTTCAGGACATATGCGATCATGGCTCTCCACAATTTCCTCCGTCACTCTTAATAAACTTTATTTATTTGTTACATTTTTCTAAAAGAAATTGTCCGTCATACATTTACTCAAGCTCACTAAGCATGTTATGCGTTGTTTTCCTTTGTCCCTCTTGTTTTTAATCAGCCTTGTGAGTATCAGAATTTCTAAGTCCTCTTTCTGCATTATGCACCGAAGAGATTTGCAGTATCTCTTCGCGATGTTAAGCATAAGTTTCCTTTTCGTTTCCATTTTCTCTAAAACTTAGTCGTTGCTCACATGTCCGGTCCATGGTATTCTCAACATCCTTCTGTAGGACCACATTTCTGTTGCTTCAAGAATAATTCGTTAAAGAGACTGGAACAAGGAACAGGGCATACGCGCTCAAAAACTTTGACTGATGATCCGAAAATTTATGGAATCTCATCGAGAGGTTTTCATTTGAAGCATGTCACTTGTGATGTTTTCATCGAGCATAACCCTTTCTGAGAAAGCAAGTCCGCCCGTTTACCTTCTTCTACTTCCCGAATCACTGCAGGAGAATTTTACCCCCACTTTGCTAAGGCTGCCGTTCCTTGTTCCGTTGTCATTCACAGAACATTATCAGGTCAATGTCTTGCTGTCTTCCCCTATCTCTCTTGCCCTCAATATGCCCCGTGAGTTTATATCTTCCAAGCTCTCCTTCATTATCAGACCAAAGAATTTCCACTTTTATTTCTTGATTCTAAATATTCGATCAGTTGCTATTTTCTTTAAGACTTCCTTGTTGTTTACTTGCCGCTGTCAATGGAATTCTCAGTATCCTTCTGTATCACCACATTCCGTTCCTTGTTCCGTTGTCAGTCACAGAACATTATCAGGTCAATGTCTTGCTGTCTTCCCCTATCTCTCTTGCCCTCAATATGCCCCGTGAGTTTATATCTTCCAAGCTCTCCTTCATTATCAGACCAAAGAATTTCCACTGTTATTTCTTGATTCTAAATATTCGATCAGTTGCTATTTTCTTTAAGACTTCCTTGTTGTTTACTTGCCGCTGTCAATGGAATTCTCAGTATTCTTCTGTATCACTACATTTCTGCTACCTCTACTATTTTCCTCGTCTATGGGGAGATTGTCCAAAATCAGATGCCATGTAAGAGGTTGGATATCACATAACAGTCCAGCACTCATTTCTTTGTTTCTAACGAATGTTTTGATCTCTATTGAATAATTAACTATTTGAGTCTGCAAATCAGCTCCACACACTATTGTCAAATCCCGAGACAAGAACAAATAAGTCCTTTCTTTAGTCTTGTATTATGCCTCCTACAACTGAAATTTTAAAATTGGTCGAAGTTTATCCGTACGGATATAAGAATCGACATTGTGATCAATGTGTAGTATCCGTTCTCCTCACCTCAAATGGTAATGGTAATATCCACCGCTTCCTCATAAGGAAATATTCGGCATTCAGTGATCGAGTAGCCAGTACTAGTCAAATAACACTTTTCCCCACCATCTGGCGTTAGGGCTGGGATCATAATCTAATAACGTCTCTCATTTCTAATGTTTTTTTGTAATGGTACTCTTAGCCGTACTTTTATAAGGAAATATTCGACAGTCATTGACTAATGCTAGTCTAATCTGACTTTTCTTCGCCCCTGGTTATCGGGATGGGATCAAAGTGTAGTATCTGTTCTAATTTTTAATGGTAATGTTAATGCTAATATTAGCAGTATTCTTATAAGTAAATATTTATAATTCTTTGAGTAAACAGCCAGTAATGGTTTGGATAATGATGATATTAGCCGTATTCTTATATAAAGACATTCAGCATTTTTTGACTGAGCAGCCAGTGCTCCTGTCGGTTAAAATTTGTAGAATATTTCAATTAAAATATTTTTCAATGAAATAAGTTTCTCAGATCCACAATTATTGCTCTTTTCAGTACTGATGGATGTTTCCTTCCTAACATTTTGTTCCTGGTAACGCGGAACGTTAACATTATTTTCAATTCGAGTTACATCTGCTATCTATATTATATTTATAATAGCCGCTGCTACTGAAAGTGCTCAAGCGATATAGTTTCTGTTATTTAGTAAAGTTCTTTGTTTGTGATTATGTGGCGCCAATTAGCATAGAAGATGAAAGATGGTCCTCCCTAAGACCGACTGGATTCATTCGCTGTAAAGGATTTTTAATTATTGATCTGATATAGTGGTTATATATAATTGACAATTTAGATATTTCTGAATAGGCTTGTCACCAAGTATGGCACACATCTGAAAGTATTAATGTGATGAGCCTGACTAAGCACATGACTCGAGTTTGTAATTTTAATGTCTGGGCATTGTAGCAATTAGTTGTTTTGAGCAAAACTACCCCTGTTAGAGAATGCAAAGGACAGAGCCAGAACGGCTAGCAAATGGCCGAAGCTACTCGTGGTCTGGGCATTTTGACAATCTGGGTTTTGTATATAGGTCCAAAACTGCGCGAATTCAAAAGAGGGTTTCGGGAATTCTGTCACGTCGATATGTTTCCCACATCCAGGTTTGCGACCGGCTTATAACATTCGCGGAGGGACGCTGAGCCAACGTGCGACATGCGTTCCTGTCACGTCAATCCTACTACCGCCTCTTATAATCCAAGCTGCCAGCGTTAATAAAACGAATAAATAAAGTAAATAATCGTTTTCGTTGATACCGTTTTTATTAATAGCGTTGGGATCCGGAGACGACAGAGAACGTAGCAGAAATATATCAATTTCACTTTACACTCCTAGTAAAATATACTTCATGTTTAGTTTCCTTATTTGCTATACTAGATTTGTTAAGACTGGGCCATACATCGATACATTTTAAATGTTTAGTATTTATTAATTTCACATCTTGTTTTTTTTTTATGATTCTCCAGTATAGGTGCTACAATTGCTTCCATTTCAAATCCAAGTTTCCGTATGGAATTTGTTTTCGTGAATCCTGTTTCGTAAAACAGATGTCAGAGGAATTGGTTTAAGATCATTCTTATCTCAACTCTGAATACTCATATAAATGGCATAGTAATCTCCTCATCATCTGTACATTAGTATTGGGAGGGAAATCAAGAAAAATATATGCTATTAGTATTTCAGTTAGGGATATTGTAAGGATTGTTTAAATGGACCAGTACCCGTCTCTTCACGTGTGCTCGTATCTGCGCAGATCATAAACTAGGAACAGATTAAATAGACTAGGGCCCTCATTTCCTTGTTGTACTCCTGGTAAGTTTTGAAATCTTACCGTATCTTTACGCCAGACATGAAAGATTTTGTGGGCTGTTATAATTCCTCAATCAGTTGAATGAGAGCTTGGAAAGTGGTTTCTAATGGATGAGAAGGGAAATCAGTATACGACGAAATCAATAATTTCTTCGTAAGAGGCTGGGAGGTCAACATAGCAGGTATATAATTTTCTATTGGAGAGGCAAGCAATTTCCTGGAATTATTTGATGACATATCTCACCATTACGCCCCTTACTAGAACGAAAGCCAAATTGGGATGTGAGTAGTTGACTTTCATAGAACGGTAGCTTAGGCTTACCTCGCCTTTATAGCTTTGGGAAATATATAAATTATTGCGAAGACAGCTAGCAATCACGAAGAATGCATGGAAAATATGATTCCTGTTATTTTGAAATGCATTATCTCAAAGCGAACCTAAACAGTTTACACCGGAATTTAGTTTTGAACATACGTATAAGTACAGTGCTGTTCGATAAAAGTGACTCACCTGATTTTTTTTTTTTTACTAAATGTTCTCTCCTCCGATGAAACGAAAGTTGAGCTAAATTCAAAGGAGAAGCGATCTAAAATCCGAAGAAGAAGCTTTGAAAGCTTTTTGAATTTAGCAGTAAGTACTGTCAAGCATCCGTTCAGTATAATGTTCTGGGGATGCTTTTCTGTTCATGAAACTGGTTTCTTAAAACCTATTGAAAAGACCCTCAGGAGCGAGCAGTACAAGAGAATTTTAGAGTTATGTCTGCTCCCTTCTTCTGAAAGGATGCAAATCGACCGCACCAACCTCATTTTTATGCAGGATACTGCCCCCTGTCACAAATCAAAATTGATGAAGGAATACTTTGATGAAAGCAGGTAGTGTTATGACATGGCCGCCCCAATCTCCTGACCTCAACTTCATAGAAAAAATTATGGAGCATTATAAAGTACAGGCTCTCGAGAAAGCAGTTGAGCAACAAAGAGGATTTGATTATGAATTTCATATCCGAATGGAATTCAATGCTTGGAGATGAGATTTGCCAGAACCTAATCAAGTCAATGCCAAAAAGGGTTGAAAAGGCTATTCAATATAAAGGAGGACCTATAGATTATTAAATATTTCGAAATATATTACCTATTATAAATAAATTATACCTCTATTATACTTTATTTAAAGCGGTTCGGTTATGTTTCTATTGATTGCAAGTTGCATGAAATAAGTGAGTCACTTTTTGGCACAAGGTTTTTCCCTAAATCTCATTTATATCCAAAATTATAATTATAAATAGAATACCTTAAGGTGAGTAAAAATTTTTACTAGGTGGTCGGGAAGGGGTCTTTATATTAGTAAGATTCAAAATTAGTTTGACCCCCCAAAACAATAGGCGAAAACAATTTTAAGTAAAAAAAAATCAGGTGAGTCACTTTTATCGAACAACACTCCAGTCTCATTTCCCAGCAAAAGAAACGCACCGAAGAGGTCTCCCTGACGCAGTTTTAAACTTCTAGGCCCAGATTTTTAAACTGAACAACCAATATCATGAGATTGTTTTTCGTATATTGGAAAAGTAATTTCACAAGTTTATCATCAAAACGAAAAAAAACAAAAAAACTTACGTAACACATTTTACCTTTTAGTAGCAATGACAGTTAAAATAGAAAATAAAACTGTTTCGACATGAAACTCGGAACAAATACAGCAAAAATTTTGCAGGAATAAAAAAAATGCTTCCACTGGGAATAGAGGTGATTGACAAAGAAACCTCAGCTAACGTTTCACAACAAAGAAAGAAAAAAAACCTTTTACTCATGGTATGACTGGATAGAAATGTTTCGCATTATCAGTTGAAAAATACAACATAATTTCATAAAAGACATCTTAGAAGAGTTGTTAAAAAGAAAACGTTATGTAAATGATCGATAAAAAATATGAGCAACAGTGAGACAATCATAGGTGAATTAATGGTGGTGAAAAAAAATAAAAAAAATAGATAAAAATATGAAAGTAAAACCATCAAGGGAGATGGGAAGTGGGAATAAGGAGAAATCATTTCATGCAATCAGTGCAAAGATGATGGCGACACGCGTTTGTTATTAGACGCTGCACAATCAACCGAAGGACGCTTTTGCCAGCAAGGAGACAGCTGAAAAGGAAACACAAACTTAGATCAATTCTCTCCGTCAGTAAGAAAAGCAAGAATGTAAAACGAAATTAACATATCCTATAAAAAATCTATATGTCGCTTTGCTGTCATTTTATTTTTGTCTGGTAAATAGTAATCGTTCTTTTAATTTAATGTCGTCTTTTTTTGTTTCTACTATATTTTTTCTTACCAGTTGTCATTTTTATTTTGTTATAGTTGAATAACTTTAGAGAGAGAGAGAGAGAAAGAGAGAGTGGGATCTACGTTAGTTCAGATTTTGTTTTTTATATTTTGCGTAAGCTTGACTCTATCATATCGACCCTAAATTTTAACATTTTACAACAAAAACGCCCATTTCTGTTTGCACTTTGAATTCTACCAAGATACAATTAAGTCTTTGAGTTAAGCGTCTTCAAGGTGAGATATTTGGGGTGACATTAATATCAGTTCAATCTCATTATAATATCAGTTTTGATCATTGTTATACGAATTGAATGATTTCTCGGCCGAACAGAAAAAAAAAACACACAGAAATTACCTCTCCCTGAACCAAGTAAATGCTTGTAGATTCAGATAAAATGCCTAATATTACTTATCTCCGAATCAACTAAATGATACCAGATTCAGATATAATGATCAATATTACCTCTCCCCGAATCAAGTAAATGCTTGTAGATTCAGATATAATGACTGACATTACTTATCTCTGAATCAACTAAATGATTTCAGATTCGGATACATTGACCAATATCACTTAGCTCCGAATCAACTAAATGATTGCAGTTTAAGATGTAATAACCAATATTACGTCTCTCCGAATCAAATAAATGATTGCAGATTCACATATAATGACCAATATTACGTCTTCCCTAATCAAGTAAATTTTATTTTTGTCTGGTAAATAGTAATCGTTCTTTTAATTTAATGTCGTCTTTTTTTGTTTCTACTATATTTTTTCTTACCAGTTGTCATTTTTATTTTGTTATAGTTGAATAACTTTAGAGAGAGAGAGAGAGAAAGAGAGAGTGGGATCTACGTTAGTTCAGATTTTGTTTTTTATATTTTGCGTAAGCTTGACTCTATCATATCGACCCTAAATTTTAACATTTTACAACAAAAACGCCCATTTCTGTTTGCACTTTGAATTCTACCAAGATACAATTAAGTCTTTGAGTTAAGCGTCTTCAAGGTGAGATATTTGGGGTGACATTAATATCAGTTCAATCTCATTATAATATCAGTTTTGATCATTGTTATACGAATTGAATGATTTCTCGGCCGAACAGAAAAAAAAAACACACAGAAATTACCTCTCCCTGAACCAAGTAAATGCTTGTAGATTCAGATAAAATGCCTAATATTACTTATCTCCGAATCAACTAAATGATACCAGATTCAGATATAATGATCAATATTACCTCTCCCCGAATCAAGTAAATGCTTGTAGATTCAGATATAATGACTGACATTACTTATCTCTGAATCAACTAAATGATTTCAGATTCGGATACATTGACCAATATCACTTAGCTCCGAATCAACTAAATGATTGCAGTTTAAGATGTAATAACCAATATTACGTCTCTCCGAATCAAATAAATGATTGCAGATTCACATATAATGACCAATATTACGTCTTCCCTAATCAAGTAAATTTTATTTTTGTCTGGTAAATAGTAATCGTTCTTTTAATTTAATGTCGTCTTTTTTTGTTTCTACTATATTTTTTCTTACCAGTTGTCATTTTTATTTTGTTATAGTTGAATAACTTTAGAGAGAGAGAGAGAGAAAGAGAGAGTGGGATCTACGTTAGTTCAGATTTTGTTTTTTATATTTTGCGTAAGCTTGACTCTATCATATCGACCCTAAATTTTAACATTTTACAACAAAAACGCCCATTTCTGTTTGCACTTTGAATTCTACCAAGATACAATTAAGTCTTTGAGTTAAGCGTCTTCAAGGTGAGATATTTGGGGTGACATTAATATCAGTTCAATCTCATTATAATATCAGTTTTGATCATTGTTATACGAATTGAATGATTTCTCGGCCGAACAGAAAAAAAAACACACAGAAATTACCTCTCCCTGAACCAAGTAAATGCTTGTAGATTCAGATAAAATGCCTAATATTACTTATCTCCGAATCAACTAAATGATACCAGATTCAGATATAATGATCAATATTACCTCTCCCCGAATCAAGTAAATGCTTGTAGATTCAGATATAATGACTGACATTACTTATCTCTGAATCAACTAAATGATTTCAGATTCGGATACATTGACCAATATCACTTAGCTCCGAATCAACTAAATGATTGCAGTTTAAGATGTAATAACCAATATTACGTCTCTCCGAATCAAATAAATGATTGCAGATTCACATATAATGACCAATATTACGTCTTCCCTAATCAAGTAAATGCTTCTAGATTCAGATATAATCACCAATATTATGTCTCCCCAAATCAAATAAATGCTTGCAGATTAAGATATACTGACCAATATTATTCATCACCGAATCAACTAAATGATTTCAGATTCAGATACATTGACCAATATCACTTAGCTCCGAATCAACTAAATGATTGCAGTTTAAGATGTAATAACCAATATTACGTCTCTCCGAATCAAATAAATGATTGCAGATTCACATACAATGACCAATATTACGTCTCCCCTAATCAAGTAAATGCTTCTAGATTCAGATATAATCACCAATATTATGTCTCCCCAAATCAAATAAATGCTTGCAGATTAAGATATACTGACCAATATTATTCATCACTGAATCAACTAAATGATTGCAGATTCAAATATAATGACCAATAAATTTATCTGCGAATTAACTAAATACCTGCGGATTCAGATATAGTGAGCAATATTACGTCACCCCTAATCAAATAAATGCTTGTAAATTCAGATAATGACAAATATTACGTCTCCCTCAATCAAGTAAATTCTTGTAGATTCACATATAATGACCAGTATTACTTATCTGCGATCGATGTTAACTATTCATTAACCACAGCAGAATCAGATCCCGAAACAAAATAAATGATTGCCGACTCAACGATAAACGACGGATAATTTACCTATTGACGAACCACGGTAGATTCAGATCGGAAAAGAAAACTATTGATTGCCGACACAGCGCTAAACGACCAATATTTACCTGCTCACGAACCACGATTGACTCAGATCCCGAAAGAAAATTAATGATTGCCGACTCATAAAAAAACGACCGATGTTTACTTATTCACGAACCACGGTAGACTCAGATCCCGAACCAAAATAAATGATTGCCGACTCAACGATAAACGACGGATATTTACCTATTCACGTTCCACGGTAGACTTACATCCTGAAACAAAATAATTGCCGACGCATAGATAAACAACCGATGTTTACCTATTCACGAACCACGGTAGACTCAGATCCGAAAGCCAAAAAATTGATTGCCGATTCAACGATAAACCACGGATAATTACCTATTCTCGAACCATGGTAGACTCAGATCCCGAAACAAAATAAATCATTGCCGACTCATAGATAAACGACGAATATTTACCTATTAACGAACCACGGTAGACTCAGGTCGCTTAATAAAAGTGATTGAAGTCTCATCGCTAAAGGACCGATATTAACCTGTTGATGAACCACGATAGACTCAGATCCAGAAACAAAATAAATGATTGCAGACTGAACGCGAAACAACCGATATTTACCTATTCACGAACCACGGTGGAATCAGATCTCAAAACAAATAAATGATTGCCGACTCAACGATAAACAAAGGATATTTACCTATTCACGAACCACGAGTCGTGATGTGAGGTCAGGACTGATAATATTACAGACCCTTCTTTGAATTTTGTCAAGAACGTTGAGATATAGAACAAGAGCACCAGACCATATATGGCAGCACAATTCAATGTACGGAGGAATAGTAGATTTAGAAATAGACAAGGTGGATTCTGACGGGAAAGATTTTCTGGCCCGACACATTGAAACAACTTTTTAACTCAATGAGAAAAAAGATTAAACATTGTGAACGCTGTGGAAAGTGCGTGAAAAACTATTTCAGTAGAAGTGGTGGTTGCATCTAGTTAGTTCTATAGTAAAAAGCTGAGAAGTATTTGCCAATCTAGTAGTACGCTTACGTTAATGTAGTCGGTGCACCAAAGAAAGGAAAGCTCATCCAAGCAGTAAGCCATGAAATTATTTGTAGAACATACAGAAGGAAGCCACATCACGTCGAAAGGTATAACAATGGCGCCAAACCAGGCATGGCAGCCATATTCAATGCACGGACGAATGGTAGATTTTAAAATGTGCAAGATGGATTTTGACGATGAAAAACATTTTGGTACGAGACAGTGTATAATAAAATAATGATTGTTAAATAGCCTACTCGAGGTGACATATAAAGCAAGTGTAAAAACATTTATTTTATCTATTGGCAAATAAATGTAGGTCTAAAGGATTCTTTCAGAATTTATTAAAAAGAAAGTGAATCAGTAGAAAAAGCATTTGAACGTATAATACAGCCATTTTAATAAAGGATGATAGAATGTATTTTTAATATATATGCATAAATGACTAAATTTAATTATTAAAATAATTCGTTTTACAAAACGGATTATTTTAAGCATAAATACTAGCCCATTTTCAAAAACTAAAAAGAAATTGTTTCTCTCTCGTGAACAAGGTTTCCACGCTTTAAAAGAAAATTTCACCGAAACAAAATTGTATCTTAACTACCAATAATTTGTAATCGAAAAATAACGATTTAAAACAAAATGGAATTTTATTAAGCAAATCTTTAGTTATATTTTTTGGAAAATTCTCTTTTAATATATTCGGTACGCAAAACGAACAATATTCACACTGACATGTTTGATAAAGATTTTCAAGAGTTTAATCGCATTAAAAATAAATGCATTTCATGAATCTTGTTTTATTATTTTTTGCCTCTTTATGGCGTCGGAAATGTAAGTATTAAAGAAAAACGCTTTTTAATGAAAAACTAAAGGATTTCGTCAGTAATCATTACTGACGAAATTATAGATTATTTTCCGTTATCAAGAAAAATGTGTTTAGAATATATGGGGGCCGCGTGACGCAATAAACAGAAAACGTTCTCTTCCATATTATGATAGTTACTTTTCTAGGAAAAATGTTTTCTCAAGTGTAAATCTTAACAATGAATGTATATATATATGTTTGATGAACAAGATTGCTGGGCTACAACTGGGATCCTTCATGGAAATTATCAGCAAAAATAACTTCGAAGAGTACAGACGGGGTATTACGTCACCCCTAATCAAATAAATCCTTGTAAATTCAGATAATGACAAATATTACGTCTCCCTCAATCAAGTAAATTCTTGTAGATTCACATATAATGACCAGTATTACTTATCTGCGACCGATGTTTACCTATTCATTAACCACGGCAGAATCAGATCCCGAAATAAAAAGGTGTAAAAGCAAAACTGACCAAATCGTGTAACAGCAAAAATGTACAACTTTTTAGATTAAGCTTTGAACTGTTGTATCTTAAAACTGATTAAAGATATCTTACTGTAATTCTCTGAGGTTTGTATAACATTATTAGACACTGCTTTGAATAATAAGAATGTGTTTAGCTCTAAGTTGAAAAGATGTTCCCTATTTCTGTTGTGACATCCTGATCCTACTATCCTCTCTAATGTTCCCTCTTTTTTAAACTTATTCTCTTCTTCAGAGCGCAAAACATATACCTGTCAATAAATAGTATAATTTAAAATACACATTTCGTCTTTTGTATGGTAAAATTACGCCCTGAAGATGACAATTTGAAATTGTCAAAAATACTTGGCATGTGACTTCCATCTGACAACTCGAAAATAAGGATCTTATTATTCAAGAAATTGATAGTAAGTTAATGTCTCAATAAATTCTGTTAGCGAAGTGATTTCGCCATTTATCAAATGAACATTGCTATTTAATTCTTTGTATAAATTGTTTCTTTGTGATATATATATATATATATATATATATATATATATATATATATATATATATATATATATATATATATATGTGTGTTTGTGTATAAACACACACACACACACATATATATATATATATATATATATATATATATATATATGTATTTGTCATCCACAGACAGACTGTTTCGCTGTTTCACATCTCATCAGTGTGGCTAGACGTCCGGTTGCCTCTAGCTAGGATCGAAAGCCGACTGAATTGGCGTCAGTCGGAACTTCTACCACTAAGCCGTCGGCTCACGGCAGGGATGAAGCTGAATTTTAGCGTGTTTATTTTTAGATATTTGCGCAAACACGAGGCGATACTTTAGTAAAATATATATGATAGAAGAATCAACATGCAAGTTGGTAATTTAGCGACACATATAAACACACACACAAAACATATATATATATATATATATATATATCAATTATGTGGTGCAGGTTCAATTTCCATTACGCGAATCATTCATACGGAAAGCAGATAATGAAGTTAATGATATAAATTATTAAACATTGTTTGCGAGAGTGATTCTTGCCATTTATATCATTAACTTCATTATCTGCTTTTCGTATGAATGATTCGTGCAATATATATATATATATATATATATATATATATATATATATATATATATATATATATACTTTATTTAATGCATCATTTGTGTAAAAGAATCTCCTCTGCTCGAGCAGGAGAACCGATTTAGAATTCCTTATATACATTTACGCGCCATTCCCCTTTGGAAATTCATGAATCCAACTCTTCTCCCCTGGTTAAGCAGTGGAACTTGTATCAGTAAAAATCCTTATTATCTCCAAAAAATTCTTACATTATACAAATATTTTCTGGCTTTAAATAGCCTGCAAATGGCTGATAAGCCGTAAAAAGCTAAACTTCTGATATTAATTCTTTTTTGCCCGGTTTGTGGAAATTGATCGATGGAGAAATGTTTGGCACCACCTTGTCCATAGCCTTTGAATTTGTGGGTCTTTTAGTAAGCTACATTTTATCACGAATGTATGTGTATGCGTCCGTTCTCATCTGTTTGTACGATTGCTCTAATCGATGTGACTCTTTCTTGTTTTATAATGTCTCTTTCCCATCTTTCTGTAGATAAAAAACTCATTATAGCCGTTTATACGATAGATTCACACACATACGTTTGTCTTTATTTCGAAGTTCTTTTCATACAACGAGTTAAATTTAGTCGTTCTCTTTCGTTGTCGAAGCGGGAGGAAAAAGTAATGAGAGAGATGTTTGTTGTATTTTTTGAAATTTTCCTCTTCTCTCTCTCCCTTTAAGTTGCAACAAAATCAAACAATGAAAACACCCCCTCCTCTCTTGCACAAGGAGAGAGGAAATCTGACTTCATTTTCATTGATCGGAATGGCTTCGCATTGACAACGTCTTTTATGAGCCTTATTCCATTCGATGAATAACGTTGACTGCAGGTGACTACAACAGCAGCTGGGTAATTGCTAAGATCAGATCGAAACAGAAACAGAAGCTTCCATTATGTTTGCGGTGGTATTGTGATCAGCTTTCGATAGAAACGCATATGCACTCGCAAACACGAGACACGCTAATACGGAGACATTTTTGTCTTATTTAGATGCTGCCGTCTTTCGCTAGCGTCCGAAAGCAAAGCATAGATTGGCGCGTGTTTCAGTGTGTAGCACCGATCTTTACGTTTTACACTAAGACAATTTATATTTATAAAACCGGTAAAAAAATGTTTCTATTGCTGTATTTACAAAGATTGCAGACTTGTCTTTTATATAAGAGTACATCTGAAATCCCGGTTGGATTCGAAAATTCATCTCCTGTAAGAATATGAAATGATAAGGAAAAAGCACTTAAAATTAAAATTGAACACGAGGCGATACTTTAGTAAAATATATATGATAGAAGAAACAACATACAATATAGTTCGTAATTTAGCGATAAAAACTGGAATAATGTAGTAAATAAACTGGAAAAAATTGACACATACACACGCGTATTTATTTATTACGATTTATCAATGGGCACGTTCTGACAATGAGAACAGGGTTCGAATCTCAGCATAGTCGATTTGTCAGGAAGGAGACTTCCTGATGTTATCGGACTGGTGTGGTAGATCCCAGCATGCGGCACCTTTGGAAAGTGCCTCAAAAACCTACCACGGGTTGACCCAAACCTTTTGAGTGAAATTAGCTGGGTGGAACCTTTGGATGCCGTCGATATCTAGCACGAAGTCACAAGTCATCTTAGCCGAGGGCTTGAGCAAACTGGCCTTGATCAAATCTTTTTATTGTAAGAATTTTGTGGAGATAATGGTTTACTGATACAAGACTTACCACTTAACTTATAGCTGGGAGAAGAAGAGGTGGACCCATACAATTCCTAAGGGTATTTACGCACAATTGAATATAATCGAACTGGGATTGGGACTCGCTTCTCCGATTTTCAGTTTTGAACATTTATTCTTTTACACCACCTACACATCCAGGCTTCCACCAAGGAAGGTACTGACCAGGATCAACTTTGCTTAACATCAATGATCGTACGAGAACCGGTGTTTCAACGTGATATGGCCGTAAGCGGTTTGTTAAGCGAAAGTTTTAGAATTAAAAAGGAAAAAAAAAACAACAAAAAAACTAAGTGATTAGGTATGCTGCAGTTACATGAAATATTTGATAATAAAAGATTTTATGGGAATGCAAATGTAATCAATTCTAGCTTGCTGGTAGATAGGATTACTTCAATCTACAAATTAGACAACGTCTTAAAGAAAAATACCATTATTTTTTTTTTGATGGCTTATGTATTTGATGAGCAGTTCACATCGACTTTGGTTCCAGACACGCACCGATACCATGACTAAAAAGAATTAAATTACTTACTATCTATACTCACGGGATTGAAAGTCATAAAATGGAAATTTCTTCTCTTAGCCTACAAATGCTGTACTCTTGACCTGTAGTCATTGTTTAGAAGACTAAGCTACTGTGCCAAGACTAGACATATTTCATTCGTAAACATCTACTATGCAAATACTTTGTTTCTTGTCATAGCAAAAAACATAAAGCACTGAACTTAACGCATGTCTCATCACAGATGAAGAGGATACTTGAAGCAGCAGAAATGTGTTTCTGCAGATGCTAAGCAACGACAAAGTTTGAGAGAAAAATGAAACAAAAAGGATACTTATACGTAACATCGGAAAGAGACAGTTAAAATTTCGACAGCACATCATGAGGAAAAAGGATATGTAAAATTAGACTTTTCACAGGACATACTGAAGGCAAGAAGGACGGAGAAAAGTAGCCTACAACCGTCATAACGTTATCGTGTAAAATGATGGCAGAGCCGGGTTTAGGAGACATAGCAAAAAACAAAATTTCATGGGAACTGTGAAGGATAGGAAATTGTGGTGAGCCATGATCGCCAACTTTCTGAATGCACCCGACACATGGGAGAAGATTCACTTTCTCACAGTGACAAATATGAGACTAGTTTGAATATAATCTGACGTTCCATACGTAAATGCGTATCTAAAGTCGACAGGAAAATAGACGTTACGAAGATTCGAAGGTTCAAATTATAAGGTAGTAGGAAACACTGCCTCGAAGATAGATTCTCTGGGAAGTTTGAAGATCTGCATCTATATCTATAATTCTCAAAATGTGTGCGTGTGTGTGTGTGTGTGTGTGTGTGTGTGTGTGTGCGCGCGCGCACGCGCGTGTGTGTGTGTGTGTCCGGATGTTGTTTATGCATTTCCACAGTTTTTATTCGATTTTGATAATAATTCTTCGGTGCCGACTTTGAGTTCAAATTGTTGACGACAATGGCTCTCCACTACTTCCTCTCGATTATAACTCTCAGCAACGTTTTACTATTTACTAAAAGTTCTTGGATATATATCTTTCATAAAAACTTTAATAAAAATAGTTTAAATTATTACAATAATATTATTAATTATTTCCTGGGCCACTCCCACTCAAAATCTTACCCCCCATTTGGGGATTTGCCTCAGTTGCATCCAGATGTTGTTACAAGTATTTATTTTCGGGTGGAGTGACTTTTAACTTAAACTGCTCCAATTCAATGGCAAAAATTCCCAGTAATGAAAGACCCAGTCAAAGACAGGTTATACTGCGAGTAAAATTATGGGCCCCTGTTTTTCACGGATGACATGCACATGACAGGTATATCGTTGACTATCAGCAATATTAATATTGTTATTGATTTAATATTGACTCCCCCCCAAGTATTTTGCCTATGCGGGTATTCAGAAATTACCCTATCAAACTGAACTTTACTCAAGCGTCAGACTATACCCATTACGCTAATGTTTGTGGTGATTTCTGAGAGATTGATCTGCAAATACCGTTTCCTTTCTGTCATGTCTGAAGATATAAACAAAGCTAAAGCCAATAGTTGTGAGAGAGGATAGTCATTTGCGAACAGATTTTCTTTGATTCATGCGAGTTCTTCATTTTTGCTACAAAAGGTTAATTTATTTTTCATTATCATCACACTAAAAAAAAATCGTAAAACTATTTTTTCCAATGCGTAGCTAATGCATATGCAGATAATTAGACATACCTTACATTTTAATGAGGAAGAACTCGGCGGGGGTGTTCCTTGTTGATGAATCCAATTAGTCTTTTAATAACTGAAAGAATGTGCTCTCAAAAATTACCCGAATAGTATGTGTTGCGACTGTTCTATTCAGGAGAAATAATACTGAGTCTACATATCAGTCTGACAAGAGATTTCATGCCATCTTCCTTCCTTAGATGCCATGTATTATGCTCGCTTGGGCGATCATGTCTCTTTTCGCTTCATGATTGACATAGAATAGGAATTCCCGCAGTAGGCTTCCGCTATTTTTTGCGGTAGACTGGTAGCCAACCAAGGCTATAAGACATATTTTGTCCAGCTATTTAACTCATAGAAGTGGGTAATGTGATAGATTCATACGTTTTCCTATGTTACTTGCAAGTAAGTGAATGTAAGAAAATCATTTGGAATTCGAACACGGCTCTCCGATTTTTCATTCCGAGTCACTAATCGTTACACCACCCGCACATATGCTATCTTATCAGGTTCAATTATGATGCAAATGTTTGTACATTGTGTTGGAACGGTGCTGCGATAGATACGATGCATGATGTATTCGGACGAAATGTCTACAAAATTCCTACAGAAGGTCATCAAAATTATCCCTTAGGATTTCCATTTACATTCAGGTACGCTCGATGCTGAGTAGCTCTTGGGATTTTTACTAAGAGAGCAGTAGGGTAAAAGAAATTTAAAAAAACGCTGCATCAACCAAATAATTGGCCCGATTTTAAACCTCTTTACTCCAGCAAGATAGCCAATGAGGCTGAATATATTTGCTGAACGATAATTGGAAAATACATTTATACGCTTGAACCTTTCAGAAACTGTAATAAAACAAAAAACATAAAATAAAAAAAAACAAAACACAACATAATAAACATAATTCCGTAATCATGAAACATATACAGTGTGTATCAAAAATAATTTTTACAAATGTTAGGGCGGGTCCTTCACACCAAAATAAGGACAAAAGTCTACATAAACGTATGTCTGCAAATCCAAAGGTAGATGGCGCGTACATTTTAGTGAATAAATTTACTCTTTAATATTTGAATGTTTTTGTGTAAATTCGGTAAATATATCTGTTAAAATGAGATGTAAGTTATATTTTTATTTTTTGAATAATTTAGACGAGATTTTATCCATCGCACCCTGTATAATGCCATAAAAAGAAAAAAAAATACTTTAGTCTGATTATATCGTGGACGACGAAATAGGTTACACAAAACGTTCGCACTTTGCCATCCGTTTGCCTAAACTTGATATACGCGTCTCAAATCGCTCTGTAAATAATGGCCGCATCCATTAGTATTTATCAATTTGAATTTGCGTGAATGTAGAATCGAAACGACGACACAGGCGACAGACATCTTGTTTTTCGAATGTTAATAAACAAATGAATAATGATCTGAACAGAGTGTATCTCACTCTCTGAAAATGTCGTCATGTTAAATTCATCAGTGGTATCAATACATCGAGAATCTTTTCATATTGATTGATGATCTCCCCTATTATTTATATAAACCCTTTTAAAGGACAACTTACTGTTCGCTTCCTTGCTTGTTGAACAATACGATATACAAGTTGGATATACATATTCATGTAGATCAGTATGTCTCTGGAATAATAATAATAATAATAATAATAATAATAATAATAATAATAATAATAATGCACTGGAAAATTTGCAACTCCTACAGGAAGGAAACTGAAAGAAACTGATACGAACACCACCCAGACCCGGTTACGGAGATAGGACCTGTTACAATTCTATGGGACTACACAATACACACTGACAGAACAATCAAAGCCAACCGCCCAGACATTGTTATTAAAGACCACAAACAAAATAAGTGCCTCCTTATTGATATGACAGTCCCTGCAGACTGCAATGTATCTTTGAAGATATTCGAAAAACTGTCAAAATACAAGGACCTTGAAATAGAAATCTCAAAAATGTGGCACATGGGAACATCAACAATCCCTGTTGTAGTTGGAGCCCTTGGACTGGTTGGAAAAGATTCCAGTAGGCTGATTGAAGGGATCCCTGGAAGTCCATGCCTCGAAGAGATACAAAAAATTGTTCTGACAAGTACAGCCCACACTTTACGAAGGGCTTTATCTATGTAATAATAATAATAATAATAATAATAATAATAATTATTATTATTATTATTATTATTATTTTTTTTTTTTTTTTTTTTTTTTTTCTTTCTTTTCAGTTGAAAATGTCATGATGCCATTTCTAACCTTAGGTCCCTGGGCGGGACACAGAAAGAAATGTGTAAACGCCAGATATCAAAGAAAATAATAATAATAATAATAATCATAAACATTTATTTTATACTGCAAATATTTATTTCGAGATAATCTCTTTACCCCAGTAGCGTTTTTCATATAGGTATCTAACAGGTATATGAAGGTTAATTCAGTTAGATTTTTTTTTAAATCATTATAATGGCTAAAGGAATGAACGAAAGCTCTCGGTCGTATAAAATTTTCGGACAATTTTTACAAACTCTATATCCAGAAAAGATTTGTTTGTTTAACGTTATATCAACGCCTTACGGGTCATTTTATGCCAATTTCTAATGTAGGAGCTTTGAAGTAATAAAACATGATATATGTCATTCTGTTTTCATAATTGAATACATGGTAAATGATACACAGCTTTTGTGCATATACATGTTTGTGTAGACATAATTACTAGGAGGGGTGATATGCGTGTTTTATGTTGTAGTTTTGTTGAAGCTATATACAGTTTGATTTCCTTAAGAAATTGTACGATATTGCATAGATCAATGACGTGACAGATTTCTTTTATATTGATGGGTTGAGATGACGGTGTTCTTTTATGTTAGTTTGTTTAGTGGCATCCCAACACCTCTATGGGTTATTTAATGCCGAATTCTAAATATTTTGAACACAATTCTATGACTTCAACTACAAATAAAATATTTTGTTGGAAAATCTACTATAAAATGTAGTCTTGGTCATTTTGCTTTGAAATTGTATTTTAATGTAAATATGTATTTTTGTTAATTTTTATATAAATATGTGTTGGTGTTAATTTTGTTTATATAAATATGTATTTTGTTTATATAAAAATGTATTTTTATACATTCATAGTGTATTGTTTTTGTTTGGGGTTCACTATTTACCCATAGCTGGGACACTAATCGATCTTGGAGAACAATTAAATGCTGGTTCCACTCTCCTCAAAACTTCCAATCTACCGATCAAGAGCCCTGCTGCCGGATGTAGTTTATCGTCATACCTTGTACTTCTTCTGTTTCATTTTCGACTCTAATCTATTCTATTATTCTAGGAATCTTTCGACACCTATTCTTCATCAAATGAACACATTTCTATTTCCATCGTGTATACCTTGCAGAAAAAGCAAATTTAGTTCTTCCTATCTCTCTCATCAACGGACAGTTCGAAGAGCAAAGTTTGATTGATTCGAGGAATTTCCAGCTTTCACCACCAAGAATGTGCTGCGGTTTTCAACAATATAAAACGCTTGCTCTTTACAAATCATTCGGTTATATTTTTACATATAATCTCAAAGGGAAAATGAAAACGGATTAAACATTTCAGTGATTTCTAAGGCTGTCGACATATGATATGCTCTTTCCCAACCAAACAATGGCCGACTAATCTTTTAACCTGGCGAAATATAAATCATTCTCTCTCTCTCACACGCACACACACACACACACACACACGATAACCGAAGATTCATTCAGCATTCATTCGCCTAAAAAAATATCTTTACCATTCGGCATTCTGTATCAGCAGTAACAGTATTTGCTATATAGTGCGCATGTTAATTTTCACCATTAACAATCCTAGCAATTGTATTTCTCTTTCATGAAATATCGCAACGTACATTTGATTTATTTGAATTTTTTTTCGTTTTAACTGGATTCCATAATTTGTTTTAATTCTTTGTCTGCAAACATTGCTTGCATTTAATGCAAGTGAAGCAAATGTAGATTTGTATTATAGCAAATAAAAATGAATTATATTTCTTCTCGAATTTTTACACATTCTCATATAATTGTCGGCATCTAAACCAGCTTGTGTTTAAAATTTAATTAAGATAAAGACAAAATATATACTATAAAATAAAAAACAAATTCTACTTTATGAGATAAAAAAAGAAATCTATTCTGTAAGATAAAAAACGAAACCTATTCTGTATGGTAAAAACATTGTTAATTTATAGATTTATCGGTGACAGAAACTGATCCTCTTGTCTTAGTTACGAAATTTTTTCCGTTGCCAACCAGTGTCATAACTCGGCGCCAAGATGGAAATATGAATTATGCATAACATAGGATAAGAACAAAATTTCTCACAAGGAAGGGGATAATATTCATCATACAACGTTTTTTATTTTTTGCGTAACGAGTTAGATTGATTGATTTTCACGTAAGTGAATATAGCGAACCCAACCAGAATTGGAACTCAGATGATTTTGTTATAATGATTCATGACAATCTTTCTTTCTTTATTTCTTTCTTTCTTTCTTTCTTTCTTTTGTTATTTTCTTTCTTTCTTTCTTCCTTTTTCCTTTCTTTCTTTGATTGATTAATTCGTTTTCTGCCACTTATCAACATGTTCCTGGTTATGTAAAGGCAGAAAATATTATTAGATTTGTAAAATTGGGTGGGTGTAGATAATAATAAATCACTGATACAAGTATTACTATATAGAAGAAGTAGATCGGTACCTTTCTCAAAGATGTTTTCCGTCCAAATGAATACAACGAAAGCTATTGGAATTGGGACTCGGCTCTCCGAATAAAAATTCAAAGTCATTATCCATTCCACTACCCGCACATCCTTACTTACTGCACCTAGTATTCCCAAATGGTCACCCATCCAGGTAGTGACAAATCTCGACTTTGCTTCATTTCGGTGATCGTACGGGTTGTTTTCTGTGAGATTATGGTTATAATTAAATGATTTACAAATCAGCATTCCTTTTGCATATGGGATAAAATTATGGAGAGTATAAGTAAAATATTATGAGGAGTATAGACAAAAATGTTATTAGGAGTACAGGTAATAATATTATGATGGGTATAGACAAAATATTATGAAGTGTATAGACAAAAATATTATGAGGTATATAGGTAAAATATTATGAGGATTATAGGTAAAAATATTATGAGGACTATACATAAAAAAATTTATGAGTATAGGTAAAAATATTATGAGGAGTATAGACAACAATATTATGAGGAGTACAGAGAAAACTATTATAAGGAATATAGGTAAAAATATTATGAGGATTATAGGTAAAAATATTATGAGGGCTATACATAAAAAAATTATGAGGATAGATAAAAATATTATGAGGAGTATAGACAAAAATATTATGAGGAGTACAGAGAAAACTATTATGAGGAATATAGGTAAAAATATTATGAGGATTATAGGCAAAATTATTATGAGGACTATACATAAAAATATTATGAGTATATGTAAAAATATTATGAGGAGTATAGGGAAAATATTAAGAGAAGTATAGACAAAAATATTATGATGAGTACAGTCGAAAATATTATGGGGAGTATTGACAAGAATAATAGGATTATGGGTAAAAATATGATGAGTATAGATTAAAATATTACCTTGTTAATTCCAGTTCTTTTATGTAATGTTTCCTTATTTTTTTTTCTCATATGACTTTAACGCTCAGCAACCCCTGGCGTCTTAGTGGCTTAACTTGGTTGGGGTAAAATGATTACTAAAAGAACGATTGAAAACAAGGGAAGACGAAACAAACAGTTGAAAAGAAGAAAAAAACAATATTCGCTGAAAATCCTTATAATAATATAAACATGTTAATACGGTTAAAGATATGAATGACACTTTTATTGACGATCTATACTTCCAAAATCTTGATTGTGTTATATCAGCAGACATCAGGAAATATCCGGAAATATCTTATCAGTGTAATACACATATATTGTGAGATCCAAGGAGGGTTACGTTACAACCAGGTTTCATAAAACAGGCAAAAAAAAAATTAAATAAAAAAAGATAGCGAAATAATTTTTTAACAATTAAATAAGCATTATAGAGAGACGTCGGTCACTCGTTCAAATCTACAGACCTTAAATCAGCATAGCATGAAGTTTATGAAACATAACGGGCTTTATATTGATGTTAATCTGTTAGCACTCTTGGTCGTTTATTTATATTTTTAAGGGAAGCCGGTACAAGCAGCTGGAAATCGTTGCGTTGAGTTACATTGAGTTCGACGTTGGAACACTGACAAAATGTCTAATGCATTCTGAAAGGAGACCTTATCATAAATACTTAATTAGATTCTGGCGTCCACACAAGCAAAAAAAAGAAAAATAGAAAAATTAAACGTTATGCAAACGGTAAATGTGGAATTGGAATATGTATATATCTATAACCGTCACGTAGACAATCCCCCAGTGCATTATAAAACAAAGATATTCGGAGAACTTACATTGATTATTTGAACACTTATTTTAGTGCATCGTTCCACTTAAAATTATTGCCACGTGACGCGAACTTGAGCAATGACGAAGTTTTAGTGAAAATGGAAAGAAAACGGAGAGTTCTACTTCACATCAGATAGAGGCAGATGCAATTTCTAGGGCACATGATGAGGTAAGAGGGCTTATAAATTTTGGTACTCACAAGACATAGTGAAGGCACGGGAGGCCAAGGAAAGCAGCGCATTACCTATCTAACAAGCTTGTGTAAATGATTACCTGTAAATTACAAGGATTAGGAGAGAGAGCCAAAAGTCAAAATTTACTAAGAGCTACAAAGAACAGGATTTTGTGGCGAGCCTTGACGCCCACCACTTGACATAACAGAAGAAGAAGTCGTAAATATAGTCTGTGAATTATTTAAATAAATTAGGCCGAAATAATCAAAAGTTCATTTTTTATTGCCGTCACTTACATTGTTGACAACTCAGACTGGTTTTACATTTACATATGTATCCAAGCAATCGTTTTAATTAATGCGGTTAATCGAAAGAAGTGCTGGGTAATTCCTTGCGTATTCTAAAAAGATTTTCCCCCTGAAAACATGAGAGAAAGATCAGTATTTATCGTTCGTTAAGCTTCCCTAAAAGGTTATTATTCAAATATGTAAATTCATAGGATTTCCGAAAAATGGAGTTATTTAAATGTCTAAGCTAAATTTCGTTGTAGACATGCGCAATAAAAAACACAAATTTTTCCGTGATGTTTTCTGACAGAAGGCGACGCGGATGCAGTTGTGATTTTGGTCTTCAAGGGAAATGTCTCTCTCCCCAGAGAATTCTTCAGATGGATAAGAAACGACAATTTCAATCATGCAGCAGATCAATACTGATATATATTTTACACCTACATATTACGTCCGACAATCATTTAATTTCTTTTCTGTTTACACGTTATTTTAATAGATACAATTTATTTAAGCTTATCCTCTGTGTTTTAATTAAACAGTATTAATTACATTTACTGGTTCTGAATGTTCGAGGTATTTCGTAGAAAGTATGCGTTCCGGTTTGGAATACAGGTTTCGATTCCTGTCGGAGAACGGCATATTTTCGACGAAATTTCTCGAATATTCAAACCGGTAAAAAAATTAATAGTGTCTAATTAAAAAAAGAGGATAAACTTAAATAAACTGTATCTATTAAAATAGGATATAAGCACACGAGCACACACACACACACACATACATATATATATATATATATATATATATATATATATATATATATATTTCCAAGAGCATAGAATCCAGGTAGAGCTCAATGTCCAGGACAGAGCAATTCATCAGACCTACAAATTAAAAAAGAAGGTTCTTTTTGAATTTGTAGGTCTGATGAATTGAATCGTGATTATGATTCCAATGTAATAAATTTTAACCAGCGAATATTAGTGTTTGAGCCTCTTATATATATATATATATATATATATATATATATATATATATATATATATATATATATATATATATATATATGAATTTAAGCAGAGTGGTAAATTGTCGGCCTGGTCTCGTCATTTTACGTTTGAAATAGCTAGATGTAACCGTAAGTTCTATGCTAACGGTTTCTTCTCTTGCACTTCTCGCTTGTGGGACGGTTCTTTCGGTTTCTTGCTTCCCAGTCAAGTTAGATATTCTCTAATTTGAATGCGATGTCAATCGTTATCTTCTGCCTTGTTGGTTCTTGTTTTTTTTTTTTTTGTCCGCAATGTTTTTTTCTTTTTTTATATTCTTTCAGACTCAGTAATCCTCTGTATCTTAGTGTCATTATTGACGTTTGGGTGAAATGATTAGTATATATATATATATATATATATATATATATATATATATATATATATGCATTTCATTTCAATTTTATGTCCAATACTAGTAAAATAATTAAATGCCTTGTTTGGCTTCATATTATCGCGTATTCATTTGATGCAAGTACAGAACATCTTGAGATTAGATATCAATTGTTTCTTGATATTTGTCACAGAACATGCACTTTGGTTTGCACTATTATTTTTTATATTCGCCGGAAAGATTCTAGTGAGAAGACTCTGGTGTTGCGCTGCAAAAATAATGCCTTCCGTTTCAGCCTTTAATCCAGATGTTAGTAGCCATTATCAATATCGGCTTTATTAGCACGTTCTGGATATTAGCCATGCTGAGGGTTGTCGAGCCATCGTCTTTTCATCTGTTTAAGACTTTATCCTTGGCTTTCTTTTTCCTAATTTTTGCTGCAACGGTTGATTCTTGGGTTCTCACTTGGTTTTCTATAGAATTTACTAAATATAAATCTCATTTGTATTTCAAACCTTCTTTCATGATTAAATATTTTTGTATCTGCTGTGCTATTTGCCATGCATCATCCCGTCATTTGTATATTATAATTATTGTTGTTATTATTATTATTGTTATTATCATTATCATAATTATTATTATTATTGTTATTATTATTGTTATTGTTATTATAATTATTATTTTTATTTTCCTTGATATCTGGAGTTTACACATTTCTTTCCGGGTCCCGCCCAGGGACCTAAGGTTAGAAATGGCATCATGACACTTTCCACTGAAAAAAAAAAGAAGAATTACATAGATAAAGCCCTTCGTAAAGTGTGGGCTGTACTTGTCAGAAAATTTTTTGTATCTCTTTGAGGCATGGACTTCCAGGGATCCCTTCAATTAGTCTACTGGAATCTTTTTCAACTAGTCAAAGGGCTCCAACTACAACGGGGATTGTTGATGTTCCCATTTGCCACATTTCTGAGATTTCTATTTCAAGGTCCTTGTATTTTGATAGCTTTTCGAATATCTTCAAAGATATATTGCAGTCTGCAGGGATTGCCATATCAATAAGTAGGCACTTATTTTTTTGTGGTCTTTAATAACAATGTCTGGGCGGTTGGCTTTGATTGTTCTGTCAGTGTGTATTGTGTCGTCCCATAGAATTGTAACAGGTCCTATCTCCGTAACCGGGTCTGTGTGGTATTCGTACTAGTTTATTTCAGTTTCCTTCCCGTAGGAGTTGCAAATTTTCCAGTGCAGATATTGGCCCACTCTGTCATGCCGGGTTTTATATTCAGTGGGTGCCAATATCGTGTAACCTGATACAAGATGATCAATGGTTTCTGGATATTTATCACAGAAGCTGCATTTTGGGCTAACACAGTATTTTAGTATATGTGCTTGATAATTCCTAGTTAACAAGCATTGGTTCTGCAGCAATGATAAAACCTTCAGTTTCAGCTTTCAACCCTGCACTACGTAGCCACTGATGGGTACGGTTTTTGTCTACGTCAGCTTGTTTGGTACGGTCAGAGTATTGGCCGTGGAGCGCTTTATCTTGCCATTGTTTCTGTATCTGGTCGGTCGCATTTGTTTTTACATTCTTTTTTAAGTATTTTACAGCTTTAGCCGGTGTACAGTGATGTATTTGTTTTTCTGCGCCCATTTGAAACTCTATTTTGAATTTGTCGGCTTCCTTTACTACAGAGTAAAGACACTTACTAACTTCATGTTCCTTGACACATACCATCATCCAGTCTTCTGTATTTTCCAAGTATCTTTGTAGTCCAATTGTTGTAGTTTTGTAGGATAGTTCTAGTTGAACTAGTGCTCTGCCTCCTTCGGATCTGGGCATATACAGGCGATCAATATCAGTTTGGGGATGATGCATGGGGTAGCAAGTGAGGAGCTTTCTCGTTTTGGCGTCCATTCGCTTAATTTCAGCTATGGTCCAGTTAAGAACATTACTGCTGTATTGCACCACAGGAACAGCCAAGGTGTTTATGACTGATATACTGTTTTTTGAGTTTAGCTCGGTATTTAGAACAAGGCGTACACGCCTGTAGTACTCCTTTCTTACCTTCTCCTTCATTTGGGGGGGTTGTATTCCATCTCTTTTACTAATTCCTAGGTACTTATAAGCTTCATCATGCTCCAATTCTCTAATCTTCGTGGCAAAATCTAAATCTGTTAAGGGTGCTTCTAAAATTCTACCTTTCTTGAATATTACTTTAGCAGATTTATCTAATCCGAAGTTCATACCTATGTCGTCATTGTTGTTGTTATTATTATTGTTATAATCATTATTATTATTATTAATAATAATAATTGTTATTATTATAGTTGTCATTATTATTATTATTGTTATTATTGTTATTATTATTATGGTTGTTATGGTTATTGTCATTATTATTATTATTAATGTTGTTATTATTATTGTTGTCATTATTCTTATTGTCATTATTATTATTGTTATTTTTATTGTTGTTGTTATTATTGTTATTATCATTATTATTATTATCATTATTAATGTTGTTTTATTATTATTGTTGTCATTATTATTATTGTTATTGTTATTGTTGTTATTATTATTGTTGTTATTATCATTATTATTATCATTAATGTTATTATTATTATTGTTGTTGTTGCTGTCATTATTATTATTATTGTTATTATTATTGTTATTGTTATTATTGTTGTTATTAATGATATTATTGTTATTAATGTTGTTTTTATTGTTGTCATTATTAATGTTACTGTTATTATTGTTTTTGTTGTTATTGTTGTTGTTATTTTTGTTTTTGTTGTTATTTTTGTTTTTGTTGTTGTTGTTGTTGTTGTTAGGGCTGCTTCTGCCGGAGGCATAGTATAATTCTGACTATTCATTAGTTAGCTTGTTAGAACTAATCTTATACCGTGCCAATACCTCATAATTAAGGGAGCATTCTTTTATTATTCACGTGGAACAAGGAAAGGATATATAGAGATGCCGGTTATTTTCAGTGTGAAAAAGAAAGAACAAAGGGGATACATCTTTTCTTTTTTATGTGCCGTGTCTCTTCAGGGAGTAAGCGATCATGGCCCTGCACATCTTCCTATCCATTGTAGCTTTAATATGTTTTGTCTTGTTGTTATTTCCCCAAGTTCTGTTCTCCCATCCATATACTCAACCTTCTCAACTATGTTACACTCTGCTTTCCTCGGTTCTCTTGCCCTTAATCTGTCTTGATAGAGGAGGCGATAATACTCTTAAGTGTTTTACGTCGGCTTGAGAGAAATGGGAAAATCTCCCAGTTTCAAATCCCTTCATTTGTATTCTCTTATTTGTTTAAATAATGAAATGCATTCATATTAAAATTCTCATTGCATTATTTTGTTAAAATTTTTAAGCTGGAATATTTAACAATGAAATAGGGGAATTTTTAACGTTGAGTTTAAGACAATTTTAGTGTTGGGGAACACAAAAGAATTTATTCAATGTTTAACTTGGTAATTAGAATTCATTATACAATTCAAATAAAAAGAATATCGTGAAATTTTCAGGGGTATTTCTAGTTATGGTCATTGTTATTATTTGTGTATGTTATGTTTCCTGCTTTGTATCCTGTAGAGCTGGGTCCGAACTATGGTCCTTAGGCTCTATAGGAGATTTGTCATTTAATCGATAGCACTTTTCTTAGTATGTCGGATGTTCCGAGTTGAGCGATCTTCTGGGAGTTTCTTTCTTGATCTTTCTTGGGAATTGAGAGTAATATGGAATATGAAGATGAAAGTTGTACCTATAATAATAGGCGTATTTGGAAGTGTTTCAAAAACATGGGTCTTGAGATTGGATGAGTTAGAAATACGAGAGATACTTTGAGAATAACGGGAATGTTGCTGGAGATTTGAAGCGATTAGACGTCACTTCTTCACTGACATTCTGGCATATGGCATGAACATGCAAATTTACGAAATAATAATAATTATTATTATTAGTAATATTATGATTATTATGATCATTATTATGATCATTATTATTATGATTATTATTATGATTATGATTATTGTGATTATGATTGTGATTATTTTATTATTATTATTATTATTATTATTATTATTATTATTATTATTATTATTATTATTATTACTATTATTATTATTATTATTATTTGTGTATGTTATGTTTCCTGCTTTGTATTCTGTAAAGCCGGATCCAAACCATGGTCCTTAGAGCCTATAGGAGAATTGTCATTTAATTGATAGCACTTTTCTTTGTAGGGAAAACTTTTAGGAAGCTTTTATGTTGATGTTACCTAGGACATTGTTGTTAAAATTATCTATTACTTTTCTAACGAGGCTCAGAGATCCGAGTCCTATTGGTAGAGTCTTAGTCTTCATCCCCCACATACTGTTAATCTCGATTTGCAGGTCCTTGTATTTTGACAATTTTTCAATAATTTCCATGTGTCCATTTTTTTCATGGAGGTATTTTTTCTCAGATGGTACTGCTATGTAAATAAGCATACACATAATTTCTTGTCTTTTATGATGATATCAGTTCTGTTGACTTTTATTTCCCTGGGAGTTTGAATTGGCATGACTCAGAGGATAGTTACATCGTTATTTTTGGTAAATTCGTCTGGTTGGTCGTCATACAATCGCAAAGGGTTTCGATTTTGTGATTCTTCCATATCTTCCAATGCATATATGTTTCTACCTTGTTATATCTGTGGGTATCTTCATTTTTTTGCTAGTTCCGGGCAGACTAAAAAGTAATATGGTCGACAGTCTAATTTCGGATTAGTTCTATACTTGATTATGTGACGGTGATTTGAAGCTCGTTTCGAGGTTTTGGTCCTGAGCGGCAATAATTAGGCCGTCCGTCTCAGCTTTCAACCTGGTTCTCTGTATCTTCTATTGGTCCATATCTACCACTTTTGTTCTTTGCCATGCAACGCCTTGTCGTCCCACTTTTCATAATTTTATTAGGCCAAGTTGTTTTGCTTTTTGTTTTACTCGTTTGATGGAGATTGTATTCGCTTCGTATATATTTTTTTTTGGTTGGTAGACTTTCAAGTATATTAAATTGTTTCTTGAAGAGTGCGGCTTCTTTTTTGATGGAGTGGATTTGGTGTTTTACTATTTGTAGGAGTGTCATTGGATTTTGTGAGGTATGCTTCCAAGCCGATCGTTGTAGTTTTTAGAGTTAGTTCAAGTTGGGTTAGAACTCGGCTTCCTAAAGCTCTTGCTACTTACAGCCTATCAACATCTGATTTTGGGTGTTGCATCCTCATTTGATTAAGCATTTATTATTATTATTATTATTATTATTATTATTATTATTATTATTATTATTATTTGTGTATGTTATGTTTCCTCATATGTATCCTGTAGAGCCAGGTTCAAACTATGATCCTTAGGCCCTATAGGAGAATTGTTATTTAAATGATAACATTTTTCTTAGTATATGAGATATTGCTAATAGAGCGATCTTCTGGGCAACTTTATGTTGATATTACCTGGGACACTGTCGGTGAAATTGCCCATTCCTTTTCTAGCGAGGTCTAAAGCTCCGATTATTATTATTATTATTATTATTATTATTATTATTATTATTATTATTTTTGTTATGGTCCAGGTTAGGACCAAGGAAGAACAACACGAACACAAGAGTAGAAATAACGAAGATATATTACACGGAATAATAATACAAGATGTGGACGGTGTTAGTATGACTGTAAGTCTGGTTTGGAGTGAACTACTATCGGCTCGACTCGATTCGTCCCTCTCTCTTGAGAGGCGTAGTATACATAGTGTTAGGAAGATTTCTTTCTGTAGTTATAGGTAAGGACCCATAACAATTATTATTATTATTATTATTATTATTATTATTATTATTATTATTATTATTATTACCAGTACTGCAAAAATAATTATTGTGAGAAAGTACTGCCGAAGTTCGTCGGTACTAGTTGATCTTTCTTACTCAAGTAAGGTCATAATTAACCGTTTGGTATCTGTAGAAGAAAGAGTCGTAACGGAAAGGAAATCATTTCAAACCAAGCAAGGGAAAAAAATCCACTAAGACGCAAGGGGTTACTGAGAGTAAAAGAAACTGAGAGAGGATAATAAAAAGCATGATTCAAGGAGACAGAAAGTGACTGAAGATAATTCCAGAAAAGAGAAGTGCAGGAAAAGAGTGTATTAGCATTGAAACTGCGGTTTAGTATTTAATAATCATAGCAATTGAGATTCTCAACCTCCCCAGTTTGTTTTGACCCCCTTCCATCTCGACTGGGTCAGATATATTGATTCCCCATGCCGGTCTATATTTTTTCTTTTTCCCTCCTTTAGCGAGAGAGCATTTTGATTTTGTCCAAGGGCAGAATATAGCGGACTCTCTTTTTCGAAGGGTTGGACGGGTCCTACTAAAATCAGTTATGTTTATTTTTGCTTTGTTAGGATATTTAGTTTGTTTTGGGGTTCACCCCTCCCATTTCATGATCATTCATCCGATTTGCACACACACACACACACACACACACACACACACACACACACACACATATATATATATATATATATATATTGTAAATAATATTTATCATCTCACTGGATTTTTTTTTCATCCGATTTGTATACATATATATATACATATATATATATATATATATATATATATATATATATATATATATAGTAAATAATATTTATCAACTCATTGAATTTTTTTTGTTCTTTTAGCCCCTTCCCTGAGAGGATGTGGTATTATGGTGTATGGAGTATTGATTGACGACGGATGAGTTTTTATTGTGAATGAGGAAATTGTAACGAATGAATGGGCCGTGAATCCGATTAGCTAGGTATAAGATAGTGAAGACCAGCCTCAACCCGTTCCCCCTTTTCGGCCTTGTGCCATAATTGTATTAATTTACAATAAATTTCAATAATTTCAACAGGGAAATTATAAGACCTAAGTGCCAATCTAGCACTGAACTTAAATTAGTGAAGTCGCGATACCAAAGAGGAAAGTTCATCGGAACAATTGCTATGAGATGATATTCAAACAAATGTATTACTTCATATGTGTCTATATCCATTAATATTTATCAAATTGAAAGTATTTTAAATTTGATTGCCGTCTTTTCTGTTTCTTTTCTTCGAATCTATGACGATTTTCTTTCATCTCCTTGAGATAAATTTGCTTTTAAGACGGTATGTTAGTCTTACAAAAAATAAAAAAAAAAGCAAAAACAAACCTGTTCATTGTAACAGTGTTTACAAATTTATTGCACACTACGACGAGGTATTTCTCGGATAGAGGCAGTTTGTATTTTGAATTTTTCCCTCACAAAGAGAAACAATATTTGAGGGGTTTTTTTTCAACTGAACCTCTGACATTTGGTAATAAAATATGTAACTCGAATAAAAAGTAAATTTTGTTTCTTTCTAGACGATGCCAAACTAATTTAAACTATCGGCTTTCCAGAGTTATATATATAAGAATATAAAACATTTGCTCTTTAATTGAATATGCTGACCTTTGACCATGGAATATCTGCAGACCATCGAATGAACAAATCAAGATATTAATCTTTAATAAATATTACCGTTTTCTTGGCGTTATTTCATGATAGACGGAAAAAAAAGACAAAAAGAGAAACGTCTTGTAGTATGACATTTCAAATAAATTATCCTGTAATGCTGAATAGACTATAACGTTGCGAGGCCTATATTTGACATTAGTTGTACATATCGTTAATAGTGACATTAGGTCTGTTTGAGAGAGATTGATGATAGACCAAAAATGGTCGTTAAATATAATTTCTGGTGCCGGCTACCGGGCGCAGCTTTTGATTTCATGTGGACTGATGTTCATATATTTGCGATTTCAACGCTTTGCTGGAGCAACTTTAAACTAGTTCCGTCGGTGAGCAGACTTAAAAGAGCCAAAGCGAACAAAATACAGTGATTATGAACTGTATTTTGGTATGTCCTTTCAAAAAGATTTATTTTTCGCAAAGAATTGATTACAGTGCCATTCACTGTTTGTTAATGCATTTATAGAAGTCAGTAGTTTGCGCTGTACAAAACAGTAAAGAAATGACGTCAATTTCAAATTATTTGGGCTTTAATTACCAAACAGACAAGAAGAGTTGAAAGGGAATCTTGTAACGGTTCAAAGGCTTACTTGCATACACACACACATACATAAAGATGAGTAGAATATATTCTTAGATATGACACACCCTCAAAAGCATATATACACATCCATCAATAGACGTACTTAATCACTCACACACTTACAGATAAACATTATCCTGGCTACGTTAACACACGATTGACAAGCATAAATGTGCATATGCCTCAGTACATACAGACTCACGTATATTTTCTTTATGTTTTAATTATCCGGTTCAAATTCTGGATAACACAGAATGGCTCACAAGCCTGCAAGCGATGGGCTCAACCGGCTTGTTTAAATGCTTAATCATTTTCTGGAAGAATAAGAAGAACGAGATCAGGTGAGGAAGTTGCTGCGCAAGTCTTTGATAAATTAACCCAATTCTATGTTTCAAAAACTGACACTAAATGAAAGTTGGTCTCAACTGCAACTACGCTAAAGAAGTCGCAAAACTATTGTTTAATAGAGGTTCGGCGCTTGCCGGTAATGGCTCTCACAACTTCCCGTCCTTTGTAGCTCTTGGAAATGTTTATCTTTTTTACTAACCATCCCAACCACTATTGTCTTTCAACTGACATACGTTCTTTAGGTTTCTAGCACAGTTGCGTACTGGACATTAGCGTCCCGGACAATTACGTCACTGAAAACTGCGGCCCTGGTCATTTGTGCTCGTAAACAAATACATCCATGGATAATTGCGTACCTCTGATAATGTTTTGAAGCATTTAAAGGCAGTTAACACAAATTAAAAAAAAAAAGCATATGTATGCTATGAATAATCATGAGTGGTCTCCCCTTGTTTTGTTACTCTCCTCTTTGCGAGAGCTATTTCCGTTTACTGGGACTATAAAAGAACACTATACGCGAACACTTTTCAGTTGAATAAAGCTTTCTTAAAATCAACACCTGCATAGTTTTGTCATTGCAATGTAGTTTTTACATTTTTTATAAACACGAATAAAAGAAGAAATAGAAATGTTTATTTTTATTTAAAATGCAATTTCAGATTAACAATGTTGCAAGATCGCTTGTATTTTTTTTGTTTCATCAGCGTTTTTCTTTTCTTATGATAGTGCTAACTGTAATTTTCCTCCTTTACAAATATTTTTCTACTAGTGTTTGATTTCCGGAACTTAGCCATGGGTTCCAAATAAAAATATAGTCTATAAAATCCAGAATCTATTAGATGTTTGTGGTAAGCACTGCTAGATTGAACTGAAACTGTTAACTTAATTTTCTCTTGCTTTAAAAAAGTGTTGTGGATTCCGGGGATGGAATCCTGCACAAATAAATGAATAACGCCAGTAATTGAAATAGGAAAATAAGTGTATTGAACGGAAGAATACAAACTTGAAAGTCCAGGAATGCGGGTTAGTAGAAAGTATATGTACAAGTCTCTGTAAGTGAAGCCGTAATTATCTCTCTCTCTCTGTGGACTCTACGTATATCAACCTTATCTCAACGTATCTCCTTGTGAACACCCTGTGTACTCCACGTATCTCCACTCTGTCAGAATAAGTATACATTAGACGAGTCCATCTTGTGTAAAAAGGGGAGAACCCCACAAGAAAAAGAAAAAAAAATGTTCTCTCTTTTTTATTTATACTAACTACCTTTCTGCTTGTTTAGAATAATTAAAATTTCTATATTAAATAACTCTTTAACAAAATGTTATCTTTTACTTGTTTAGAATAATTAAAAGTTGGTTTGCAATTAGCACCTATTAAGGAAAGAAAGTAAGGTAACTTAAAAAATTATCAGAGGTACGCAATTATCTATTTTTGTTGGGACGCAAATGTCCAAGTGTGCAATTGTCCGGGACGCAAATATCCAAAATTCCACCGTTTATTAAATTGGTTACTCACTTTTTCTCCTACTACCTTCAATATGTTCAGTGGGTGTTGAATTTTCCAAATCTTCTTTCCTCATTATGTGTTGCAGAAATGTAAACTGTCTTTTACTGATTTCTATTTTCCTGAAAATTTTCTGGTTTCTCGCATGTTTCGTCCATGGTATTCTAGGGATTATTTCCCTAAAAATACCGTTATTCAGACTGAATTCTACAGCCCGATTCGCACAAGATATTAGAAGTTGTTTATTTACATGTGGATTACTGTCATCATCTTTGTTGTTGTTATCACAAAGTTTCGGCCGTTACACTCTCCGGCCTTCATCAGGTGCATACCGATCCCGATAAACTCCAGGAAATTCCGAACTGCACACGTTAACTAATCTAAGAGCTTAGACTGTTCTCGTTCCACTGGCTATTTCTAGAGATATCCACATCTACTTCTTATTTTTACTACTGCTCAGTTGTTGCTCGTACTGTTTCGATTGATTCCCTGTACACACTGATCAGCCCAGGGATTTCCCTGTAGAGCACTACCCCCAAAACGATGAGGACAACAGCCCGAATTAAAAGAGTGTAAATAATGATACACCCTCAAGCCAGAAATTCAGGCAAAAATGAGAAGTTATCTGCACATTTGTATTATCTTTATTTTCATAGTTGCAGTATTAAGTCTAAAAATAAATTTTTGATAGGTATAGACTTTTCCAAGGGCTTTAGTTTTAAAGACTGGGTTTGAACTCGAAACCTTGGATTCAATTTTCCGCGCAGATAACTGTTTTCCTAACAGCACTGGATAATATAAAATGCAAAAACATTAGGCCGAAAATAAAAGACTTTACCTTTTGTGATTTGCGCATGTCTCAAGCGGGCTTTCCAAAGGCATCCAAATACAAAGATTTCACTCACCTGCAAGAAACACGAAAGAAAATTTAATACGACAAACAATCTCAAATTTTAGGAAAAACATATTTAACATATATACTCGCGTACCATGTTTTTTGAAGACAAAATTTTGAAGTTAATTTTAAGGGGGTCGCATCATACACAAGATATAAAATTAGCGTATATGCTCCTGGTCTGGCTACGTCGTTGATCAAGATATATATCCATTTACTGTAGTGAAAACTACAGCTGTATTTAACATAAACATGATTTGGATAAAAATGATGATTTACTTAACTGTGTCCAATAATAATGCATGTAATATTCACACATTAGTATCGTATTATAAAATACAAACATAGAGAATATGCATCTTGTCCATTGTTTACGTTTATAAGATGTTCAGTTGTTTCTCGTTCGGTTGTTTAGGGCTGTACGCGTTTACGCAACGATTATAGCGTTACTAACGGTGCTTCCATAATTCTCGTTTACTCTTTTAACTTATTTAACTAGACGATGAGATAAGAGATAGAAAAAAAGAGGTTAGTCTATTGTAATTTGGTCTCTCAAAAAAGGAACTCGCATGATAAAATCGTTTTTTATAAGTGAAAATTTGGAGGTCAAACGACACACGATATCGGGTGTTCCACGAGTATATATGGTATTTAATTCTCTTAAGATGAATTCCTTGTATGCAGCCTAAATGCAGATATATCATTGATTCCAAAAATATTCTTTCGATACTGATCGTTGTCGATCGAGTCTTTCCGGTAGTGAAACATCAACTGGGACATATTAAAAATGTTACACAATATCATGAATATCTGTCTATATTTCTGAGATGAGGTCATATGTACATTATTTACATTACTCGGACTATTGTCCTCATCTTTGTCGCCATATTTATTCCAACGTTTCGGCCGTTGTACGCTCCGGCATTCTTCAGGTGGTTGGAATGTCGAACTCTTTATTTCGCACACTGGGGTAGACTATTCTAGTTCCACCTGCCATGTTTAATGGATGTCAGTTATCAGTTATCTCTTCTGTTAATTTTCCCTCTGAAAGTTCTCCACTGCCTTAACCGGGTATTGAACTCACACTCTTTGGGGTCCTGTCACTGGATCTAACCAACGCCTTTATCCGCTGTTCCATCAGTTTAACGCGTAGTAAGGAATGCTAGATAGGTGTCAGGTGTTCGGATGTGCAGCTACCCTACGACCACACACAGTCATGAGACTGATGATGATGATGATGATGATGATGATGATGATGATGATGATGATGATGATGATTCCGTTTTATGTGCTGACAACTGTTAAGCTAACCGCACCTTCATCGTGTACAAATACTGGGCACTAAAGAGAAACACCAATTTTCCCCCGATCGTCAGAGTTTAAGTGATAATGTTATATGTAAATATTGGGGAGGGGGATAGATGTGTTATATAAGCAATCCATATAAAATTGTTATGCAATGAATATTTTCGTATTCATGTATATATATATATATATATATGTGTGTGTGTGTGTGTGTGTGTGTGTGTGTGTGTGTGTGTGTGTGTGTGTGTGTGTATGTATATATATATATATATATATATATATATATATATATATATATATATATATATATTTATTTATTTATTTTAAGACATTTCTATGTTTAACATCCTTTTTATAGATACAAATATTTATTTATAATAAACAGTATTAAATGACATTTACCGGCCGGAATGTCCGAGAAATCTTCATAGAATATATATAGAAAAAAATCGTTTCGAACCTGTATCCTATAGGGAACCGTCATATAGCCTGACGTGCCCTTTTACCGATTCGGCCACAGAGGTAATCGGTAAAAAGACACGTCAGGCTATATGACGGTACCGTTTAGGATACAGGTTCGAATCCTGTCGGAGGACGAATATTTTCTATCGAGATTTCTCGGACATTCAGGCCGGTAAATGTCATTTAATACTGTTTATTATAAACAGAGCATTTACTTTAAATCGATAAAAAGAATGTTAAACATAAAAATGTTTTAAAATAATTGTCGGACTTTGTCCATTTCATAATGTATATATATATATATATATATATATATATATATATATAATATTCATGTTATCCCTCATCGCTAGCATGACTCGGATTTTCATGCATAAAGGTGCTGAGTATGGACCGACTGTATTATATTGTTCGAATTTTAATATATATCTGGTTATCATAATGTTGGCGCAGTTATATATTATGCTAGGATTACAGTTTTTAATTTTGAAAATTATATTTGACAATTAAAATAAGCGGGATTTATATATTTATGAAAGAAAAAAAAATTTACAAAAAAAATTTTGAGTCGTGAATATTCATTTTTTCAATTTTTAATTTTTTTTAATTAAAGGGAGATTACTTGTTCTTATTAAAAAAATAATTTTCGGTTTAGGTAAACAGCTAGTGTTAAAACCAGAACCTATGAACTTTTATATTAAAATAATTTATGTATATGCTTTTATAATTTTCTGTAACTCTCCATGTGTAATCATTAGAATGAACGTTATTTTGATATGTTTGCTTAATATGTCCAGCATATGTATGACAGGTTACGATATGGTGTAATGGCTAGTAAGCTTGTCTTGCTAGATCTGTTTGCGACTGAGCCGTGAGTTCCATACTTTCTGCTTTGTGCCACATCTAAACATCGCTTAGTACATCACTATATAAGATTTAATGTTTTCTGTTAATCTGTATATGTAATCATTAAAATAAATGACAGTTTTGAATTATTGTCTTATAAATCATATCCATAATACGATTGATTACATGAAAAGCTAATTGATTCTATAGTAAAATAATTTTCCTTTCATTACTATAAATGTATTTAGTTTAAAGTATTTGCTCACATTTTATCATTAATATGAAACAAATCTGACTTTTTTGTGGGTGGAGTCTTGCAGAAGCCAGCATGAACCCAACCAATATTTACATATCGATTGAAGTAAAAATCCGAACAATGCTTATCTATAGATTCAAGCATAAAACTGACCAAGGTTTACCAATAAACTGAAATGTAAACCCAATTATTAGTTTGGTGCATAATTATCAAGCGTTTTTAAACAGTATTTATTATGAAAAATAAATCATAACAATTCAAAAATAACATTTTTAAATGATTATGATTATCGACACGCATAACCTGAAAATAAAATACTTTTATTAAAAAAAAGCAAACAAAACATCACATTTTATAAACAAATAACTCGCCTACAAAAAATCCTGATAATCATGCACCAATCCAATAATAGTTATATATATATATATATATATATATATATATATATATATATATATATATATATATATATATATACACCAGTTTATCCAATTGTAAGAGAGATTAAGTCCAATGTCCAAACATATTTTTAAGAAAATTGCTCAATACAGAGTAGACCATAATAATATTTATTAAGAATTATAACAAAAGCATGCTCTAAATCGCTACATAAATGCAATCATGTTTCAACACTATAGGTACTTCTTCATGCCAAACAACTATAGTGCTAAAACATGACTGCATTTATGTAGCGGTTTAGAAGATTTTTTTTTTATTACTGTTAATAAATATTGCAAAATATAGAACTATGTTAACAAATGGATTCAAATAAACACCCGACCAATGCTTATTTAGAGCCGCAAATATACAGCTGGTCACCGTCTAGACATAGACTGGTATAAACAAACTAATATTTGCAAATAGACTCAAGTATAAACTATTTATATATAGGCTAAAGTATAAACATAATCTTTGCTTATCTATAGGCTCAAGTATAATAGTAAACACTGTTTAACGACTAATGGCTTGCTGCTATTACCACACCCATTCAGGCGCATTTGTATTCTGTTCGAATCCACAGTGACAACCAGTGGTTTATACTGCAACTATGATGAGCACTCCTTAGTTACAGTTTCTGAGAAAGAGCGCATCCAATGGTGATGAAAACTTTGAATAAAGCCAGTAAGTTCAAACACTCGGTCACGATTACTTGTGACTTCGTGCTAGCACGACCGAGTTAATTCATGATTTTCTTTTAATCCACATTCCAATTTGAACCCTCTTCTCAGACCAGTAACATCATGCAGCCACATTCCTGACAAATTGACCATTGTGAGATTCGAAGTGAGCGTCCTAACCTAACGTTTACCTATAGACACCAGAATAGAACAATTTTCCCGGTCGACATGAATATAAACCTGACCAATTTCTACCTGTAGATTCAAGTATAAACTTGAGCGGTGTTTATCAAAAGACTAACGTGGAAACCAGAGTAATGGTTACATATAAACTAAAGTATCGTAAAAAAACAAACAGATTTCTATATTAAATAAGCCAGCAATTTGTCAGCTTCGCGAACCCAACTCAGCCATTTAATCTTTCTGAATTAATGCACCAAGTGCTACACAAATGATGAAAGAATTTGTCTATACCAAAATTACTCACGTTAACAACAGACTTCTGTTGCCATTCTAAATGATGTCAATCTGTTCGACGAATTTGATCCCCACGCAAGAACAACCAGTGTGAGAATGTTTTTCGTTACAATTTTTTCCCTTCAAACACGACAGATTTTACACGAAGAACACTGTAGACACTAAGTTTTAGGCTAAGTTATGTTGTGAACAGAGAAGCGTAAGATTCTATTCAGCGCTTTATACATGAATATAATATTCACCATTTTATAGCGTTTTGATTTTATAGGCCTCTGATCGGGAGGTATTAATTTAAAGTTTTAATTGGTGTTGTTCCCAGGTCCATCCTGGTGATAGCACCTGTTAGGGTCCAGACAGTTAACCTCCAAACAGCGGTCAAATCACAATGAAAGTATAAAAATAGACATTTATAGTAAAAAAAACAGTAATACATTTTTAAAATACATACATATATATATATATATATAGGTGTGTGTGTAATTTGGCAAAAACTTTTATTTAAACATGTTGTGTTGAATGTTAAAGACAACATAGTCCTGCATATTTTCTTTTGAATTTTCTCATATTTTCTAATGAGACTTTTTATTTGAAAATTATATGGAAATAAATATTGTCCGTACGATAACCAAGTACTTTCGAACATCATTGTTCATCTTCAGGGTCACAATTTTCAGTCAAAATATTTTAAAAACATTTGCCAAATTGTCTTGTAGCGGAATCATGTTGCTACATTTTTTTACAAACTAAATAAACGTTACAAAATCCTTTTAATTTCAAAAGACGCGATGATGAAATTAAAAGGATTTTGTAATGTTTATTTAGTTTGTAAAAAAAATATAGCAACATGATTCCGGTACAAGACAATTTGGCTAATGTTTTTAAAAAAAATTGACTAAAATGTTTGACCCTGAAGATGAACAATGATGTTCGAAAGTACTTGGTTATCATACGGACAATATTTATTTCGATATAATTTTCAAATAAAGTCTCATTAGAAAATATGAGAAAATTCAAAAGAAAATATGCAGGACTATGTTGTCTTTAACATTCAACACAACATGTTTAAATATATATATATATATATATATATATATATATATATATATATATATATATATATATATATATATATATATATATATATATATATATATGTAACCAGTAATACATTTTTGAAAAAATAATATTATCACAATACATTTGACTCTCGACAACAACCCTCTTTACAAAAATACGTCAATGAAACTTGATGTACAAACTGATTTCTTACAAAGAATACATATCCTATTAATACGAACCTATCTTAAAAATCTTGCCAGCATTAAATAACCCATTAATGTGTTGATATGCCGTGAAACAAAATAAACCAAACCGAACCATTTTATAACAGCAGCCAAATACTTATAACGAACAAAATTAAACAAAAAAGAAGCGATTCACCGAAAACTGACTTAATATATAATCGGTATTTGCAGGAAAGTCTGTTGCTCTTCAACTGAAACACGTTTTACATTATCTCATTCAACAAAAGAAAACTTTGTTTCCCCAACTCGATATGTACCGGCATTTCGAGAGTTTTAACACTTCTTTCTTTTCGACTGTCTTTCATGTTTTCTTTCTGTTGAATATATTTAATCAAAAAGTGATTGGCCGTTTGCTGTTTATACCCGTTCAAATCGGTCAGAATACAGTCACGTCCGTGAGTATGTAAGTCTGAGTGTCTATCAGTTTCGCTAACTGAAGTTAGCACTTATATCCGGCCCAGACACGTGAATCAATGCTAGTCGCAAAGAATAAGAACAAAGGATAAACTGCAGAGAAGAGAGGACGACCCGACTGGCACAAGCGATTCGAGAGAGCCGACTAAAAGAGGAAATTATAAAACGCAGCACGTGACCGGAAGTAATATAATCGTTGATAAATGATAACGGGGAAGGCCAGAACAAACTTATAGCAAACAGAATTTGGTCATTTAATAGATGAAGTATTTCTAGTTTCTTAATCGAAAAGGACAATATCAAGCTGGAACACCGGTTCCCGCAAGATTGTCGAAGTTAAGCAACGTTCAGCCTGTTCAATCCCTAGATGCGTGACCAATTGGGAATATCAAGTGCTGTAATCTTAGATTTGTGGTTGAGGTAATTGATAATCGCTCGCAATTGTTAAAAGGAGAGGCGAGTTCAAATTCCTGTTGGTTTCCTTATGTTCATTTAGACGCAAATGACCTTGGGAAAGGCATGAATCTACCTTTCCCCACTAGCTATGAGTTAATTCTAACACTTGTATCACTAAATCATAATTATCTCCCCTTCATAAACCATCTTACTTTCTAAAAAACTATTTCTTTGCTTTAATCATTTAGAGACAGAGCCTCATTTAGAGGTTCTGTGTCAAAACGGAGTCCTTTTCACATGCCCTCATTTAGAACACAAAAAAATCGATATACAATGATAGAACGCAGCATAATATCATAGAAACGGGCAGTGGTACGTCCAGATGTGCTAAAAATGCTAGAAGCAATTTGATTCTGTCTATATTTCTGAGATGAGGTATTATGTACAGTATTTACATTAGTCGGACTATTGTCCTCATCTTTGTCGCCATATTTGTCACAACGTTTCGGCCGTTGTACGTTCCGGCATTCTTCAGGTGGTTGGAATTTCGAACCGAACCCTTTATTTCGATCACTGGGGTAGACTGTTCTAGTTCCACGAGCCATATTTGACGGATGTCAGTTATCAGTTATCTCCTGGTAATTTTCCCTCTGAAAGTTCTCCACTGCCTGAACCGGGTATTGAACTCACACTCTTTGGGTCTGTCACTGGATCTAACCAACGCCTTTATCCACTGTACCATGTGTCCTTCGAAATTCCAACCACCTGAAGAAGGTCGGAGCGTACAACGGCCGAAACGTTGTGACAAATATGGCGACAAAGATGAGGACAATAGTCCGACTAATGTAAATACAGCAATTTGATTGGTTGGTACGAAGACCATCTAGTTAATCTGGAGGCTTGTATTATTGAGTCGACGAATCAGCCCTATCTTCTTTTTCGTCATTAAACCATTAGGTCGATATATCCCCTTGTCCTCTCCTAAGGGTTAAATAACTGCAAACGGTTGACAAGCCCTAAAAAACGAAACGTTTCATGCAAAACAAGGAAGGGGGTCGTGCATGTACTGGAGAGGAATGTGGCGTGTCGGTTTCAAATTCCAGCAGAGACCATTATATACCCTTCCGCAGAAATACCATTGCGTAAGGTCTGGATCTCTATCTTAAATTCGTCAACTTATGCTTGGGATAAATATCAAGTTAGGCTGGTCATTTTAGCTTTGCTTGGGAAATGGTTTAGACGAACGTCAACAGAATAGACAATCGGTATAGTAGCCCAGATTAATATCCATGTATAACCACGCCTAATCCCTAAAAAAGGCGCTGTTTTTAGTAAAATGAAGACTAGCGTACAATTTAGACAAAGCTACTTTATACCTCGATGTAGGAAGTAGGCTATCCCTACTACTTTGCTATGATAGGGATAGCCTAATTCCTAGATCGAGGTATAAAGTAGCTTTGTCTAAATTGTACCCTAGGTCTTTTACTAAATCTTAAGAAACAAGAAAATTTCGTTAGAAACAAAGAGTACTGAAATTTTTATGTAATATCACATTATGATAGTAAATTCCGGACCATCACTAAACAGGTAAAGGTTAAAAATGAGGCGATAGAAATCTGGTTCTACAGAAGGATACTGAGAATACTATGGAGCGAACATGCGAGAAACGTTGAAGTTTTCGAGAAAATGGAAACAAATCGGACGCGTATACTTAACATCAGAACAAATTGAACTTTCTAGTGCATATAGGAAAGAGACTTGGAAAATTTGAAACTCACGACATATATTGAAAGGAAAAAAAGGATAGAGGAAAACAACTCATAACACACTTAACGAGATTGTATAAATGAATGACAGAACAGGTGTAGGAGCGATAACAAAAAGACAAAAGGACAGGAAATTGTGGAGAGCCATGATCGTCAGCGTTTTGCAGGGACACGACACATAAAAGAAAAACAAGAACAAGAACAACAAATGTTTTGTTTTGAATGAAACCAGAATATTTAGTAATGGTTGAGACCTACAATTACATATATATCCAAATATGTTTTGTCAAAAAGAACCGAAAATGTGAATATATATATATATATATATATATATATATATATATATATATATATATATATATATATATATATATATATGCAATTTTTATATATAAACCAAAATAACCAGAATCGTTTTCAGTGTGACAAGCCCATAATAGTTCAGGCTTCCACTGCTAGATGCCACTTGAGGCAACCATCAGGCATCAGTGTGCTAACTGGTGTCATCGTGGGAAGATGTACAGCTCTGTAGTTCAAATTTGTTTTGAAGTATTTCACGCATTTTCGTCTATTTTTACCATGGCTGAAAGGATGCCTGTCGTAAACTGAAAGAACATCACCGGTGACGAAAGCTGGTGGTATGGTTACGACCCGGAAATGAAGCAGCAATCAAGTCAGTGGAAGCAGCCAACGTCACCACGAACCAAAAAAGCGCGTCAAATGAAGTCCAATGTCAAGACGATGCTTATTTGTTTCTTTCACGTGAAAGGATTTCTCCACAAAGAAATTGTTCCTCCTGGTCAACCTCTTAACCAGGCTTTTTTTACTTGGAAGTACTGAAGCGTTTGCGAGACAAGGTGAGACGAGAACGGCCTGACCTGTTGCAAAATGGAGGGTGGTCGTTGCATCACGACAATGCGCCAGCGCACACCGCCTTGAGTGTGAGACAGTTTCTGAACAAGAATGGCATGACGCCACTTCCCCATCCTCTCTATTCATCCGATCTATCCCCCTGCGACTTTTCTTTTGTTCCCCCGAATGAAGAAAGTCCTCGTATTATATATATATTCTATATGCAAGGTACTTATTTGAAAGCGCTAAATGTAAGTGATAGAGCTAACATATTAAGTTGGACTGACGTGAGATTGTGACCTCAATCCAACTATATATATATATATATATATATATATATATATATATATATATATATATATATATATATATGTATATAAATATATATATGTATTTATTTGGATGAAAACACAAGGTCACAAACCCACTTAATCCAACACATAATCCAACTAAATAAACACACACACACACACACACACACATATATATATATATATATGTATATGTAAATATAAAAGTGAACATAGAAGTCAACACTTAGAGGCTACAGTCTGTTTCATGCTAGATGCAATCGTCAGGCCACGAGTGCTGTTATTTTCCTCGGCTATTTATATATACAGGTCAGTGGTGCATTGTGGGTAGTCTATTTTGTCAGATATTTTACCGAAAGTCGTTTATTTCTTTATTTGTGTCAAATTATTTTGCTTGTTTTTATTTAATTCATTTTTGTTTTTTATCCTTTATATTTATTTTATTTTTATTTTTTATTTTGATCGGTGTTTTTATTAACGGAGTAAAAATTTGTTTATATAGCTTATTGTGGGTAGTCTATTATGGCGCCTATTTTACAGGAAGTCGTTTATTTGTTTATTTATTTGGGTCAAATTATGTTCTCATATATTTATTTATTTGTTGATTGATTATCTTTATTTGTTTTTTTCTAAACGGCTAGTTTATCGGTATCGGTTGTTAGTTTATTTATATATTTGGATGTATTTAGATCAATTTATTATGCTACTCGTTATTTATTTATTACACTGTATATTTTCTCTTTCTGTTTTCGATTTTTAAGTAACGCTGTATATTATTTTTTATTCATTTTTTATCGTTATATAAGCTGTTTTTCGTCCGATTTTTTGTTCTGATTTTTTATAGTCTAATATTTTGGTCATAATAGTTTGCTAATTTGTTTATTATTTACTTTATTTATTGATTTTGTTCCTTATTTTTTATTCTATTTCGTCTATTCTAACAGGTATGATTTGGTAATTTGTTTGGATTAATTTATTTTGCTTATTTTATTGTCATTTTGTTTGCTTATGTATTTATTTATTTTTCCGTTTTCGATTTTTAAGTTACGCAGTAAAAATTTGTTTTAATGTCTGCATTTTGAGATTAGCTCGGATCTTTTATTTAATAATTTATTTTGGTCTGGGAAGGTAATGATAGCTATTTTTTCCTCCAAGCAAAGTTTGCAAGTTTTTGATAGGTTGTTGTAGGCTGATGTTTTTTCCTTATTTTCCAAGATATTTTTGGTGTGGTGTGCGTTTTGTTTTTTATTTCCCAGATATACTTAGAAAGAATTGTGCTGTTCGCATATTTACTATTTGTGAAATATGTTTTGTGTACATAATTTCTTTGTTTCCAGGGTCCTTCGGTTACTCCTATGTATACTTCTTAATTATCTGGTGATTTTATCGTGGCTTGGTAGATTACGTTGTTTTGTAAACAATTACCGTTTAAGGGACATTCGTTCTTTTTTATTCTGCAGTTGCACGTGGGGTTAATTTGTTCGTTTGGTTTGTTAATAATTTTCCTGTTGTGCTTTTTTATTATTTGTGCCATGTTCTCGGTGCAACTGTAGCTGATTTTTGGTGTGTTTTTTGTTGAATATTTTGTGTAGGGTGCTTGATTCCGGGGATGTGTTTGTGTAAAAGTTTGAAGAATATTTTTCCTACGTTTGTTTTTACGTTTTTGCTGTACGGTGGGTTAAACCATATGACATTTGCTTTTTTGTGTTCTGTGGTGAGTATGTGAGTGTTCTTCCAACCACCGGCCTTCTATAATCAAACAGATACCAAAATCGATTAACCGCAGGCTTTCCGACAATTCCTTCAATGAATCTATATTTAACAAAGCTAAGAAAGACTACGAAACAACCTTAAAAGATAGCGGATTCCCAGCGACAGTATGTTCGCAAAAATTGTCTAACTGACATGACCGGGTTTTACTGCTTGTGTGGCATCCTGCAGAGACCTGATGCCAGACATAGGGTCATTCAGCATCTACCCTCTTTAACCAGGGCAGAACTCCCCCCTTAAGGCACTAAATGTATGCCTCGGTGTTGAGTTTGTGGATCTCACTAATAAATCCGGGATTGTTTTTCTTATCAGAACGATCAGAGTGAGTTTTCCGAGGCATCGTACCATCGTAATCACCATTAGACTCACCCAAAACTTTCTGAATCATCTGCATTGTCCTCAGATTGACACGCAATCACACTGAAATATCCGTATTGGAGCTTACGCCTCGAATACCATGCAGTACAGCATGCCATTTTCAACAAACTTCTCTAAGAGCGCAAAGTGGAGGAAGTTGTGGAGAGACATGATTGCCCGAGTCCTGAGCGGACACGGTCTGTAGAACAAGAAAAACCAGCAGACTAAGTGAAATTCAGTACGAAGCACAATATGATATTATGCATAACGAGATATATATATATATATATATATATATATATATATATATATATATATATATATATATATATATATGCAGGTATGCAGAAAAATAGGAAAGAACACGTTAGGTAAATAATCCTGTGTTCCATAGTATTTTTGCTTTTATTTTCAAAAAGACAGTGCTCCATACAGAAGTAGAGCTTATATTATAATATTTTTGGTTTTAAAAATATGATATTATATATATATATATATATATATATATATATATATATATATATATATATATATATATATATATATATATAGAATATGTAATAGATATATAAACAATTATATAAATATATAATTGCATATATACGCATAAACATTGACATTTTCTCTGATAAGATTTGTCGGTATACGAAATATATTTGTTTTTTTTGTGCATATACAGTTGCATGTGTATACCTTTATAAACATGTATTCATAAATGTTTATCCAGCTCGTTAGGCATTTATATTAAAATGTAAGAAGAAAATTTAAATTGTATTTATGAATGTGTCGGCCTCTCATTACTGCTTTGGCCATGCGCGAGTATTTCTGTCTAATTTCCAGATTATGTGTTGGGTTTGAGACTATAGCAATTGATTCACTGAAATGGCGATAATGATTGAATGAAAAATGATGTTATTTTCAGTAATCTGTCGATATATAAATCAATTTATGATATATGAACAAGCACACAAGCACCCCCACACGCGCACGCGCGCACAGACACACGCACGCGCGTACACACACACGCACACACCTATATATATATATATATATATATATATATATATATATATATATATATATATAAAGAGAGAGAGAGCTAGAGACAGCCGGACGTCTATCACATTGATCAGCTGTGATACAACGAAACAGTCTGTCTGTCACTATATATATATATATATATATATATATATATATATATATATATATATGTATATGTGTGTGTGTGTGCATGTGTGTGTATACATATATATATATATGTATGTATGTATGTATATATATATATGTGTGTGTGTGTGTGTGTGTGTGTGTGTGTGTATGTATGTATGTATTTATGCATGTAGGTGTCTGATTTTTGATGAAACGGTGAACTTGCCAAGCAGCGATAGGCTTTCTGTTTCACTGGTGCAAAAATATCATTAATATTGGAATACCTGTGTGAAATAACAATGTGGCTGATTTTACAGGCAAATTTACATTTTAAATTTATTTCTCTTTCGATAGATGGACATTCAAATGCTGTTCAAATTTCGCATGTCATTAAATTACGCATATAATACTAAAATCCACAAACTAGCCTCATAAATACCAATACATACATATATATATATATATATATATTATATATATATATATATATATATATATATAATTATTCGAAAATTTTTGCATTATATATAATTATTCGAAAATTTTTGCATAAATATGTTATAATGTCACTACAAGAATAGCCACAGTATATATATATATATATATATATATATATATATATATATATATATATATATATATATATATATATATATATATATATGTGTGTGTGTGTGTACTCACCGTTTCTAAAGAATTTTCACTGTCTTTCTATAAAAGTTTTATCATGGTAAGTAATCGTATGAGCTCTTCGCTATGGTACCTACACTTTATGAATGTCAGCGCAATACTAGAGTGGCAGCAAGGTCTCATCATTTTATAGTTGGATTGGCTAGATGTAACCGTAAGGTCTATACTAACAGCTTTTCTCGCTTGTTGAACTCTCTCCCGGCTTCATGCTTTCCAGATTGTAAATGCAACATTAATCGTTATCTACTGACTTCTTCATAACTCTTCTATTGTTCTCGTTGCTTAATAATGTTTCTCTTTTTCTCTTATTCTTTAACCCCGAGCAAACCCTTTTGTTATAGTGTCATTACCGCCTTTGCTGGGGTGACACGATTCAAAAAAGAAAAGAGAGGGAAATTTATAACTCTTGTACGTTTCATAGCTGATTAAGAAAGAGAATATCGTCATATATCTGTCTAAACAGTATGTATATACAGACCTACCTACAGCGCTTCTAATACGCTACCTGAATCCCACGTTGTAGTGTACTCTTCCTCAATCAGTATTTGAATGACCAAGATTCTCAATAATGACTTTTGAAAGTGGATCTGACCGAGGAATTTTCAGTTACCCGCCATATAGTTATTTTCTAAGCGTAGCTTAGATGTCACACAAGGCTCAAAGTATGGGGCACCTATTGAGTATCGATCTCATTTTTCAATCGTAACTGATCCATCGAGACAAACTTGCTAACAATTACACCACGATAAGTGCCCAGTTACCCTTCATATATGGTGACTTGCTTAATGATGAAGATGTGCGTACGATTTGATAGTACTGTGTGCAGGCATATCTTTTGCAAAACTTCGTACGAAGCAATGCGAAGGCAAATTCACTTATGAAATAGGAACGTTGATATATACGTTCTCCTTTAATGCATTCAAGGAAGACTACTTTATGGAAGAAAGGAAGGCTCTTCTCTCGAGTTTACACCTTTTCACGTGCACTATGAAAAGCTTGCACTTTATCATTGGCAAATATGAAATCGATTGCGTTGTAGGGAAATCGCTGAAGAAATCCATTCCGTTTTAATTTTTATATCTGGCAACATTTCATCTTGATAATTGCAGCAGAAATACTTGGCAAAAAAGAAAATATTTAGGTACATAATTCTTTATTGTAAACATTGAAATCATACATTTTTATGAGGGCATGTACATGCTTGCGTTCTGATGTATATATAGAGAAAATCTATCTATCTATCTATCTATCTATCTATCTATCTATCTATCTATCTATCCCAGTCTGTTCATATCTATCTATCTATCTATCTATCTATCTATCTATCTATCTATCTATCTATCTATCTATCTATCTATCTATCTATCTCAGTCTGTTCATATCTATCTATCTATCTATCTATCTATCTATCTATCTATCTATCTATCCATGTCTATTTATCTATCTCAGTCTAATTAATATTTTTTAAATAAGAGTTCTTTTAAAGAATGATAGATCTTTGGACGGGTCCAAATAAACAAGCGTTTATTTAAAAAAAAAGAAGTGATTTGCATAAAAACAAGATTTAAATAGTTAATATAAATGTTGTGTATTGAACATCATGTATAATTACACACGTTCGCACACACACACACACATACACACACACACACACATATATATATATACATATACATATATATATATATATATATATATATATATATATATATATATATATATATATATATATATATATATATATATACATACAGTGCTGTGAAAAAGTAAGTTAACTCCTCAGATAATATTTTAAAAATTGTCATTTATCTAGATGATCAACAAATCTTAAACTTATTTATTCATTAAAAAAAAGCTTAAATCAATTACAACCACTTTCAAAATTTTTCATCAAGCGGGAATAAAAATATTAATTCAAAATTTAAAAAAATGCAAAATTAAGTGAACCCTTATATTTATTATTTGGTGACTGCTCGTTTTGCGGTTATAATGTCAACCAGTCTTTTCTATAATGCACTAGTAAATGCCGATTTTTGACCATACTTTTTGGCAGAAGTCTCACAGTTGCTCGATATTACCTTACATGTTCAGCCTTCTTTCACTTGTATCATAGATTTTCAATTGGGTTTTGATCAGGAGTTTGACTACGCCGTTCCAAGACTTGACATTTCTTTTTTACGAATCCAATCTTTTTGCTTTTAAATTCATGCTTCAGATCATTGTCCCGTTGGAAGTTTCATCGCTGACCTAAAGCCAACTTTCGAACTGGAGAAAAAAATACTTTTGTTCAAGAGTGCTTGGTATCTTGCAGAGTCCATTGTGCTGTCAATGTGTTTTATTCTGCCTGTTCCAGCTGCACCAATGCACCCCCAAATCATAATGCTGTCACTGACATGTTTAATGGTTGGTATCAAATTCTTCTCTCCAAAAGCCGTATTAGGAGCGCGAGATATATACCATTTATTGTTCATCCCAATATGCTCTATTTTGGTTTAATTCGTCCATAGAATCTGCCAGAATGTTTCTAGCTTATTAATATGAACTTTGGCATAGTTGAGGCGAGTATGCTTGTGTTATTTCGTAAGCAGTGGATTTTTCTACACATTCTGCCATGAAGATCGGTATTGTTCAGATTTCGTCGTACTGTAGATGTATGCACATTGATTCCAACTTTGGCCATTGAGCACTGGATAACTGCAATGGTCACAGCAGGATTTGCGTGGTCTTGCCAAAATGTACTTGCTCTTGCAGTTATTTTTCGGGAACGATCACGTCTTGATTGTGATCCCATCATACCGAAGCTCTACCGTTTATAAATAATTTGATGCACGATGGAGAAGTACACTCGAAATAGTTTTGATAGCTTTTTGCGGCCTTCTCCATCATTATACTTTTCACTATGCGATTTTTCAAAGCTACAGGAAGTTTGTTTGAACTTTGCATATATATTTTTTAAAATTTAATCTCTAACTGTACAATTTTGCGTACACAATAAATTATATTGTTTGACTGAAGTATCCACAGCTTAGCCAAAAATGAACACCTGTAATTTAGATTTTTACAGGTGCATAAAGAATGTAAACCAAAAATATAGACTGTAAATATAAGAGTTCATTTCTTTTGCATATCTTAATTTGTAATTTTTAATTAGTATTTTTAATCTAGCATAGAAATCTTTGGCGTTTGTAATTCATTTAATAAAGTTTTTTCTTAATGAATATATACTTTAATTTAGACTTGTGGGTTATCTTGAAAAAGAGACAGTTATTTTAAATATTATCTTAGGATTTCACTTACTTTTGCAAAGCACGGTATGCATCTGTGTGTGTGTTTCTGTTTATATGCACACACACACACAAACACACACACACACACACACATATATATATATATAGATATATATATATATATATATATTGTTAAGGGGTCTCCCCTTTTTACACAAATGGACTCACGCAGTTTATACAGATACTACTGGCAGTGAATACCCGAAGAGTCGAGACGGAACGACAGAAGAGTAGTAGAGTAAGTCACACGCAGAGACGGCGGGAAGCGTCACAGTTAGCGAGCACGTAGACTCAGTAAGGAGTCATACCGCGATACTTCAATAACAAGACTGTATATATATTATTGCTACTAACCCGCATTCCTGGATCTACTAACCCGTATTACCAGTTTGTATTATTACGTTAATACGTTTATTTTCCTTATCCATTCCTGGCGTTTGTTATTCATTTATATCGGATTAATCCCGGAATTCACAACAAATTGGCGACGAGGAATTCGAACTCACACGGGAAAGAAAACGGAACTAAATTCTTCCTCGTTGTCCACAACAAATTGATGACGAGGTATACGAACTCTAACATGAAAAAAACAAAAAAACAAAAGTTTCCTTTGCCGTTTTTTGCCAATGTCCACAACAACTTGGCGACAAAAGATTTACGAGGAATAAAATACGGAAAAACGAGTTTTTCGTAAGACTTTTATCATCGAGGATTTTTATAAATTTTAGTAGAACTCGTAAAATACCAAAATGAACAGCAATTACAACTCCAGGAAAGAATGGAAGAAAAATGGCTAAAACAATTACTACAAACTCAGGAACTAATATTAATGGTAGCGGGTAACAAACAACAAAATATCGAAAAAGAGGCGACTTTTTCCCAAGATGCAGTGTGGAATACGATCCAAACTTTCAAATACTCTCTAAATGAGGATACAAATTTCGGGGATTATTTTAGACGCCAGGAAGACATCTTTAACATCAATTGTCAAAACTGGACAGAAGCAAAGAAGCTACGTCTGTTGCTCAGGAACAGAAGAATACACAAAAGTTGTGGATTACATCTTGTCAAAAAAGACAAATGAGTTAACGTTTGACGAAGTTGTTACATGCCTTACAGAGCTTTTCAGTCCAAAAACCTCACTCTTTCACAAGAGGTGAAAATGTCTTAACCTGGTAAAGGGCGAAAATGAGGACTATTCCACGTTTGCCGCAATCGTGAATAAACACTGCGATGACTTCAAGTTGGCAGAATTAACACCGGACAATTTCAAGTGTCTCATTTTTGTTCAAGGGTTAATCTCAGCAAAAGATAGTGGAATGCGCAAAAGAATGCTTTCAAAACTGCAAAATGAACCTGGACTAACACTACAACAATTATCAGAAGATTGACAAAAAATGCCTGAGTATAAAGACTCGAAGAACATTGAGGAGTCAGGAGTATCACATATACGTAAGTTAAACAAATGTTTACGTTCTTCACCCTCCCCGGAAAGAAAACAAACATTCTATAATAAAGGAAAAAGTACAACATATAGGGCAAATTATGACGAATATCGAAGCAAATAACCTCCCCCCATCTGCATGTTATCGATGTGGAGGACTACACTGGAATAAGGATTGCCGTTTTAAGTATAAAAACTGTCTTGTGTGTGGAAAAATGGGGCACAAGACATCCCAATGTAGGAACAGAAATGCTACGAGTAGGATAAGAGCTTCTAGGATGCATGACGAAGACAATACCAACATAAGGAAATATGTGGAACTTGAAATCTTAAAAAAAAGATAAAATTGCAACTAGACTCGGGTTCCGATCTAACGATAATTAACCTACAGACATGGGAAAAGCTGAACAGACTAACATACACAAAAAATTGCTAAGTCGGTGACAGGAAAGCGTATAAAATTCGAAGGAGAAATAATCGTAAATGTTAAATTTCACGGGAAAACAAAAAAAAACTCAAGATATACGTAATGAAAGATACAGAAAATCTAGTGGGTACAGACTGGATGCAAAAATTCGACGTTTGGGACCTATCTATCAGTTCATTTTGCAAAACGTTAGACGGTGAACCATCAGATGCGATAAAGGAAGTTAAAGGAAGAATTACATAATCAATTTCCCGAGGTATTTGCGAGCGTTTTGGGACGATGCAACAAATCTACAGCTAGAATTGAATTAAAAGAAAACGTCCAACCAGTATTTAGAAAGAAGCGAAATATACCGTTTGCTACTATAGAAAAAATCGGCAAAGAATTAGAGAGACTTGAACAAACTGGGGTCCTTTCAAAAATAGAGTTTAGTGAATAGGCAGCACCGGTAGTCTATGTAAAAATAAAATCAGGGGAAATCCGTGTATGCGCAGATTTTTCGACGGGGCTAAATAAGGCGATAAAAGACCATCATTACCCATTACCGAACCCAGAGGAAATATTTACAAAGCTCAACGGCGGTAAGATATTTTCCAAAATAGATTTAACTGAGGCTTATCTGCAAATCCCAGTACAAGAAGAGAAAATTCTATATATTAATACGCACAAATGGTTGTACAAATTCAACAGACTACCGTTCGGTGTAAAAGTTGCACCAGCAATTTTTCAGCAGACGATAGACACAATGCTCACGGGCCAGAATTTTGCGACCGCTTATCTGGATGACATTCTAATTAAGAGCGACAATGTTGAAGAGTACACATCACAAATAAAGGAAGTTTTCAGAAGACTTCAGGACTTTGGGTTTAAAGTAAAAGGAAAAAAGTGTGATTTTTTCCTAAATGAAATTAAATACTTAGGCCATATAAATAATGAAAGTGGCAGGAAACCAGACCCAGAGAGGGCATCGGCAATTAAAAACATGCCTGAACCAAAAAACGTTGCAGAATTACAAAGTGTCCTTGGCCTAGCTAACTACTATGGCGAATTTATTGATAATATGCATAAATTGAAGGCTCCACTAAATGAGTTACTAAAAAAGGAGAATAATTGAAATTGAACAGAAGACTGTAAAAAAGCGTTTAAGGAAATAATACAAAATTAACTTCGGAGTTAGCACTGACACATTTCGATCCCGAATTAGAAATCATTATTGCAAGTGACGCGAGCTCACATGGGGTAGGTGCGTGTATTCTACACATGATGCGGGACGGTACAAAGAAACCCGTTGCGCACGCATCAAGATCATTATTACCGGCGGAGAGAAACTATTCACAGATCGAAAAGGAGGCATTAGGCATAATATTTGCAATAACTCGTTTTCACAGATATATTTATGGGGGAGAGTTCACGCTCCAAACGGACAACAACCCCTTCTTACGATTTTCGGTTCAAAAAAAGGTCTACCAGTCTATACAGCGAACAGACTTTTAAGATGGGGAACTGTGTTACTAAACTACAGTTTCAAACTTGAGTTCTTACCATCAAAGAAAATTGGGCACGCTGATGGAGTATCGTGATTAATACCGGCGAAAAGCGAACCGTTGGAAGACTCGGTAATTGCGCCGTCATTACAAGCTGAAGATGAAATCAGTAAAGTGTTATACAATACAATAAATGAACTACCTGTGACTTTGCTAGAGATAAGAAGAGAAGCGAAAAAGGATGAATTTATTCAGAATACCAAGAAAAAAATAGAAGAGAAGGAAAGGAATTTAGCAGACAGCTTCTCAATCTGTGACTATATATTATTGTATAACGAGAGAGTGGTAATACCGAAGTCGCTACGAAGGCGTATCTTGAAAGATTTTCATTTATGACATCCGAGAAAAAACCGGATGAAGGCACTTATGAGAAGTTTTGTCTATTGGCCTAACATGGACGATGATATTACGCAAATGGTGGAAAGTTGTAGAGGCTGTGCTGCTGCGGAGAAAGCACCACCCTCTATACAAAAGCCATGGCCTAAAGTTGACAGACGGTGGTCCAGAATCCACGTGGATTACACAGGACCCATAGAGGGTTACTACTACTTAATAACAGCAGATAGTTTCAGTAAATGGCTTGAGGTTTCCAGATTAAAACACACGACGACAGAAAATACCATAAACTGTATACACGAATTATTCTCCAGATTCGGCGTCGTGGATTGCTTGGTAACTGATAACGGTACACAATTTACCTCCAGTGACTTCAAAGAATTTTGTGAGACATACCAAGTAAAGCATATTAAGATAGCTCCGTACAACCCGAGGTCGAACGAACAAGTCGAAAGATTCGCAGGCATACTAAAAAGATCTTTAAAAAAAGCCGAAGTTGTACCGACGGAAAAAGCGATACAAGTATACAGAATAACATCTAACGGGAACACACCATCTGATCTTTCACCAGCGAGAATACGGTCTGTGTTTGATAAATTATTGCCAAACAAGAACAAAAACCAGTATACACCTATTGTACCAAAGAGATCATTTAAACCAGGAGAACGAATTTACTTTAGGATGTTCAGAAACAATATGGCTTACTGGGAGCCTGGCACAATAATTAACAGATTGGGAAATGTGATGTACAAAGTACAAGGCGAAAAGTTTACCCATAGAAGACATATTGACGAAATACAAAAAAGACGGGTTGAGGAGCCAAGCTCGTCACCCGCAGAAAATGACGATTCAATGGATGCAATCTTTGAAGCTTGTGAGATTCAAAGACCACAGGAAGATACAGAAGTTAGAAGGTCAAACAGCAAGAGAAAATTTACTGAACCTCTGATCATCAGCCATAAGAGAAAAAATACTAACTCCCTATCTAGGGAGGGGTGTGTTAAGCGGTCTCCCCTTTTTACACATGTGGACTCACCCAGTGTATATATATACTACTGCCAGTGAATACCCGAAGAGTCGAGACGGAACGACAGAAGAGTAGTAGAGTAAGTCACACCCAGAAATGGCGGCAAGCGTCACAGTCAGCGAGCACGTAGACTCAGTAAGGAGTCATACCGCGATACTTCAATACCAAGACTGTATATATATTAGTGCTACTAACCCGCATTCCTGGATCTACTAACCCGTATTACCAGTTTGTATTATTACGTTAATACATTTATTTTCCTTATCCATTCCTAGCATTTGTTATTCATTGATATCGGATTCATCCCGGAGTCCACAACAAATATATATATATATATATATATATATATATATATATATATATATATATATATATATATATATATATATATATACAACACACACACACACACACACACACACACACACACACACACACACATATATATATATATATATATATATATATATATATATATTGGTGTCTATGTAAATGCAGTTTTTCTTGTTTTCATTTTTATTTTGATGAAGCCCTGTCAGGTACATTATCTATCTATCTATCTATCACAGTCTATTCATCTGTTTTCTCTGTAGAGGCTAGATATCTATGTATCAATTGGTGGCTTATCTATAAATCGTGCGTCTAATGAAACTCAGTCGGTTTACTATTTCGGTTTTTGTTTAGCTTTTCACATTCATTTACTCATATAACCTGGTATTTGGGCAACACACACACACACACGCACACACACACACGCGCACACACACACACACACACACACACACACACACACACACACACACACATATATATATATATATATATATATATATATTTATATCCATCTATTATGCCACCTATGTATTGTGCAGTCTACCTACATCTCTTAATGCAGACAAAAAAGAAATTCTTCTTATTTTGTTTTTTACTTCTATTGCATTTCGACATAATTATCGTTCGGGAAATACTGATTATTCAGTGAGTTCTCGATGGGAAAGCAAATTTAATCAGAAATCTCCAAGTCACGGGAGGAGAAACGTCACGACAGAATTTGTAATTCAACTGTCAAAGATTCTCAAGACCTTTACATGCGGTCAGGCATCATGGCGTCGTATGTTGCTCAGTTATAGGTCCATTTGCATTTGTAACGACAGGCAGTATACTTTGCCCATGAAGGTCATGTTCTAATGAAGTATTTTAATGCCTTTTGCAACCCATCAAGAAGAAGGCATGATTTTTTTACCGTCATAATTCTGACTCAGCATGATAACGTCAGCAAGTTTTTCTGTCGGGCTTCGTTTACGCGCCACAATGAATGTTGGAAAGAAGAGCCTGTCGCTGTTTTGATATACTCACTGTCAGGTCACGTCTTCGATACTTACGGTAAAATAACCTTTAACTTTTACATTATATTGCTTTTCCCTTTCTTCGAAGATTACTTAATATCGGAATGGATAGATTTTATATCGACTTCACGCTTTGAAAATGTGTGTAGATCAGGCTCTATCTTTACGCATTCGATAAGGTCTTTTCACTAACGGAAGTGTTATCAGAATTTTTAAACATCCTTTCACTTCAAGCATCGCGATAATACCACTAAGACTCAATGGGTTACTGGGGGTAAAAGATGTCGATGTTACGACTATATACCGGTGCACCTCTAAAAGTCTTGAAGATCAGAGATTGACAGCTGATCACTCTTCCGATCTAACAAGAACTATCCGCTGTGGGAAAAAATCGTTGGTTACATTCAATGGCTCCAAATCCAAACTAGTTACATTCCACCATCGTCGATAAATAAATAAATAAAAAGAAAGAACAGTAAAATATAAAATCCGGTGTTCTTATAGATATTTTTATTTTTACACAATCGTGCTCAATGTAAATTCACAGAGCATTAATATTATAAATTAATTGATTTAAAATTAATTGATTTAAAAAATATTTTAAATCAATTAATTTATAATATATATATATATATATATATATATATATATATATATATATATATACATATATATATATTTATACATGCATATAAATATAAATTAATTTATATAAACTCTGCATTAAATTTGTCACATCTAAAACAATAAAAGAATTCATACAAAATAAAAGAACAAGTCAAAGCTAAAAGAAATTTACTCTACCAACTGCAAGGATTACCAGAAAGAATATATTGGCGAAACATCAAGAAGTTTAAACAAAAGACTATATGAATCCAAAAGAATGCTTAAAAAAGACAACAAAGAAAAAACACACGAAACGCATTGGCTGTTCACCGTAACGAAACTGACCACAATCTTGACATAACAATGCTACTCTAATTAAAAGAGAAATAATTTACTGAGACGAAAATGTCTAGAAAATGCTTTAATCACGAATTCAGCCACAGTAAACTTTCGTTCATTTTCTAACACCGTATCACTATACTTGGCAGATTATCTGTTATCATAATGTGGGATATTTAAAAATAAAGATGGCGGAAAGAAAAAGAATGTAGATGAATTTGGCTAGATTCCAAAATTTCTTTAAAAATTTTTACTCATATATATATATATATATATATATATATATATATATATATATATAAAGACGCGCACGGAGTCACCTCTACAATGATTACTTTACAGAGTAAAAGATTTGAAGTTATCACACCGACCAGCAAACAAGCAAACAATTAATTTCGACACATAAACAATGATTTACTTTTTTTTTTTTTAAAAAGATTGCAATTATACTAAATTTAAAGTGTACACGCAAATTTAAAAATAAAATCTTATCTCGTCAGAGATGTTAGTCTATTTAAATTTTTTTAGAAAAATAAACAAAATATAAACGAAAAATAAATTTACTGAAAGTAAATAAAAATAGCAAAT
>OZ038490.1:63240064-63242564 GCA_964036315.1 Acanthosepion esculentum
AACGTTTATCAATCTAACATTTCAGATTTTTATTAAAGGTTCTTCAAAGATTAAGAGAAAACAGACAAAAAGACAGACCTTTGGTCTTTTCAATTTTTAGGGCGATTCTCATTGGTCAGTCATGTATTAGGTGCATTAAAACCGTAGATATTTCTATATATATGTAAAATTGTACATTTTCTCGTAGTTCTAAGCGAACATCGGATGGCAATGTGTATTCATAATTATGTATGTCTCTCCAGTAAGAGGACTTCTCATGTCTTCAACTTTGTAAGGTCAGCCGACTCAGTAGGGTGGAACTGTTATATGTATATATATATATATATATATATATATATATATATATATATATATATATACACTTGTATATATATATATACTTGTATATATATATATATATATATATATATATATATATATATATATATATATGTATACAAGTATAGGATTGGTGTATACGGAATAAATTCCAATAACCAACAAATACAATTCTTAAAAGAGTGTTCAATACAGAGTAGAGCAAATATAATATCCTAATAATAGGATCGTTATTACCACCTCCAAGTCAATCGGAGATATAATTAAGTAGAAAAATAAGTCCACCACCAATGCAAATGCTGACATTTATCAACTATATATCAGGTCATCCCATAAGTTCTGTCCAAATTTTGAATAAAGAAAACAAGTCACCAGATGTTACATTTAATTACAGATTCAATCAATAATGTATTTTCCCTGATTATCTGATTCCTTCCATCTATTAACAAGCTTACTAATTCCATTACTGTAAAATTCTTTTGGCTTTGATTCGAAGAACTCACAAATGTCAGTTTTAACCTCTTCCTGTGTTACAAAAGCTGTTTCTTCCAAATGATTCTGTAAGATACGAAACAAATCGTAGTCTGAAGGAACAAGGTCGGGATAATCAGGTGGAATGAGGAATTTTCTCCCAACCAAGTTCTTTGATCTTTTGTGACGTGATTCTTGCTGTGTGTGGTCGCGCATTGTCCTGATAAAACATCACCCGTTTTCGATTCACTAGAGCAGGTCTTTTTTCCTCAAAGCTTGGTTCAAACGCTCTAATTGCTGACTGAGCTGGGGTCCTTCCCCTTTACCAAGCCACTGTCTACGACGCTTAACATTTCGATAAAAGTTCCATTTTTCGTCGCCAGTCACAAGTCTATCGTAAAAAGGTGAAACAAGTTGGCGAGAATGGAGAGAAGAGCAGATTTCAACTCGGGATTTGATGTTGTTTTCGGACAATTCATGAGGCATCCATTTTCCAAGTTTAGGAACTTTTCCAAGTTGTTGAAGATGACGATGAACAGTTGTATGGTTTGAACTGAGAACCACTGCCAATTCCTCAACTGATAAAGCAGGATTTTCTTCAAGGGTTGTTTCAAGAAGCTTTTCATCAAACTCAACTGGACGTCCGGTTTGATCTTCATCGTCAAGGGTGAAATCTCCACCTCTGAATTTTACAAACCATCTTCTGCAATTTCTTTCATTCATACTTTACTCTCCATAAACAGAGAGAATGTTTCTAGCCGCTTCGGCTGCTGAGTTTCCTTTCTTGAACTCATAAAGCATTATGTGCCTCAAATGATTCTTGGGTACTTCCATGTTAGCAGGGTTTTAATCAAACACAATTTAATTTTATCGTTCTCTAAAATAAAATTTGATCAGTTTAAATGCATTTAAACATAAAAATAATGTTCAGCTCCATTAGACATTATAAAATACTCTTTAAATTTCGTTCATTTTAAAAAAAGTTAAAAATTCGGACAGAACTGATGGGATGACCTAATAGTTTACAATGCAAAAGTTTTTATGTGGGAAAGATATCGAACAAAAGTGAGATTTACATTTGGACAAACGATCTATGTCTCTCGTATTGTATAGGAAAGATACTGGACATAATTTTGATTTTACTAATGTCATTTTAATTTAAAAAAGAGCATAATTCTTTAAGAAGAAAATAAGTGTGGAAGTTTAATAATAACATTATTACCTACTATAAACACACGTCTAAAACATAACATTATATCGCCATTCTTTTTTTGAATACATTCTTAAAGAACCTATTTAATATAAAGTGTACATGTTAATGCCTTGCTACAGTTTTCATCCGATTTCGATAAAATAATTTTGTTTGATAGATAATTCTTCAGTACCGGTTTTGAGTCCAAATTAGCTGGAAAAAATTACAACCTTGAATGTGAAAAAGCGAAAAAATCAAAGGAAAAATTTAATGTCTGTAAAAAACAGCGACAATTAATTTAGAGATCTGAAAACTAACGCAAAAGATTATTAGAGTTATAAAAAAATATATATTATAAATAAAAATTATCGTAGTTTATCATTATGACGGTCCATGGAAGAGGTTTGTTCCTTGCAAGATTGAGAACGCAAAAACGTAGCTTTACAGGGCCACCCTTAACACGTTTAAATTGTTAAATTTGGGGATGTGTCTAAGTTGCACCCAATTGTTGTTACTAAT
>OZ038490.1:63249098-63304098 GCA_964036315.1 Acanthosepion esculentum
ATCAGGTATTGGAGTAAGTAGAGAGCCATGATAATTGACGTGCTGAATGAACACGGTGCACAGAAGAGAAATAAACACCAGTGCGTATGATTCGGAAGTCTCCTTTACAAATTTTTTAGACTAAATCCCAAAGCTCTTCTTCTTCTTCTTCTTCTTCTTCTTCTTCTTCTTCTTCTTCTTTTCTTCGTCGTCTTCGTCTTCTTCTTCTTCCACTTCTTGTTTGTCTTTCTTCCTTCTCCTATTCTTCTTCTTCTTCGTCGTCGTCTCCTTCTTCTTCTCTTCTTCCTCCTCTCCTCTTCATTCTTCTTCTTCTTCTTCTTCTTCTTCTTCTTCTCTCTTCTTCTTCCTTTTCTCTTCTCTTCTTCTTCTTCTTCTCTGTCTTCTGTCTCTTCTTCGTCTTCTTTCTTCCTCCTCCTATTCTTCGTCGTCTCCTTCGTCTCTTCGTCTCTTCTCTCTTCTTCTTCGTTCGTCTTCGCTTCCTCCGCTCTCCTATTCTTCTCTCTTCGTCGTCGTCTTCTCTCTTCTCGTCGTCGTCTTCTTCTTCGTCTTTCTTTCCTCCTCCTCCTCTTCTTCTTCTTCGTCTCTTCGTTCTTCTTCTTTCTTTCTCCTCCTCCCTCCTCCTCCTCCTCCTCTTCTTCTCTTCTTCTACAACTTCACCCGTTATGTATAGCAGCAAAACCAAACTGGGTAGTACTTCTGTAGTTCAGTCTATTTGTGTACGCCCCGCCGAACTGATTTTAAATTTAGGATCGTCACTGCCCTTGATACACAATGCATTCATAACTTTCGAAAGATCAACTCTATGAAAGGAAATGCAGATTAATATAGTAAGTGCAATACCTTGCAGACAAAGAACTATTTAGCGTGTAGGCTTTTGAATGGAAATTATTCTGGGGTCATTTTTGTAGATTTTTGATGTTTCCTTTCTTGTTTCCTTATTATCATATGCATTTTTCTGTCTGCGTCTGTTCATAGTTTTTAATTATGAGTCATGACAGATTCATAATCGTCTGCCCCTGCTTCTCTCTTCTGCTTCCAGTGTCGTCTTGCTCAAATATTTCTGCTGCTCCGGCGTCTTCTGTCGCTTTTTTCTCTGTCTTTTAAGCTACTCTTTTTTACATCTACTTTGCTTCTTTGCAGCTAATCTTTCTCATTCCGTTTCTTTATTATTTAATTATGAATTCTTTCACAATATTTTCAGCAAATTCGGCTAGTCATTATCCAGCTCTTTGCGTTCTCTGCCTCTCTCTTATCCAGTTTCGACCTCCACTTTTTTTTCCTTCCATCTATTGTTCTTCATAATGCCATTGTTCTTTTCTTTTGTTATTTTTGCAAAAAACGAGATTGCAGACGTTTTCATTCCATTCTTTATATATTCGCTACTCAGCTATTTTTTTATCATTCTCCTTATTTCGTATACGTCATTGCTTTTTTTCATCTTTTTTTATCACTCACTTTCGTTCATTTTCAGTTCTTCCTGTTGTTACGAACGATACCATTGTCATTTCAATTATTGTTTATTCTTGTCATTTTTGTAATTTGTGTGTATCTGGTTAATGTATTTGTCACTATTATCACCGTCATAACTCTAACTCTGGCTAGCATTGATTGTATCTGATCGAACGTTAAAATAAAATGAACGAAAACTTTAGTGCCCAATCCAATGTCTTCATTATTGTTATACAGACAATAATCGTACAAATGAATAGACAGGAAAATGAAAACTAAATTGTTAAGAAAATAAATAAAACGCGCATAAATAATAAGAAAAATAATTTTCCCTTCAAGCCAGCCATTTTTCTTATTGAATACAAAGTTCGATAGGTTAAACATCGATTTTTCAAGAGATATTGTCTTCCGAAAATTGTATTCGCATCAGTTTTCCCGGTTCAAAATTTCGTTCTTTTTATGATCAATTTTTATTTGACTTACTCCGTCTTATTTTACTCTTCCTTCATTAATTCATTTACCCGTTTCTTTTGGCCCTATTTTTATGTATTTATCGTGCTTTTCTTTCTATTCTTTCACAATTACTATATTTCCTTTACCCCCGTCTCAAGTTTTTTGGCGATTTTTAAATAACCTTACTCCGTCTTTTTAATATTCCTATCATTATTTTACCCTTCACTCTTTTTCTCATAAGCATTTTCTTATTACGCCTCCCTTTTTTATTATAACTATGTCTCTTTTACGCTTTTTCATTTTCTTTCTATTTTCTGTTTTCATATTCGAATGTCAGGATGATCGGAGCCTTGCAGCTGATGCCAACGTGTTAATACAAGTTGTTATGAATAATCAAGAGTGGTATTCCCTTGTTTAGTTACTCTCTTCTTTGAGAGAGCTATTTCTCTTTATTGGGACTATAAAAGAACAGTTTACGCAAACCTTATATTCTCAGTAGAATAAGGCTTTCTTAAAGTCTACAGCTCCGTACTTTTGTCATTACACAAGTATCCCGCAGTATTAATATAAGTATTACGCCTTTGTATTAATATCAGTATTACGCCTAAATATTGTCCGTACGATAACCTAGCACTTTCGAGTACGGAGAATATTTATTTCGATATCATTTTCAAATAAAAAGTCTCATTAGAAAATATGAGAAAATTCAAAAGAAAATATGCAGGACGATGTTGTCTTTAACATTCAACACAACATGTTTAAAAGAAAAGTTGCTGCCAAATTACACACACACACACACACACACACACACACACACACACATATATATATATATATATATATATATATATATATATATATATATATATATATATTATCCTTTGCTAAAGATAATCACAAAATCGTCGGTTTATTCTATCGACCCTGGAAATACCTACCCCTTCGGCCATGATTTATCCTTACAAAAATCAGATTAGACGAAAATGGAATACCAACTGCTAACTGCTTAAATCCATCTTCCCCTGATAGATTTAAACGGTCTTGTGTTGGAATACCTATTCTCCATTCTAAAAGCCTCTTCCCCACAGTCGCAACATTGCAAGACTATTATTGGCCCGGTGTGATTTCTATGGCAAATATTCAGATGAGACTTATCCTTTAGTTCCACCAGGTCAGACCTTTATAGCTAGGAGGCGCCATGTTACTTCGACGGATTTGAAGTAGCCTTATTTCCACCTTATTCTGTTACGAGAAAGTTCCACTGACAGCCCTTGGCACCCCCACGAAAACTCATACTTTGTGAAACAGACACACGCGTGGTGCTTCCTTGAACACTACACAATCTTAGCCTCTTTTTCAAGTTATCTATCACGTCAAATGCAAATCCTTCACTTCCGACTACCTTCTTTCGCTCTTATGAAGCCGTATTTCTCATAACCACTAACGGCAACTGTTTGAGTTTTTCGCCTGCCTTATATTGAGTTCAATTTAGTATTTAAAAAAGGATTTTTTCAGTTGATTTTCTCGATTTTTAAAATAGATTGTTTTAGATCTTAATTGGCTGTTCGAAAAATATTTTCTCATTTTAGCTCTGTAAAGAAAAAAGAAACCCCTGACAAACGTTTAAGCTTTTATTGAATCATTACTGAATGCAATTTGATAACTACCCACAAGGTTCGACTCTTTCTTTCATAGTCGAGGAGTTCGAGGGCGGGGGAGACAACTATGGTTTCCGTTCGCCAAAGCTTCCTTATATGGAATTTTGTTATTACACTCGGTGTAAAACTACACACGTCCAAAAGCCATTAAGCTTCCTACATGAATAACGGTAAACTAGACAAACCTGCTTGCCATTACTTTAAGATAGGGTACTAAAATATTTATTGACTAAATATAACGTCTAATATGGCATAGGACATCAGTTCATTACTATAAATGATTTTAGTATGCATACATTAGTCTGTCCCTCGGACTCAATAATGTTAAACCTATATGGATCTAACTATGTGTTATGGGTCCTTACCTATAACTACAGAATGAACTCTACCTAACACTATGTATACTACGCCTCTCAAGAGAGAGAGAGAGAGAGAGAGAGAGAGAGAGAGAGAGAGGGGGAGAGAGAGAGGGAGAGAGACGAATCGATTCGAGCCGATAGTAGTTCACTCCAAACCAAACTGACAGTCATACTAACACCTTCCACATCTTGTATTATTATTCCGTGTAATATATCTTCGTTATTTCTACACTTGTGTTCGTGTTGTTCTTCCTTGGTACTAACCTGGACCATAACACTATGTAATAGCAAACTAGTTAACCACCTGGAAACATCTACTAATTGCTATTGCTTCCAGGTCCACTATGACTCGGGGTACTAGCATCTGTTAGGGCCCGATCTATGGTCAAACAAAGACACTATGCAAGTATGAAAATATATTTTAATAATAAAAATACCAGCAATACTTTTTTAGATAAAACAAGACCAACAATACATGACGAACAATGCATTTTATGTGTAGTCGAAGCCATAAAAATGCGTTCAAATTATTTCAATTTCGGCATTAAATAACCCATAGTGGTTGATATGCCGCTAAATGAAATCAACCAACCAACCAACCAACCAACCAACAGGAACTCTTTCATGATATTAATCCTTATAATGTCCTACAATTTCTTAAATCAAACTATATTCCAACGTATAACTTAAAAAACTACAAGATAAAACACACATATAGTAATTATATCCACAGAAACATTTATATGCACAAAAGCTGAGTTACATCTACTATATATTCACTTGTGAAAGCAGAATAAGATATATTTTTAATACTTAAAAGCTTCAAAGAAAATTCAATTTTGGCATTAAATGACCCATATGTCATTAAACACGTCAACTAACTAACTTGTTAGCCATCACTCTCACATTGTACTATTATTTGTACAGTATATTCTGTTTATCAGAAATACATATAAATTGCGTACTCTTATACTATTCACAATGGCGGAACCTGTGATAGTTATTCAGCTTATAGTTTTTGTTGAGTCTTGACTCAATGTTGAATCTCGCCTATTGCATTTAATAATAATGCAACACAAAATGTACTTAGAACAAGAATGTATTATAACAAGAAAGTGTACACAATAAGTACATATATTATTTCTGTATATTTCTGGGAAGACGTTCCTGGAGAATGTGTTGACTAGTCGCAGTCGATCAGAGTCTCTAGTTGGATCTCGTGATTCCACTCCTCGTCTTCCGGTACCAACCACTATTTATATAGTTGGTAGTCACCTATGCAGATTAGGTGGATCCCACCACAACAGTTTTAATATTAATAGGGCACCAAGTTAGGATCGATTTCACTATAACATTAATTATCTACGAGGCTCGAGTGCTAATTCTTGCTCTGTCTCATAGACACATAACTTTATTGTTATTTGTTTTTTGTTTATTATTATTTTTTTATTATTATTGTTGTTGTTTTTTCTCTGTACATTTTATTTATTTACTTTCTATAATTTCTGTTCTATTTCCTGTACTTCATTTAGTTTATTTTTTTAATATTTTTCACTATTTTTCTTACTTTTTGTTTAATTTCTGTACTATTTGCGGTACTTTATCAATCCATTGCATCAGTTTTTGTTCTGTTCGTACAATTCTCTGTATTTTCTTTATTTAGTTTCTGCACTTTCTCTACTGCGGGGAAAAAAAATACTGCCCCGAAAGATACATGATCGCCTAAGCGTGTATCACGTATGGCACATAACTAACTTTCTCTACTATTTTCGATGCTTTCTTTATTGCTTTAATTTCTGAATACCTTCTATTTTCTGTACTTTATTGCCTTACAACCGTTTATATTTTTCTCACTATATTTTTTCTCTACTTTCTAAACCTTCATTTCTAGTAATTTACTGACCTTATTTATTTACCTTCTTTATGTATTTGCATTTTATATTTTTGCATTATTTTCTCTACTTTATTTCATTATTTTATTACTGTTTTTCATTATCGTTTTCCGAATCAATAAGTCTATCTTTCTTATGTCATTATTGCCTCGTTCTTTTCGTTTTGTTAAATCCAATTTTTAAATGTTTCTCTTTTCCATGAGTGATACTGTTTTCCTTGGTCATTCATTCATTCTTTCTTTCTTTTCTTTTTTTTTTTGTTTTTGTCTTTCATCCATATTATTCTCCCTGCCAAGTTTATCTACGTGTATCTTTGATTCTTTAGTTTATAAAATCGTTGCTTTTCTGTGTCTCTTTTCTTTTTAGTCAGTTTCTTCCTCTTCGTCGTCTAATCATCTCAAAAAACATATTTAAAAAATCGCTTGACGTTTAATGATTTATAAGAAAATGTGTTCCTAACATTTTACAGTATATTTAATTGTATAAGTTGGGATACAAAAGTTAATATCTGCTGTTACATGTTAAGCATCATGCGTGAACCTGACAAAAAGTGGGAAATAAAGGCAGCTTCACTCGGCTCTAGACTGGCACTAAACTAGAGAATCGTCCTTTTCCTTATCTCTCACGCCACGAGTGATACCGATTGTACACAGTTATCTCTAGTGAAACATTCGTAGTAAGAAGATTTTTTAAAATTATTGACAACATCTATTCTTGCTTATTATAACGTGAAAACGTATTTGTCGACATGGGCAAATTAAAGGGTTTTTCATTAAGACGGATTATATATAAGGGTGTTTCATTAAGACGGATCAAAGTCAGCAGTAAATAAATCAGTGTTATTGGCGAAAATTTACTTATTTCTCTATTGGATCGTGTTATTTTAGTCATGGCATTTATGTGTGAAAAATAATATCGCCGAAATGTCCGCCAAATCTGAAAGAAAAAGTACAAAATCATTACACGCTTAAAAATAATTCACATTTAAAATCGGTTTAAGTTATTGGAACACCCTTTAGTTTTTAGGATCTTCAGGGAACACTACAAACTTTAAGTCAAGTCTCTCTATATATGCTCTTGGTAAAGCAGTAATACCCGCAGCGTGATCGAATCATCGTCTAAACAGCTTTCTTAACAAGGCTTTTCTTCTTAAATTTCTAGGCTAGATACTCCGCAGTAGGGATAAAAAAAGAATGAGAACTCTTGTAAGATCAACAGCCTTCTAATACACCAAATGTATGCTAGGTGGCGTGATTCCTAGATTTAAATCAACGGCCAGGGCAGACGGTGCCCCCGATTGAAACAACGCCCACGTGACCGTGACCGTGACCAAAGCGAGCTTTCAAGTTGAAATGTATAGACTGTGTTTAATTTGGAGAAGGATGGGATTCGCCAGATTTACTTGCACAAGGCTCGCTACGCACAAATGAATAGCTCTCCACCTTTCAATCTAGAGTGATCTGGTTAGGTGCGAAGCGACCCTACAACACCGCCTGATCTGTTGATTACGACGATGGCACACGCACAGATTTTAAAAAAATATATAACACATAGTCTTCTTGTCACTTTATACCAATCTATTTCTGTGTGAGTTTAGTCAATGAGCACTTCGAATGGTCGTAATGAATTCTTGAATAAAATATCCCATTTCCCTTATTAATACTTACATATAGATTAATCCACCATTCGCCATGCAGAAAGCATACACAAGGTAATAGCAAACTGATATTTCTACAATATATTTGTTATAAGGTTCAACTTGCTTTAAATAATAGTATTTAAAAAAAAAAACTAAAAACATTGAAGGCGTACCACCGGCCCCACCATGTTAGATGCTGCTTTGTGGTTTCCGCAGCAAGTAGGCTTTTAGGGGATTGAAGTGTTATCTTCACACTCAAGCTGTCTATAATTCAGAGTTGTCCTTCACCTTGGATACGAGTTACAGCTTATATGGCTTTAGGCAATTGGGAGATGCGGTGATTTAACTCAATCACCATAGCAAAGTAACTCCAAGTCTTAAGAAGTTCCTGCTTAAAGAACAACAGATAATAACCGTTAACTCGTAACTATTTTAATAAACGCAATGAAAAGAGGGTGTCACATTTGAAATAAAGGTACATAGAATAATAGTAAAAAAAAAACCCAAAAAAAACCCAAAGATAGAATAATAAAAAAATAGAAATTAGTGTAGAAAAGAGGGGACAATAAGGTTGCAAATATTGCGGGCTTAGCTTAATTCTGAAGATAAATGTCAAAATGACGAAGAATTGGTCTCGTGTCTCGTCGCCTCGGAATGTGAACCTCTACAAGGAAAGATGCTTCCAATTCGGAAAATAAATATGATCCACTCGTGTGTAGAAATGATTTGTTTCTTCTCTAAAACACACAAAAGACGCAGTTTGTTCAAATTGACCGCGCAAGGCATACACATGTTATACGCTGATTGGCTGAACGTCAGCCAATCCGTGAGTCGATGACAAACCATCATCACAGAGCAGATATTCGCTCAAGTTGCCAATATGCTAGAGATCATTGTGATATTTAGTGAGAATGGAGAGAGGAAATCGATTCATGTCTTCTCAGGAGTAATTTGGCGAAAGTGTACGCAAAGGTTACCACTGGAATTTGAACACGAGAAGCCAATCCTAATTATTGCCCCGTAAGTGCTGCGATTCGCGCACATCGTTTAAAACAATATATTATTATTATTATTATTATTATTATTATTATTATTATTATTATTATTATTATTATAATAACTAAAAAGGTCAAGGAAAATTTCATGTTTTTCCTCTTTGAATTTCCTGATAGGTCATTATTCATCAGTTAATAAGTTCATAGCGATATCTATGACAATGAAAAATCCGTAGAAATTCCCTCATCCCATCGTTAAATATCTGAGCTTAACAATTTAGCAAAATATTTCCAAGAGTCATAAATAGCAATACTAGCCGTTATTTTAAGAACTAACGGAGTACAAATTAAAAGATTTGAAACTGACAACTTTTTCATTTCGCTGCCTCAGCTGTTAAACACTTCTCTCTTCCCTTTCTTTTTTTCCTTTTTTTTCATTCTTACTTTATTATATTTCTTTTTCTATGCAATTAAACCGAATATACCATTATTTATGAGGCGATATTAAACACTTCTTTCTTTTTTTTTCTAGCCAAATCCCGATCTTAAGAACATTTACTTTAATAATAATTTTAAAATAATTCAATAAATAATGGTATTTTATTTATCGTAAGTGAATTCGTGGCTATTGCTTTAGTCATTTTTCGTCTAAAAAATATCCATCTTATCGCGGACGCTATCCCTTTTAAGCCTTTTGGTTAAGATTAAAGTATGTGTCGCAGTTAGCTCCCCCTCATTTTCTTAACGCTTCACCAGGGGTCTCTCCTTCCCGGGAGTATAAATACGGGTTGACCCTTGGCCTCGCTCTCTCTTTCTTTCCACAGCTGCGCCCACGGGCGGCTCACCCGGCCTCGCTGGAGGTCGGCAACTGTCGCACGTGGTGCGAGGTATTTCCAGTATGTGAACTCTCACACACAACTAGCGTTTCCCATGTTCAGGGAATACGCTAGAACAAAATTCACCAAACCGTACGGACATTCCAACTCAAACACACACACACAATAACTTTCCACACAGACACTAAACGTTCTATACATGTTTTAAATGTATTTGTAAACCCGTGTATCAATCTGTTTTTATCTGTTTGTTAATAATATATATTTGTTCGCATACATATATCTGTCTCGTTTGTTCCTTTGGACCCCATTAGAGTCCAACATTCATTTCTATGTAGCTGGACCGGTCATCGAAGTCTTAAACCAGAGATAATTCATCTTCTCTACTTCTTCCATTCTCATTCTCACACGGCCGGTCCACCACATATGTTATATATACTTATTAGCTGAATCTTATTTATTTTCTTTCTTTATTTTCTTTCTTTCTTAATTTTTTCTTTTCTTTTTCTTCTTTATTTCTTTATTTAATTTATTTATTTTTTTTCTTTCATTCTTTATTTTATTTATTTATTTTCTTTCTCTCCTTATTTATTTTCTTTCTTTCCTTTTTATTTTCTTTCTTTCTTTCTTTCCTTCCTTCTTTCTTTACTTATTTTCTTTCTTGATTTATTTATTTATTTTCTTTCTTTGTTTCTTTCTTTGTTTCTTTATTTCATTTCTGTCTTTTCTTTCGTTATTTTCATCTTACTTTATTTTCTCTATTTGTTCTTTCTTTCTTTCTTTTTTTTTCAAGCCAAGTAATGCTTTTCCCTTTTTATCCGCGCGATCAGTCCATTATTTATTAGTCATTGGCAAGCCGGAACGGTCGTGCGAACTATCGAAAGGAGGACCAAAACACAATTATAACAAATCTCTTCAGCATTCCTTTTTTTTTGTTTTTGTTTTATTATTTTTCACTTTTGTTTCTTTCCGTATTTTGTTTTTTACTTCTCATAGGAATGCCCACTATCTTGTTTTGTATTTTTTTTCTTTCATCAAATCGTTTTCTTTATGTCATTGTTTGTATTATTGTATTTCTAACTATTCAGTCCACCGTCCCCTTTTTTCGCTTGTAAATTCCAAACATTGACTCGTTACTTTTACTCATTATATCTTTTTTGTAGCTTTTCTTTTCTTTCTTTTCATCAATCAAGATTCCCAAAGTCTTCCTTCGACATTTTTATTTTTATTTTTTTCCTAAAAATCTCCCTTCCTTTTTTTCCTTTTCTTTTCTTTCCTCCGTTTAGCTAGACAGTTCTTAAAGTCCGAAATGACCTTTTACTTCTTAGCCGCAGATTCTGAATCTCTGCACTAACACTTTATGTCGACGTGCGCATCAGTTCATTTCCATTCATTCTATGCACAGGGGCTCACAGTGCAGGCTTCTTTCATCATTCCCTTACGAGCATAAAAAGATTTGAAACAAAATTTAAACGAAAAAAAAAAAACAAACAACAAAAAAACAAAGCATTCTGAAGATGTAATCTGCGTCTTGCCGTTTTAAGATTTCGTTCTATTTTTCTCCCAGGCCTTAAACGATCAAGATTGTTTTAATTATATTTCGGGCAGACTGATGATGACGATATCCAACTCCTCTTCCTATTTAATATTTCAATAACGAAAAAAAAAGTTAATAAAACATACGGAATACGCACAAACAGAAAGTGATGTGCTTCCGAAAAAGATTTTCAAATAATAATCGCATAATATATATATTACTAAACCTGCAATCTTGTTTGTATGTATGTGTGTTCCTGAAATAAAAGTTAAGCGATAGATAATAACCCAATAGATTTCGGAGCTTATTTTGCCTTTGAGCCCTGTCGAGTGCACTACCAAAAATTACGTAAAAATTACGAAAGGAGTTCTTGATCTAAAGCCGTTTATCTGTAGTTACGGCATTCATTAGAAAATATAGATGGTATTTTGTTTTCAGTACATATTCTAATATCAATCTGCGTATATAAAAAAACTACTTGCGTTATTATGTATTATGTGTTTGAAAAATACATACAACACTATAACAACATTATTAAATAAATTTAAATATACATAACAACATATTACGTCATTTGACTTCATGATAAAAACAACATATGTACAGCAGTTTGCCGCCGTTACGTAATTTGAAATAAATGTGAGAAAGAAAATATTTAAGACATTTTTATGTTTATACGTTCTTTTTATGGATAGAAATATTTAAGTAAATCATTTTCCAGACACACACTTTCGTTTTTGTTCCGAACCTACAGAGCTTAAACCTAGTTTCTACAGCTACAATTATGAGCGGGAATTAATTAGTTTCTGCAAGGGGGCTCTTCATTTGGCGCGCTTAGCGCTTGAACCATTTCAGTACTCTCAGAACCTCGGTTACGATGATTTGTTACAACCATTGACTCCTCGACCCAATTTCAACCACATGGCTTGAGTTTGCGTATCAACCGGATGTCTGGCGACACTGATGAGCTGTGATACAGCGAAACAGTCTGTGGATGACAATACATATATATATATATATATATATATATATATATATATATATATATATATATACATCCGATGCGATGAGAATGAAAGTAATATATAATTTCCAACGTTCGCAGCGTTAATTCAAAAAAGACCTCGATACCGATAGTAGAGTTATAATTATTTATTTATTATAATTTTATCATACAGACAAAACCATCTTACTCCCTACAAAGATAAAACTTGGTTTCAGTGTATTTCAACTGCACTTCAACGGGTGAGAGTCGAAAATGGTTATGAACAATCCTGCTTGTAGGCAAGCCCTATGTGAAAAGCCGTATATATTTTTATATATTTTTTATTTTTTAATTTATTTATTTTTTTTATGTATATATGTTTCTTCTCGATCAAATGGAAAAAAAGGAAGTGACGTTTCACATACGGCTTGCCTACAAGGAGTGTTCATAACCATTTTCGACTCTCAGCCGTCGAAGTGCAGTTGAAATGCACTGAAACCAAGTTGCATCTTTGTAGTGAGTAAGATGGTTTTGTCTATTTGATAAAATATAACAAATAAATAAATAAATAGATAGATAGATAGATAGATAGATAGATAGATAGATAGATAGATATACACAATCATACAGATTGCAAGAAGTGTTGTATGCATATTGTTATATCTATTTACAATAATGACTATTGGAACCATGGTTCCAGATATTCGGTTTTGGAATGGAATATTCACCTGTGGACTGGTATCTAAGAACAATCTCTAAAGTAGCTTATCTCGATTGCATTAAGAGGGGAATGGCCAAGTATACCCTCTGATGATTCTAACTGTAACAGAAGGATTCTAGTTATTTTTTTACATTTTCTTAAAATCAACCATCTTTCGTTGGTCATGTGCTGTATTTTGTGAATAAATAGCTTCCCATAATATTAACGAAAAAACAAATGGCCCACTCATTCCCATCTTTGAGTTTTATCATATTAATTCGTTACAGCCATTCTTCGAGTGATCGATGCAGATACGGAGAGTGCTTAGAATTGAATTATTTAATTTGAAATTGATTCCGTTATTTAGAAAGCGTTGATTCATTTGGCACGGCGTAAAAAACGTTACTGACAGAATTTAAAATTGGTGCAATTTGAGACAAGCTTTCGACAGACATTTCTACTTCACAAGACGTTCGAATTATGGAAGTAAATTAAATTGATACAAAAAATGACGTAAAAGGTAAAAGAAAGGCAGAAGAGAAAAAGCAGAAGAAATATATAAAATTTAAAATTCGAAAAAATATTACCTAACACTTAACTGAGGATTTTGAATTGGAAGGAAGGAAAGAAAGAAAGAAAGAAAAAAAAAGAAGGCAACTTAAAAGAATGGGAACTGAGGAAACAGGACTAAGTGATGTTTTATGGTTTTCCTACTTTTTGCTGGTTATTTAAAAGCAGAAAATATTATAAGGCCGTAAGAATGTTTTGTAGATAATAATGATTTACTGATACAAGTCTTACTATTTAATCCATAGCTGGGAGGAGAATAGATGGAATCATACCATTGTCAAAGATATTTTCACGTAAATGGAAAAAAACGGACCCAACTGGAATTGGTACTCGGCTCTCCGATTACCTATTCCTAGCCGTTATCCATTACATAATGCCTCCAAGATTATAGCACCTGATATTCCAAATTGGTCCCCCATCTAGGTACTGGCCAGGCTCGATATTGCTTAATTTTAGGGATCGTACGAGAACCGGTATTTAAATATGATATGGCCGTAAGTGTAGAGGAAATAAGAAAAAAATGAAAAGAAAGAAAGAAAATCTCAGATCAAATAAGAGAGAAATAGGAAGCAGAAAGAAAAGAAGAAAGCTAGAAAATCTTATTAGCTTAGAAACGAAGATGTGCACTCAGGTTATGTCAAAAATATTAGTAAACGATTCTGTGCCGTGTTTAGTGTTGATTAAATACAGCAAACTATTTCAACATATTCGTCTGGCGTTTAATATTAAATCTGGTTTACCACAATACCTTCAATTAAACAGATTGAATTTTTGATTCCCATCCCCCCACAAAAACGCAATTCATATCTTTTGATAAACAAGCCATTAAATAAAAAAAATAATCCCCCTGATAAATGAAATCTGAACGTAATAGAAAAAAGAGGTATGTACTGATTGGCTTCGTGTGTAATATTAGTAAAAGCCTCGTTCTGAATATATATTTAATAAATTTGAGTGGCCTCCTTGAACTGGTGACAAATTAGTTTCGCTGACTATTAACACAAAAGTGTTTAGCATCATGTATCTAATAGCATTTAACTTCGGAATGTGGATGTTCATGGCTCTCCTCTTTTCTTTTTTATCTGTAACTTACTGTGTTGTTGAGGAGTAGCATGTGGTGGTTTCTCGTTGCGTTTACCCCGGTTTCGAATTGAGATTTTTCCTTCTCTGAGACTGGTTGCCACCAAGTCTAGAGATTACAGTTTAGTTTATTTTTTCCCTAGCTGTGGAGAGGAGAGATGGACTCGTGCCTTTCTAAAGAGCATTACCGAAAAAGGGATCATAACAGACTAGCCCGGGAATTGAACGTGGGACACCAATTCTATGTTACACCACAAATTTCCTTACACCACCCGCATGTCACGATCATTATTAGTTGCACCAAAATATTTTTTCATTCCTGCATAGCTCCAAGAACTTTGTTTCTTGTCTTTACGTCAATACAACACCATACAGTAACACTCTATCTTGTATTGGGTGAAAAATAAAATCGTGCGACCCTTATCGGCTGGCATTTGAACGCAATACTTTAAAGCTATTATCCACGCCGATAATCCACGCCGATAATCTCTACGCTACGCGCGCATCCGCTTAACAACTTGTAGGAGGCACATTTTCTACTTGAAAGAATAAAATTTCGCAAACACCTGTTTCACGAGACTCTTTGAAGAATTTTCTGGTTAAACTTATCGAACCGATGTTAAGCATCATTGAATCCGGAAGCTGTAAGTTAAACAAGTTTTTTCTTTTTCTTAGACTGAGTCTGTGTCTCTTTTGCAACATACACAACTGCCGTCTAAAATAGACATGCCGGTGGGAATTTTTCGATTATTTTTTTAATGGAACGAATTAATCGTGACACGCAGAAAGTTAGTTGGAAAGTGGGGAAATTGTTAGAATAATCTAACCGTGCTGGGATTGTGTTTAGTACGCAAGAATTCGCGATGATGAGATCCGTAGACGGATTGGGATGGCCAAGGACATATTCCAAAATCAAAAAAAAGTATACTGAGCTGTTACGTGACATCTATCCTTCTTTACGGCAGCGAATTTTGGACGATTTCCTCAAAGATGAAGAAGAGACTCGAGACTGAGGATATCATGAACCGAGCGTGTGAACAACGTTGAGGTGTTAGAGAGGATGAAAACAGGGAGGAGGCTTATACTTAACACCAGGAAAAGGCATCTGAAGTTTCTGGGATACATAATGAGGAAGAAGGACCTGGAGAATCTGATACTCACGCGTCGAATAGAGGGAAAGTGAGACAAGGGAAAACAACGCATGACATACCTAGCGGGCTTAAGCAAGTGGGTGATAGAACGTAGTCTGGGGGGGGCGAAAGCAGAGGGAAGGAACTAGTTGAGAGCAACAGGGGATAGAAGTAGGTGGAAAGCCAGGCTTGCCTACATCATGAAATGTCATGATACATAAAAAGAAAGATTGATTTATGCGTTTTACACGCACAAACATCGACGCCCACGATACGTTCATGTGCAAAATGCAGAGGCAAGCTGCGAGATTCAAACGTTGGGTATTTAAACTGAATAAACAAGCACGTCCTTCAGCCAGTGCACTTACCTCCGGCTGTATAATTTTATTATCATACCAACGGCAATTTACGTCAGTGAGACATATGGAAGAAAACAAGTCTGAGGGTGAATGTCTTCCAACACAATGCTTGCGGACCATGCTTGGGATCTCATGGCGAGACCACATAACTAACAAAGAGGGCAAGAGGCGATCTGACCAAACTGATATGCAAGACAGAATCACAGGTCATGTGATTCGGGTGCAATCGACAAGACCAATGAGTACTAATTTGGTGTGGAGGCCTGATGGGGTACTTTGATAAAGCGGCAGACCATTCAAGACCGCAGAGAAAGACTACAAAGGAAGACCTGGTTGAGATGGGACTGAAGTGGAGAAAGTTAGCAGAACAAGCCCAGAATCTTGCTCGATGGAGAGCACTTGTCGCCCAATGTCTCTTTGGGAACGAGAGGATTTAACTAACAAATGAATAAACTCAAATCAATCAAATTTCCCGTATCTTATCGAAAATTTCTCACGGTCTAGAAATTATTTTCCTGGAAAAGGAATAGAAAAATCACTTATCGCAATCAATAATTAAAATGATTAAAAACATATTTACTTTTCAAAATAAATAATTTTCGATATAAATTCCTGATTTGTGAATGCGCTTAATACAATAATAAAAATTTATGTATAAGTCACTAAAAATGTCCCAATAAATATTCAGTTTATACACACATATTGGGATACAAACCTGTTGATCCAATGCATAAAATCATATATATACATTGCTGAAACCTCATGAGATTTGGGCAGAACCATTATGAAAAGATAGGTACTCTGGAGTTGAGGTACTGAATATAATATCTGTCTGCTAAGAGAAAAAAATTAAATGTTTTTATCATCTCTCTTTCTCTCACTGTCTGTCTGTTTGTCTGTCTCCCTCCCTCACTCACTCTCTCTCTCTCTCTCTCTCTCTCTCTCTCTCTCTCTATATATATATATATATATATATATATAGTACGTTTCAAATCTGTGAGTCTTTTGATGTCTCAAATGCTTTTGAGCAGCTTCTCCCACAAGTTTTTACTGCGTATTGGAAAAACATGAACTGAATAAAAAGAAACAAACTAATCTATTATATATATACACAGACATGACAGAATTGAATAGACACCAAGATAAATTTTATTTCTGATTTTTTTTAATAACCAAGATAAATTAACTTAGATTATTTGATTAAAATTGCAGATAACAATACTGGAACATGCGAACGAAAGGAGCATCAGACCTATCTGAATTTCAGCGAGGACGTATCGTGGGCTAACATGAAGGTGGTCTTAGTCAAAGAAAAATATCTGAAAATCTTTCAAAACCCATCATCCAGGCCACCCTGGGTCCTCTGAAAGAACCATGCGTCTTGTCGAAAGAAATGTTGAACAGGATCCACGTTGCAATGCCTCTGACCTAGCAACACAAGTTGATGTCAGTCCCGGAACAGCTGTCAGGTATCTTCACAAGCTGGGCTACTATGGCAGAGCTGCGAGAAGGAAACCACTTCTCCGTCCAGCCAATATCAAACGCAGAAGGATTGGGCTCATGAGATGGTGGAGAGACCTGTGACCTTTTGGACCACTGTCATTTTCTCTGATGAGTCAAGATTCGCATTATTTTCCGACAGTGGAAGAGTATGGGTATGGAGACTCTGTAGTCAAGAGTTTGATTTAAAAAGACTGCAGCCAACGGTGAAACATGGGGGCCTCTCAGAAATGGTATGGGGTGTAATTTGGAGTGATGGTTGTTCAGAGTTTGTGGAGTGTGAAGGAAAAATTAATTCAACCAAATATGTTTCTATATTAAAGAAAGGGCTCCTTCCAATATTCTCAAGTAGTAGAATGAGCAAAGTTGACTCCCTATTTATGGAAGATGGAGCTCCATGTCACACTGCCCAAGCAACGCAACATTGGTCGAGACAAAATGGGGTCAATAAACTTCCATGGCCAAGTCAGTTCCCGGATATTAACCCTATTGTACACTTTTGGGGCATATTAGATCGAAAACTCTGCAAAAAGAACAGGAAGCAATCTTCTAAGCCCAAACTTTTAGGAATATTGTGGGAAATATGGCAAGAAATCCCTCAAGATGATATTCGTGAACTCATCGCTCGCATGCCTAGAAGGGTCCTTGCATTAAAAAAAGCAAAAGGGATGTCAACCAAGAATTAGTTATTAAATTTATGACCATTTATAATTACTTCATTTGTATAAATTACTTGTTTAATAAAATAAACGGTTTCTGTGAGCGTCTATTCAATTCATGTCTGTATATATATATATATATATATATATATATATATATATATATATATATATATATATAAATGCAGGGTGATTGAAAACCTCCCTATTTTATGTAAGAGTGGCCAGCCAGGACTCTTCACTTAACATCATGACATACTGTGACTTTTATGTTTGACATATATATATATATATATATATGTATATGTATATATATATATAAACACGCATATAAAAACATGTTATACATATAATATATATATATATATATATATATATATATATATATATATGTATATATATATATATGCATATATATATATGTGTGTATATATATGTGGGCGTGCGTGTTTATATATATATAATATATATATAGGTGCGTGTGTGTTTATATGTATATATATATATATATATATATATATATATATATATATATATATATATATATATGTATAACTTATCTTGTAATTTCTTTTCTGGTCGTAAATTATGTCGAGGTTGTCCAAATGTTTTGTATGTTCAAGCTCTTTCGGCTATACATTTATCCGTTATAATACATATTTTATTATTAATTTTAAGTATATTAAATATAATACATTCATTGACATGTAAAAAAAAGCTAAAATAATGCAAGCATTATTAATAAAAAAATTAATTTTCAAAAGACAAGAAAAATTAAATAAAATATTAACGTTGTCAGTCGTTTTAAAAAGAAGGATTTGTACCCAAATTCAAATACACAATATATATATATATATATATATATATATATATATATATATATATATATATATATATATATATATATGTAGGCGTTATTACAGGAGAATGCATCATTATGATTTCTGTTTATGGGTTTGAAAAGTACCTACAAGAAGGCGGTCGTCTTACGATGATAATAATTATACCGAAATGTTCACGGCGTAAATAAATCTTTAACAATCAAATATTAGTAGTTTTCTAGCTAATGGTATATTGGAGCGGATTTATTAAACAGATACATGAGAAGTTTCTTGTAGTCTAATAATTATATATTTCGGAAACCGGCAAATCCTCTCATTAGCGGAGAAAGCAAAAACTAAAATGGCAGAAAATGAATGTTCCCAAACATGCTATCTCGTAGCGAAACAGTTATCGACACAGAAAATATAATTGACGAGCCGAGTCCAAATTGCAGTTATGTTTCGCATTCTGTTTCGCGTAAATACCTTTCAGAAAAGAATGAATCGATCTCAAAACAAAAACAAACTCGTACAAAACTGAATATGTTATGGATCGAGACATATCAAAAGCCAAAATCTTCAATATTAAATTTAAGCGCCCTGTATCTTCATCATTTTCTGAGTGTGGAATTGTAACCGAAGCTTTTTTTATTTCATTACCACCCCCCAACATATATACGAGTTTATCGATAAAAAAATATTTGTTTGTTAAACCCCTTATGAATCATTTAATGCCGAAATTAAATTCTCTTGGCGGCATTAGTATTTTTTTGTACAGAAATGTATTTCTGGTTATTTTGTTTTATTTTAATTTTTTTTACAAAAATTATATTGCTGGTAATTTTTATTTATTTTTTTAAGAAAAATGGATTGCTGGCAATTTTTAAATATTTTAAACAGTATTTACAAAAATACTTTGCTGGTAGTTTTTATGTATTTTGAATTTTTTTTTTTTTACAAAAATAAATTGTTTTAATTTTTATTATTTATTATCTTTTATTTATTTTTAACATATTTTGCAAACAATTATTGCCAGTTATTTTTATTTGATTTTTACAAAAAGGTTTGCGGATAATTGCTATTTATTGTTTTTTAAAATTTTTACAAAAATGTATTGCTGAAGGTTTTTATTTATTTTTTACAAAAATATATTGTTGGTAATTTTTATTTATTTTTAACAAAAATATATTACTAGTAATTTTTATTTATTTTTTACAAAAATATATTGTTGGTAATTTTTATTTATTTTTAACAAAAATATATTACTAGTAATTTTTATTTATTTTTTTACAAAAATATATTGTTGGTAATTTTTATTTATTTTTAACAAAAATATATTACTAGTAATTTTTATTTATTTTTACAAAAATATATTGTTGGTAATTTTTATTTATTTTTAACAAAAATATATTACTAGTAATTTTTATTCATTTTTTAATTTTTTTTACAAAAATATATTGCTAACAATTTTTATTTACATCTTGCAAAAATCAGTTGTTGGTAATTTTAATTTATTTTATGTTTTTTTACAAATATGTATTTCTGGTAATTTTTTTGCTATGTGGTCATATAGCTGGTATTTTAACTATAATTTTTCAATACTTTCATCGTGTTTTGACCACAGTTTGGGTATTAACTAATTACTTATAGGTGGGACCGTAACAGGTGCTACCACCCTTGGCCAGGATGGATCTGGGAACAACAGCAATTAAGAGGTAGTTTCACGCTCCTCAATATCTCTTGCTGCCGGCTGTATTCCATCATCATACACAGGGCGGGAAAAAATAATTTTCAGAAGTCCTTTCGAAAGATGAATCAGGTATTATGGGATCCATTGCCATGTTGTCATTCAATTACCCGAAATTAGTCTGATATATAGAGTTCGTCACTCAAATGGCGTATATCAGTTATGGGTTAAAACGCGGGAAAAATTGGGTTCTATAGCGTTGTTTGAAAAGCAGTCGACCGCTGAAAGTAACGGTAGCGTAATGTGGGAATTCTTCTGCTAAGTCAGTGATGAATCTAAAAGAGACCCGACTGTCCATGCGTGCATCGCGCATGGCACGTAAAGATATCAATTTTTCCTTGGAGTAAAGGTTTGTAAAAATAAAAATACTTTTTTTTAATAATTAGAAGAAACAGACATGCGATGAATTTGAAGGATTGACAAGAACTACCACAGAAAGTCCTGGACATGATTACACGGTGATCTTCAAAAAAACAAAAAACAAAAAAACAAAACGAAACCACATGTTAACCCCGCATCCCAAATGAAGCGTTTCAGAACAAATCTCAAATAACATCGAAGGCGAAAATATTGAACCCTGAAAACAGCTAATTATATACTTTTTTATAGATAAAGATTTGAGAATACAGCAAATTGATCTATAAGGAATATAACAGGAATTTCAGGGTATGATGTGAACGAAGTGTAGCGGTTAGCGGTCAGTAATGTCTGATTGTGGTGGGGGCGACTTCAAAACACTCCCTTCACTATTGCATCCACTTTCGTATAATTACCCTCGGAAATTAAGCTCCACCCACACCACGAACCTAGTGGTTATTAAGAAAGTACACTGATCTCTGAAGATTTGGTTGGTAAACACTCTAGAATGGCAAGTTCGAATTCAAATCATGTTGGTCGCTGGATTCAAAATTCTACCCAATCTCATTCAATATGCAGTTTTCATTCGGGACGTAGGCGATTATGGATCTCCACAACTTCCTTTCGTTTGTAGAGAATTTCAAGATGTATTTTTTTTACTATATTTTCTAATCTCTTTTGGGCCAACCATTTACACAAGCTCGTAACGTGTGTTATACACTGCCTGTCTCTGTTCTTCACTATGCTTTGTGAGTGTCAAATTTTCGTAGCGTTCTTTCCTCATTATGCAACATATAAATTTCAACTATCTTTTTCTGATTCTAAGTCCGGACAATTTTCAGGAATCATTCTGGCCAATTTTCAGGAATCTTGGGGATAGCTTACATCACTAGGAGTGCGCAGGCGTTAGCGCTGCTTCAAAAATCACAGGTGCTGATGAAAATTTCGCGCCACTATGGTGTCAATAAGAGCTGAGATATGATTATCATCACTCAGCGATTCATCCAAGAGTAGGAGAGGATATCAAATCATATCACATAATTATAATAATGACTAATATTTTCTTTCGTTTCACTCTGTGCCCAAGTGAGGTAGGATGTATAAATAGAAATAAAAAATAAATCGTTATTTAAATAATTTTTCATGGGCGGATTTTGATAAAATAGACATGCCTTACTTGTCGCACGTTCTGAATGAGTAAACAGTTTCAACGTCATAATATGTACATTTCCTATGATTTTCCGAAAATCTCAACTTATGAAGCAATCATTACTTAATATGAGGTGTACGGCTATAGCATTTCTATGTGTTTGTGTGCGCACAAAGGTAATGTTAGGATTTTGTATTCAGGAAAGTGAGAGAAGAATGTGGACCAAAAAACAAACAGTAAGCGAGGGCTTCTTCAGATGCGTTCCGTTCATCAAAGATTTTGATCACCTCAGTAACAACATTCGAGGTCATTGAATTCTGACCTGATTACGACCCAACGGCCGACTTCACAGTAATCCCCATATTTTCATTAGGAGATGAGTAGTTTAGGAGAGAGGATACAATGAAAGTAATATGTATCAGGAAAGGTTAAAACCTGCACACATATAGATATATGTAATAGAGGTGCGATAAAATCTCTTGGCCATTTTACAAAAGATGTACAAATTACCAAATAACTAAATCTGTCTGCATGTCCACAACAATATTCATATCATGTCCACACACACACACACACACACACACACACACACACACACACACACACACACATATATATATATATATATATATATATATATATATATATATATATATATATATATATATGTGAACTTTAGAAATTAGGAGGTCAGATACAATACGCGACCGTGGTTTCGACCTCACAGCTCATCAGGCTAATTAGCAACGAAGATGAATTATTATGGCTTATTATGGCAACATTCACGAACTTAAACAAGGAGACCGTCTAGAAGTATTCCAAGAGATTCTAACGTCGTCTGGAGGCCGTGTTTGAAGCCAATGGTAATTTTATTAATAAATTTACTCTCGAGTATTTTAAGATATTTTCTTGGAAATTTGGTAAATATATCAGTTAAAATGTTATTTTCATCCATTTTTCAAAATTATCCATTGCACTCTCTCTCTCTCTCTCTCTCTCTATATATATATATATATATATATAGAAGAGTAATACATTTCAGATGCAACAAGGAAGGTCTTCAGTGATGCACTGTCTTCATAGCCGATTTCGGGTTTTGCATCATATCGGCTCCAACAGCAACCCCGACCTAATTCCACAAGATTCAGGCCGCCTCCTTGATAGCGTTTTGCTACGCACTTCGACATTGCAAAAAAGATAAACAAATATGGCTAGGATTCCGACCGTTCTTATTGACATACGTCAGTCAACATCAGCCAATGAAATAAGGACTTTCCCCCCTTCCCTCCTATATATAGTCTTGCATTTTGCTACATATATATATATATATATATATATATATATATATATATATATATATATATATATATATATATAAAGAAATATAGTCTTAAAGTGTGCTATATTTAGGGGGTATAAAGTGCTCAATATCAGAGATAGAGCGTGTGTAAATATAAAAGTGGACATGGAATTCAGCAGTATATATATATATATATATATATATATATATATATATATATATATATATATAATTAAGTAATGCATGGGATTTTTACTTATTTTACTACCTCTAAACGCGATTTGTAATGCGAAGATTTAAGTAGATATTGTGATATTCCATTTTTTATAAACAGTTAAATTATTATGCAGCCCTTCACAATTATCTCAAGCATTATCATTTCAAAATCAATCTTGGAAACCGCTCGTCTATGTGCCGTGTCACTTCAGAACGTTCGTGTTATTCTTTCGGAAAGAACTCGCCAGCATAAGCGGTAACGGCACGTCGACGTAAAATATGCTTTCCCAGATAAAGTAAATCGCACGTCCGTTTGCTGTTCACAGGAACATTTGAACTGAAGTGTCTTTCAGTGGTCTTTACCAGTAGATGTTCATTTTTAAACATTATATTATAAATTTGGTGGCGTAACATACTTTTTCATATATATATATATATATATATATATATATATATATATATATATATATATATATATATGAAGAAATATAGTTTTAAGGTGTGCTATTTTTATGGGATAAAGTGCTCAATATCAGAGAGAGAGCGTATGTAAATATAAATATAAAAGTGAATATTGAAGTCAACACTCAGAGGCGACAGGCTATTTTATGCTGAACGCAATCGTCAGGCGGTCTGACGATTGCGTCCAGCATGAAACAGCCTGTCGACTCTGAGTGTTGACTTCAATGTTCACTTTTATATATATATATATATATATATATATATATATATATATATATATATATATATAATGAAATACTAAATCTATGTTACAATTAGCTATACGTTTGATTATTTTCTTACCCCCTCTCCTTAGCTTCTAATAACTATTAAACAATTTACATTTGTTCATAATTATGATACAAGGTTGCCATTCGCTTCGAGTTTGTATCAATTTCTTGTTTGCCACTTATGACCTTCTCTAGTATTCTACTTCAGAACACACTTTACCATGATCAAAATTTCCCTTTGATTCCAGGTTAATTTTGAATTTGGCCTAGGTCTGACATCTAAATAGTTGAGCAGGGTAAGCCCACAAGCCTGTTTTAAATTCTGATTTGTGGTTATTCATGTCTTCTGTACTTTTTCGAAAAAAATGTGTCTATTCTGTTTTGAAATTAAAATAAGCATTTACTCACCAGTTATACCTTTAATCTGTTATAATAAATAATATTAAACTGTATTTTGTATTGAGCCCTTTTTTTTTAAAAACTGAATTTTACATACCATGGAATTATACTCCATTTCTTCCCATCTGATACCTGTATATATATATATATACATATATATATATATATATATATATATATATATATATATATATATATATATATATATATATATATATATATATATATATGAATGTAAGACTCAAACACTGATATTCCATGGTTATAATTTATTACATTAATCGTAACGATATCGAGATTCCGATTTCAATGTAATAAATTATAACCATGGAAGATTACTATTTCAGACTTTTATATTATATTCTTTCTCCGTCTGTTATATAGAGCTCTACCTGGATTTTAACCTCTTGGGAATATATATATATATATATATATATATATATATATATATATATATATATATATATATATATATTACTCAATGTGCTCAATGAAATGACATTTTATAAAGGGAATTTGAGATATGCGTTTCCGGTCCTCGTTTGGGGACAAGAAGTACAAATTGACGATACCCAATTTCAGGGCCCCATTTCGTTGGCAACGCTCCTCACGTTGCACTAAAATGAATAAAAACCTGATGCCTGAGGCATGCCAGAAAGGAAAATTCTTGGAACTTGGACAATGTTCGTTAACTAATCCATTGTACGAGTCGTAGGATTACAACTATAATTTCCATCCGAGATTGCGCAAGGAGCAAGGTCATATATATATATATATATATATATATATATATATATATATATATATATATATATATATATATATATATATATATATATATATATATATATATATTTATATGTGTGTGTATATATATATTGTTTGTGTGTGTGTCCACTGAGGGTCGAACTCTTTTTTTCAGTTATAATTAATCTAACGAGACAAACTGGTCCAGTAGTTAGCAAACTTTTCTTGGTTGATCAGTTAGAATTAAAAAGTGTTTGATCCTCACTGAGTCCCCACTACATTCAGCCTTGTGCCATGTCCAAGCTCGGCTTAGAAAATCATTATATATAAATATATATATATATATATATATATATATATATATATATATATATATATATATATATATATATATATATATATATATATTTGTGTGTGTGAGTGTGTGTGTGAGTGTGTGTGTGTAAATTATTATACTATAGGCCCAAAAATTGGTGCTGCCATCTGGATTTTGAGCATTCACCTAAATAATGTTGAGACATCATTTTGCTAACTGAATTCGGGCCTGGGTACCTTTTTTATTCCTGGACGTTTTGTCATGTATTCTATTCTGATAATAATAATTAAATTACCCCATTTCTATATAAACTTTACTTTGAAGTTTACATCTTTTCGGCTAATCTATTTTTTGGTTCATGGTAGCCTTACGGTTGGCAGATTTCAGATATTATGCGAAACCCTCTCTAACACTAATGCGTTAAATAATTTCAACATCCTAGTTTAACAGAGATTTATTAAACACCAAAGAATGTGCGAAAATTGTATATTATTTACTCCAATGTGTGACTCTAAACATTTCCCCTGTAGTATATATATATATATATATATATATATATATATATATATATATTTATATATATCAATTTCTTCATACATATATATATATATATATATATATATATATATATATATATATATATATATATATATATATGTATATATATATATATATATGATCGACTCTCCCGTCGAATTCGACGTATGAGGGTCAGGCAGATCAGTTCCTAGAAACTGAAAGCCCGACACCGACACATGAGATTTGATTATAGTGGTGAAGGCTTTGTGCAGGGCCATCCACACTTTTTGGAGGGACGAATACAGGGACCTGGTGCAGCGAATGCCACAAGGTCCCCAAACGACCCTCCGCAGGGTTTGAATTCAGAGTTGTCCTTCTCCTAGACTAGTTGCCATCCAAGGCTATAGAACCCAGTCTGTCTTGCTATTTTACCCATAGTTGGAGGGAGAAAAAGTGGATTCACACCTTTCCCAAGGGTATTAGCACGTAATATATATATATATATATATATATATATATATATATATATATATATATATATATATATATACACTTTCGGAAGGAAAAACTTGTCTTTCGTAGTTTTATCAAATTGCGATAAAATGCTGACTGTATATCGTAGAAAAACAACTGCATTGGCGGCATTTAAACAAGAAATTGAACCTTCACGTGCACCAGTCCTATTGGATACTTTGACCAAGGTTTCCAAAGCTGTAGTTCACCAAATTAATAAATGTCAGGAAGCTAAATACACCATTTTGAGGATGATCAGTGATTTATAGTCCAATGATAAGTAATCTCGTGATGTCTGAATAAATTTGGTATTACAATATCTTTGCAAGTTTTACCTTTTCTTAAGTGTATATAAATTCTTTTGGCGGACTCTCTCTCTCTCTCTCTCTCTCTCTCTTCATATATATATATATATATATATATATATATATATATATATTCGAACTTTTATGAAGACGTATGTTGAATGTTACGAGTATAATTTGCAATATAGTTACATTTATTTCGTTATCAGCGTAATTACCATACCTATTGTTGGTGATATTTCATATGTGATGGATCTTCTGTAGCAATTTTGCCCCAATGGATGCTCTCCTAAAGGCACCTTATTCTAAACTAATTAATTTCTCAGAAAGGCGATCCTGAATCAAGGTTCAAATGTTTTTTTTTAGGATTTAATAAACTGAGCCGATCTTTGTTAAATCACTATAACATGTGTAATGTTTGTATTTTTGTTTGCGTCTTTGGTATATTGTCATGAGGGAAAGGTCCCAATAGGTACACTCCAGAGACGAATATGAAGCATCTGATTAGAATTCGTTTTTTTCCCGAAAGAGAACAAAAGAAAAGCAAAATAAAAACCAGAAAGAACCTCAGTAAATTCTCGCAGGCAAAGGTGGGAAGCAAAACAAGTACCGGTTGAATCAAAGAGACGCCAGAAATTATTCAACATGGCCGAACAGAAGACATACATAAAGTGAAAACAATAACAGATAATAACGACCCAAACAAAGCTATTACATCAAATAAAGCCAAAGCGAAATAGCAAGCAAATGACAAATTAACCAAACTGAATATAATAAACAGTGAAAGAAGATGTTAAATTTTAAAAGAATAAATGAATGAAGTAGTAGTATTTGAAAATACAATAAATTCGAAACAAAATACATCGTGGTTACCTTGCAAAAGCATTAATCTTTTGATTTTGAGTCCGGTGAGATAGTATAGCTGTTCCAATAACTTGGACTGATTTTAAATGTGAATTAAGTTTAAGTGGCTAATGATTTTTTTCTTTTTATTTTCAGATTGACCGGACTTAAGTCTATGGCAATTTTAACCATGGAAATATTAACAATCAAATAACGTGGTAAAGTTATCGAAGCCTATTACGAAAATGGATGTTCAAACTTATAAATACACAGCCCAATGATACCGCTAGCAAGAAATGCACACCAAACATTAATATTTTGTAGATGCAGTGGTTTTTCAAAAATCTTCCTAGGATTTTCATCAAACCAAATGCGAAAATTCTGCTTATTAACGAATCCACCAAGATGAAAATGGGCTTCATCACTTAAGAGGATCTTAAATCTTCGTCGGTTTGTCTTTGATCCTGCACCCAATTAATGATTGTGCGGTGCTCCGAATGGTCAGCTACTTTCAGTTCTTGTGTCAATTGAATTTTGTAAACTTGTAGAGACAAAGCTTTTGTCAAATTTCGATGTCACGTTGTTGTGTTGAGGTTCAATTCCTGCGCGCGATAACGAATAGCGGTGTCTGGATTTTCAGCCACATTCTCCTGCAATGCAACAATGTTTTCAGTTGAACGCTGTAAACGAGCACGCAATGGTGTTTCCACATCTGCCACCGACTCAGTTTGTTTGAATTTACGAACATTTTTTCCAATTGCACTCTTGAAACCTTAACACGTTGTTTGATTGTTAATCTTTCTATGGCTGAAATTGCCAAAGACTTAAGTCCTTAAATCTGAAAGTAAACGAAAAACTCATTAGACGCTTAAACTTAATTCACATTTAAAATCAGTCCAAGTTATTAGAACACATTATACATCATTGTCTGACGCTATATTCGCGCATTAATATCGTGTTAATATTACGATGTCACACATGAAATGACGCACTTCATAGAAAATGTACAAAACGTTTCTGAAATGTTAAATAACTAATTTATATTTGAAATAGACACCATGTTGATGAATGACTGTTCTGCAACGTATCTCAAGATCTTTAATCACATCTTGAAAAAAACTTCTCATCGTTTGATATGATAAACAATTCAAATGCTTCGATTACCTCTTCCTTATTGAAGAATGTTTTATTGCGTATGAAAAGCTCAAAATGCTTAAATAAGTGATAATCAGTAGGAGAGATATCAAGTGAATATGGAGGATGAAGCAAAATTTCATAATTCAGGCTATGCAGCTTTTGGACAGTTGATTGAGAAGCATTCAGCCGTGCGTTGTGGCGCAGCAGAATTGCGCCATCTCTATTCACAGATCTAGGATGCTTCTTTTTCGATTTTTCGTGCATACACTAAATTTCTCCACAATATGAGGTTGCTGTTATTGTTTTTTTTTCTTTCAAGCAATAATGAATAACCCCTTTGAAAAAAAACACCATACAGTAACCATTAACTTTTTAGTGTGCAGTCTATGTTTTGGGTATTGTTTTCGTGATTCACTTGCATCTAACCACTGTCCTACTCTCATTCTGTTGTCAAAGAGTATCCATTCCGCATCGCATGTATTGCTTCGATACAAAAATGATGCTTTTTTCGCGTTTCTAGTCATACGGAAAGATTACTCAATATTGATTCATTGTAATCATTTTCATTGGGCTTATGAGTAACAATATATTGAAAGAAATATTAGCTGGAAAGAAAAAGAGTCAGGAATAAGTCGAGATTTTTTATATGCTAACGAGTTTACTTCGTTAGACAATCGGGTCACTAAAAAATGCATCATTTCATCTGTGGCAAACTAATATATTCTTTCTTATCAATAGAATACAGATAACATTTTTCTCTTTGTTTTTTTATCACTAGCTTTTCAGAATCGACACTTCACCAATGTCATTTCTTCTTTTGCTTGATGCATGGCAGTTGCATATCGCGAGCACAATCTAGTAAATTCTTAAAATGGTGGTTGTGGCATAGAAGTAAAAACTGTTTCTAGGATAAGAAAACCTGACGATGTCCATCTCTCATTATTTAGATATACTTTTAGATCAATCACTTGTATTGATTCAAAAATCTGACACAATTGAAACAAATTAGAATACGCCCATGTTCTCACCCTTTTATCAACGATGCTTAGAACCGGTCTGTTACGTAATTTATTTTCAATGGAACTTCTGAAAATCCCATGGGCTACATTTTGAGTTATACAAATTCTAAAGTTGTACAAATTCTAAAGACAGTTACTTGTTAATCCAAATTCATACATTAGGTAGCTTGGTTTTAATTTTGCTGTTGTTAACGCTTTTAGTTTCTGGCAATATCGTGTATAGATGTCCGTATTTATAAAACTCGGCACGTTTACACACATACAAATACCCTCCACCAACAAACATGAAAATTCAAAATTATTTTTAAAATACAGGGTTTGCTAAATTACAGTAATGTTTTATATTTATGATTAGTAAATATAGTTATTACTTAATAACAATATCACCTAACTTGTAAAAATTAATAAAAATTTTTAAAAGATTTAAAACATTATAAGTTATTATAATCAAAATGAAAACTTGTAACAATTCATTATTCATAAAAAATGTATTTTCTTCAGTCCATAATTTTAATTAAATAATTTATTAGTTTTATTGCATTTTTATTTTGCAAATCAGAACTGATTATCGTAACAGAAAAAAATAAGAAATTGATCATTTAAATTCTCCAATGAATTCTGCTTAAAACTAGTATAAATATTAAGCCAGACAAAAATGAATTTCTCGAAATTTCATAAAATTAAATAAGTGGGAGAAACAGATGTAAAGAAAAAGATTTTATCAAAATTTTCTAAAAAAAAAGAATCATTTCTAAAATAATTTAATTCAATTGTGAATAAGTCCCAAAAGTGTCATTAAAATCAGACAATTATTAGATTTTTGCAAGAATATCCAACTCGCTGTATTTTTTCAGCGCAAAAAAGACGCTAAAATTGCCTTTGCTAATTTCTGGAACCGGCTGTTGTAAGGAAAACAAAATTTTCAACTATTTTAGTTCTAAAAAAGATAAAAAAAAATATAATTTAATCATCGAAAAATACTTTGGTCTTTCATCAATATGATAACATAAGGATTTTGACGATAAAACAGTTTTTATTATGTTTGGGGCATTTTTCATCATGTATACCCATTTTTATCAAATCTTTGAATGTAATGTAGCTATAAATATATATATATATATATATATATATATATATATATATATATATATATATATATCAAGTATGTGGTGAGGTTCAATTTACATTACATGAATCATTCATAAAAAAGCAGATAGTGAAATTAATGATATAAAGTTTATATCATTAACTTCACTATCTGCTTTTTGTATGAATGATTCATGTAATGTAAATATATACATATATATATATATATATATATATATATATATATATATATATATATGTACACACACATACACAGACACACACACACACACACACATATATATATATATATATGTATTTGGACAGCAATTTCTCTTTTATACAAGTTTCGTTAAAGACAACTGACAAGGTGCTGCAGTTAAGCTTTTTATTTAATTTTTTAAAGTTCATACCAATGTTTTCATTTCTGGACAGAATGTGTGTAAAGATTTCCTAAATGTTTTGCATATCCGGGCACTTTCGGCTATTCTTTCAGCCATTGTCAAGGACAATTTTTCTTTGTGTCTGAAGTTATAGGAAAGTTTTATTTTCCAAACACGGTCATCCCGTTATGGCCGTGTTGATAGTTAATGTTATTGAGTGTTGGTTTTTTACTTTTTATTATTATTAGTGCTGCCTTTGTTTTGAATCTTTTTTTTTTACATGTAGATAAATCTGTTGTACTTTTTTTTTACTAGAATGCTGCGGATGGAATTTGGTAGGTTTCCGCATACACACACACACACGCGCGCGCGCTTGTGTGTGTGTGTATGCGTGTGTGTGCGTGCGTGTGTCTCAAGGGAAACCTTAATTAACGTAATTACTTAGCTTCTCTAGATGACTGGCAGAATAGGGACTAGAGATTTATTAAGTCGCAAATAATGCTTAGAGGTACGAAAAATAAGAACGATGAGGAAAAGTATTATGGGCCTTGTCCTGAAGAGACACGAACATAAAAGAATAAGAAAAATAGCGATTCAAGTGTGTCAGCCAGGGCTGAGTTTAGTATTCATTTGTCTACATATCCACCCACATTGCAACGAGCAAGAGAACACGTGACTGATCCAGACACATATGTCTTCAACGTCCGGCCATAGACTAATTCTCTCACCGATTGCGATCGATTTTTTTTTTCAACAATGCGAATCACTCTAACCTTGTTGCTCGCTGATGGCACATCTTCTGTAAAGTGTCTGAGTCAACTTGAAACAGTCCAGCCCGTCTGTCAAGAACATCCGGTACTTGGCAGGAAGAAGAATCAGCAGCAGCAGAAGCCGAGTTGGGAAAAATAGAAGGAAGAATAAAAAAAACAAAAAAAAAGAAGCGACTGAGATAGTAAAGTAAATGAAAGAAAAAAGAAACAAAAAAAAATTGGAAGAGAAAAAAAGAAACAAAACATGAATAAAGAAAAGAAGATGAATACAAAGAAGAGCTGGGAAGAAAAGAAGGTAGGATAAAGTTTAAAAAGAAAGATGAGAAAGACAAAGAGGAGAAAGAACAATATGAATAAGGGGGGAAAAGGAGGTGAAAGAGAAAACGGGAAAAGGTGATGATGGAGACGAGTAAAAAGAGACGGATACGAAGAAGAGAAATGAAAAAAAAAAATGGATCCCGAGAAGAGAACAAAGACGGTTCAGAAGAAATCAAATAACATGGCTACAAAGAAGAGAAACGATGCGAAGAATATATGAAAGAATAATATAAAGAAGAGAAAGAAAATCTAGAAAAAAAGAGAAGAGAAATATGATGGAGGAAAAAAATAGCAAGTAGAGAACGAAGGAGATAGAAAGAACAAGAAGAAAAAGTAGATGATGGAGAAGAGAAATCAGATGGACAGGTCAAACAGAAAGTATATACATTCTATGTACAGAAACAAGATACAGAGAAAGATGAAAACAAAAAAGGAGAAAGAAAAGAATATAAACAAGAGAAGAAAATGATGGAGAATATGAAAAAGAGAAAGAAGGATTGACGGAGAGGAAGAAGAAGAATATTAAGAAGAAAATAAAAATAAAAAAAATGAGTATAGAACGAGAAAGAAGAGAAGGAAGATAAACATGAAGGAAAGAGAGAAAGATAATGAATAAGTAAGTATATGACGAATGCAGAAGAAACAGGGAAGGAAATTAAGTACAGGAGAAGAAGAATGAAATATGGGAAGAAAAAAAAAGGGGGAAGAGCAATATACATATCGACACGAAAATAGGAAGAAGAACTCTTCCATCTGCGGAAGGAAAAAAAAAAGAAACGTGAAAAGCAAACAAACAAAAACACGAAAAGGAACGATTTGGGGTGGAAATTCTCCCCACGTCTATGACGTAAAATCTAAACCAGTCTATAAAATCACTTAAGAAAAAAAAAAATAAAGAAGACATTTTAGTAGAAGAAGTAATTACAAGATTAGAAAGAAATAATGCACTTGTCAGAATGAAATAGGAAAGCGGACCTGGGTTGGGGAGCGACTTGTCGTAACCGATGAAGAGAGTCACTAAGTATATCGTGTTGCTCGAATGTTGAAACAAAGAGGAACAGAAGAGAAAATTACGCTTAACGTATTGTTACACGGGGAAGACGAAGAAGAAGGGGAAGTATCATGTGACTTCCGCAAGTTAAAAATACAAGTAATTCCCGCGTCCCAGCCATTCTCGAAGAACTTAGTAATAACAATATCTAACCAGGAAGAAAATCATAGATGGTAATTCTTGATCATATTCTCTGTTCGTCACTTTGAATTCCTCTTTTTACACAATATGTATTCGATAAGTACTTTTTTTTGTTGTATTCATATTTTACATTGGCACAAGACTACACGAATAAGGCATTTCGTGATGGTTGAGCTGACTGCTCATTAGCAAATTATTATTGCGTACCAAATACAAGCGCTGTCTGGAAAAGCCATAGCGTGGGGAAGTAAGAAGGGCGGTAGTTGATTTCTGAAACCGCAGATCAAAATAATAAGCGTACCCTTCTAAGTAAGTACAGTGCCAGAGAAGAAAAAAAAAAGGATATAATATATAAAGGCATTTTAAATGTTTATACGTTCTTTTTATAGATACAAATATTTAAGTAAATGCTCTATTTATAATAAACAGTATTAACGACATTTACCGGCCTGAATCTCCGAGAAATTTTCATATAAAATATGCGTCCTCCGACAGGAATCGAACCTGTATCCTATACGCAACTGTCATATAGTCTGACGAGTTTTACCGATTTAGCCACAGAGGAGCGTTTCGGTTAGCAAGGTCGATTTTACTGTTTTTAAATTACAGTTCTCCATGATTTTCTCTCGTACATTCATATCTGCTCAATGCGTATCCAAATGTAAACAAATGACGTCATACATTATGAAATGAACAAACTCCGACAATTATTTTGATACATTTTTATGATTATACGTTCTTTTTATAGATACAAATACTTAAATGTATATATATATATATATATATATATATATATATATATATATATATATATATATATATATATATATATATATATTGACATACAAGTTTATTGCAACCTAATTTACTAAATATGACTCCACGACACCGCCATATTATGAGAACATTCATACACTTATTTTTTTAAATATTCGGTACCAATGGATAACTTTTAACCAAGAGTATTCTACCTAGCAGGTTCACACTGCTCAGACAGCGCAGCGTACGTTAGTTTGGCCGCGTCCACCGCATTCCAGACGGCTGCATCCCCAAGCACCTCCTGTATGGAGAGCTGACCTCTGGAAGAATACCCGCCGGGCGGCCACAGCTGCGGTCTCTCGATGATTTGAAAGCAGTGGACATCAACAGGTCCTGGGAGAGACTGGTAGCCATACGATCCAAGTGGAGAGGAACCCTGACCAAACACCTCAAGTCAGGTGAGGAGAAGCTGACACAAGTCGCCACGGAAAGGCGTGCCCGCGGAAAGGAAAGTGACAGCTCCAACATACCAGAGACAGAACACACATGCGACCTCTGCAACAGAAATTATAACTCTTCAGCATCGGACTCTACAGCCACAGACGTCGATGGTCCAACCAAACAGACAGCTAAGATGCTACCCATGGTCAACCCTGACCGACAGAGGCCTGCTACTTTTATTTTTTTAGTAAATTCTCAAGTTTAATCCCTATTTAAAAGAAGAAAAACAATCTTGTAATTCCAATGAATGATTTATTTTTATGGAAATATTTCGGCTAGCAGTTGTCAGTCTTGGTTACTCCTTAATTTGAGTAAAACAGAAGAATAACTGAAGAAATGGCAATAGCAACTACAAATGCCTGCAACAGGATAGATGAGGCACAACTCTATCCTGTCTGGACATCTCTGTTCCAAAGAAAAATATGTTATCAGAAAAAAAAATAAACATTTTTTTTTAATGCCTCGGCTGGCTATTACGTTGTAAATGTCATCAACTCGATTTGTTTTGCTTGATTTAAATTCTTAAGCGTTTCGATCTTCTTTGTACAGTTTTACTCAAATTAAGGAGTGACAAAGTGCTAGTCAAAATATTTCCATAAAATATAAATCATTGTTTTTTCAATTATGCAACTACAAACGGAAACAAGCATCCTAACTTTAACCGCTATTTCTTGCTTAAAATAAAACCGAAATGAAAGTTCCTTTTGTGGTGGTTAATTTGAGTCAAGAAATCTCAGTTTCGCTTCATGCTTAAAATATGCCTCGTAATCATGGTGCACTGAGTATTGAATTACCTATAAGCCTCATTTAAAAAAAAACAACATATATACGAGATGCTACATAAAGTTTCTGTCATTATCAACAGATTGATCAGTTTTTGCGTTTCGCAAATTATCCAGAATTTCTCTTGACTCGTTCGTCTCTTATTTTCATTCGATCAATAAACAAAGTTTATGTTTTTATAAATATTCTTATTTCTCTAAGTAAAGGTTCTCTAAAATGTTGGTAGCATCTGAAAGATAGATAGATAGATACTAGCTGGCCACTCGTATTCGAGGATACCCGTCTACTAGGGCATCTAGCAGTCCATACTGCAGACGCTCGCTCAGGTACATTTGTGTTTGTTCAGCACCCAAAGAGACCACCGGTGGGTTATACTGCAACTAAGCTGAGCAGACCTTAGTTACAGTTTCTGGGAGCGAGCGTGTTCAAAAAATTGAGCAAGGGTAGCATGCTCAAGCCCTCGGCCACGATGACTTGTGGCTTCGTGCTAGCACAACTATCGACGGCCCACAAGAGTTCCGTCTATCCAGTCTCACTCACAAGGCTTGTGTCAACTCGTGGTATGGTTTTTCAGGCACTTTGTAAAGGTGGCGCACGCTGTGATCGACCTCGATTCAGTCCGATAACATCAGGAAGTCGCCTTCCTAACAAATCGACCATGGTGAGATTCGAACCCGGCTCTCATGCTCAGAAAGCGAACGTTCTAACCACTCGGACATAGATATACTGTAATGGTAGCATTAGCCGTTTACTCATTAGGAAATATTCGGCATTCATTGACCGATGATCTAGTGTTTCTATCGATTGAAAGAATTTATGGCGTTCCGAATTCAAGGAGCAACGAAGCGTTCCTTCGAAATTCTAAGAAACTCCTTGAATTCGGAACGCCAAAAATCATTCTAACGTTTGTTTATCAAGTCAAATGTATGTGAAACCTGACTAACCGATGAAAAATCAAACAGCACAAAAATAGAAATACGATAATTTCGTCCTTCTTTTTCTCCATATCTCATTCTCCGATGAAGCTTTAATAAAAATGATTGATGTTAGATTGATAAACGTTTCCTATTCGTTCTTTATCATATTATTCTGTCTAGTTCCGATAAATACTTAATCTGTATTTGATACCAGTTCATATATAAACGCATACAGTGTTATCGTATATGTTTTATACTACCCAGCAATGTTTTAGTAACGATGGGTGTATGTTATGGTTCAGGTTAGGACCAAGGAAGAACAACACGAACACAAGCGTAGAATTAACGAAGATATATTACACGGAATAATAATACAAGATGTGGAAGGTGTTAGTATGATTTTCCAAATCACGTACTGGAATTTTCTTAGTACATTTGTTTTGGTCCAGGTTAGGAGCAAGGAAGAACAACACGAACACAAGAGTAGAAATAACGAAGATATATTACACGGAATAATAATACAAGATGTGGAAGGTGTTAGTATGATTCTCCAAATCACGTACTGGAATTTTCTTAGTACATTTGTTTTGGTCCAGGTTAGGACCAAGGAAGAACAACACGAACACAAGAGTAGAAATAACGAAGATATATTACACGGAATAATAATATAAAATTTGGAAGGTGTTAGTATGACTGTCAGTCTGGTTTGGAGTGAACTACTATCGGATCGGATCGATTCATCTCTCTCTCTCTCTCTCTCTCTCTCTCTCTCTTGAGAGGCGTAGTATACATAGTGTTAGGAAGAGTTCATTCTGTAGTTATAGCTAAGGACCGAGAACAGTGTATTTGTGAGGAAAGAAGATTAAGAGTAGTTAATTTTGCCGTTGTCGATTCAGAAATTCGTGCACTTTAAATGCATATTCGTCTCTATAAAATTATTTTGTTTTTAATCAGAAGCCCAGAGCATAAATCATAATTAGTATTAAACCTATTACAGTGAATGACAAATGCACCGAATATTTGGTAAAGAACACCTCATACATTTTATGTATATCATTTTATTTTAAGCAATTCTCCCCAAGCAAGACGTGAATGCCACTAGCACGCAAAGGGTTATAGTGGGTTAAGAATAAAGTGTCGTGTTTGGGAAAAGGATAAAGAGAAAGCCGGAGAAAAAGATCAAGGTATCAGAAGAAGTCGATTGACATTACACTTGAATATTTGAAGTTATCAGGGAATCAAGCAAGAGGGAGGGAGTTCCACAGACGGTAAGTGCGAGAGAAGAAGCTGTTTGAGTGGAAGAGACGGTTACATTTAGCCGTTACGATAGTGAAACGGTGGGACCAGCCTAGTAGCTTGCTTAAATACATGCAGTCCGGGAACCAGAGAAAGCAACTCGTCTGAACTTGTTGTAAAGACAGGGGCGAGCCAAGGCACGCCTGTGAGAAAGCGACTGTAGACGAGATGCCAGATCAGGACCTATCGCTTTGCACGTTCGTCTCTCTATTTTGTCGAAGACCTCGAGACGTACAGCGGGGTCGCTAGACCATATATGACAGCAATATAAAATTTTATTTAATTTTGTCCATATCAAACCAATTTATTTCTTGAGAGGTTTTTCGCTATCAATTTTCTGTATTCCTGCTTCAGGTTAATTATGCTATTATTTCGTTTTCAGTTGATTAAATTGCTTAATGATTTCAATGTTTTCGAGAGATAATTAAAAAAATAATTTTTTTTTTGGCGGTTTATACATAATGTTCTCGAACTTTTTTTTCTCTCACTCAAAGGATAAGAAGATATCAATTTTAAATGTTCAGTGTTCAAAATACGCTTCGAAAACCTGAGAAACAGTGTATTCAGAATATTTTCCTTAAACGATAAGAATACACCCCTTAAGCATGAAAAGAGAAAAATCTAATCCTGTTCAGTTACGAATTCGATAAGGTCTACTGAGTACAAATATGCAGACCGGAGGGTACGAGGATGAAACAAAAATCATTGTTGTATTTACAATCTTGCCTACAGCCGTTAATCCTACCCTACTTTCTTATCACTTCATTGCTTTGCTTTAGTATTTTAGCGCCCGAAATATTAAGGTGAAACAAGGAATTCTGCAATTGTATTTTCTTTTTTTTACTAGGATTTGACAGAGATTTTCTACGATGAAATCAGTAAAAAATGTAATTGTTTTTGTTCAGAGAGGAAGGTATATATACAGTGCTGTTCGATAAAAGTGACTTACTTTATTCTTTGAATTTAGCTCAACTTTCGTTTCATCGGAGAAGAGAACATTCTTGCAGTCTTCTACGGTGAATCTTTTGTAATAGTGAGCCCATTCAAGTCTCTTGACTTTGTTGGCTTTGCTTATTAGCGGCTTAAACCTTCGTGTACAAGATTTGTAGCTTTGTTCTAACAGCCACCGACGGACTGTTGAAGAGGTAAGACAAATACCTTGCTCATCACTTAGACTGGCTGCAATTTCTTGGCTAGTTATAGTCCTATTCTTCGCAACTTCTCTCTTGATTACCGTGCCAGTTCTATCATCAATCCTTTTCTTTCGTCCCCTTGTTTCCTTCCTTGGAGCAGGAGTGGCATGTTTATGTGCCCTAAGCACTCGAGAGACAGTTGAATGCGAGGTTATAGCAATTTCTGCAATTTCTTTCGTAGACTTGCATGCTTTTGAGAGGGCAATAATAGATGCCTTAAGTGGTTCTGATGTGTGTGTTGTACCCTTACATATGGTTAGTGACTTGAGTGGCTATTTCAAGCTGTTTTTATACTGTATGAGGCTTTCTGGAATATTCTGGAATACTCTAGATTTAATTTAAGCTGTTCTAGAATTCTCTAGAATATTTTTCTGAGTGTATTGTAAAATAGTTTTCAATATTTTGTCAAAAGCTCTTTAAATTTACCAGTTAAATCATTAGAATGCGATATCTGAGTCACTTTTTTTACACAGAGTTTTTTTTCTCCCTGAATCTCATTTATATCCAAATTTATAATTATCAATAGAATACCTTAGGGTGAATGAACATTTTTTCCTAGGTGGTCGGGAAGGGGTCTTTATATTAGTAAGATTAAAAATTATTTCAACCCCAAAAACAATTGAAAAAAATCAGGTGAGTCACTTTTATCGAACAGCACTGTAAATTACAGAATCCTAATTATTAATTTGTAACACTAATCGATAACGGATTGAGAACCGAGTTCGAATCCCAGTCGAATCCATTACATTCACTTTCGTGCTAATACCCTTGGCAAAGGAATGAATCCTCTTCTTCTCCCCCTCCCCCCAGTTATGGGTAAATAGCAGAACGGACCGGGTTCTATAGCTCTTGCCGAAGAAATGGCAACCTACACTGCATCGTCAGTCAAATTGGCTTACGGCCGTATCACGTTGAAATACAAAAGTTAAGTAACATCGAATCAGGTCAGTATCGAGATGGGTGGTTTAATTTGTAACGGCTCGGAATTTGAAATTGGTGAGCTGTGTTCCAATACTAGTCGACTATATTATATTCACTTATGCCCAAATGCCCTTGGCAGGGGCATGATTTCACGTCTTCACCCTCAGCTATGAGTTAATTAGCAGGACTTGTATCAGTGAAACATCATTTTATCTCCAAGAAATACTCGATAATCCATAAATAAGAAACTACTCAGTCACGGATGGATTAATGGATAGCAGTTCGGATTGAGAACCGAGTTCGAATCCCAGTCGAATCCATTACATTCACTTACGTGCTTATACCCTTGGGAAAGGGATGCATCCTCTTCTTCTCCCCCCGCCATCGATGGTAAGTAGATGAATAGACCGGGATAGCAGGATAAACAGAGTTCTATAGTCTGACGTATAAAGAAATGGTAACCTACTGCAGGAAGAAAATCTGCCTCGTCCGTTATGTATCTTACGATAAAGGATCGCCTAAGCGTGTATCACGCATGGCACATAAGGGACCAAACACCGGACCGTTAATAATGCAAACGATAAAGTTCGTCTATTTTCTTTCACTGACCAAAAAGATCGAAAGTACTCGGGAGATTAGACATACTTTCAACAAGTTTCTTTACAGGTTTCCACCTGTCAGCAAACGACACTTTCTACTCGAGGATAGACTCAAAAAGCAAACTCAAGAGACAATCCTTGCCTGCCCTATTCAATAAAATATGCTTAGCGCATTGCTATTGTTTTTACAATAAAAGATGAAAATGCAATGTTAGCAATCAAGATAATGCTATATCATTTTGTAGGCGTCTGTTATGTTTATAATAAAATGCATTGTAAATGATTTTGAAATTTTAATGGAAAAACCATTTAAAATGATTGTCCATGTCCAGGAATAAAGAGAAAATGTAGACAGAGAAGTTCTCTTTAATGGCCACTCTTCAAGATCTTTTTACATTAATGCTGCTGTCCGCCATTTACCTGCTCTTTTGTTCGGAATTTTTATCATACCTGCCAGTTTCCGATACGTTGTCTATGCTGATGGTACAACAATTTACTCCTTATCTTAACAGTAAGTCTGATAGTTTCGCTAAAGTCAATTTGGCAGCTGAGTACAAAAATAATCTTCAATCAGTTGTTAACTGGGGCAAACAACAGCTTATTAAATTTAACGCCTTAGAATAGAACACTTTACTCATCAAAGAGAACATTCTTGGCCATGTTTGATGCTAATCTCCAAGAGTGTATCTCTTTGCGCCTCTTCGTCTAAAGTTTTCCGATGACATCAAGTTTAATGACTAATGATTCAGTTGCGTGGTCTGTTTCTGGAACTATTGTTTCTCTGTGTCGTGCTAGACCATTCTTCACGACAGAATATCTCTGGCAACTTTAAAAGATTGCTTTTGCTCCGTTCATTAAGTACTGCTGCCACATCTGTTTTTTTTTGCTTCCACTTTGTATCTAGAGATTTTTGATAGAATCCAAAGCAGAATCTGCAATGTTATCGGTCCTGACAAAGCATTACGGCTTCAGCCACTTTCCAATGGCGGTATCGTAGTTTGATGCTTATTATTCTGATGAGCCTTCCGCTTTGGTACTTCAGCTTCGGAAATTTAAAACCAGTCCTAGATTATCATGTAGGTTGCATCATTTTGCTTATGTAACAGGAAGTTTTATAGTAATAGTTTCATCTGTTGCCAAACTTGCATGTCGAACTCTCTTGTGGCTTCTATCTCTGTCCCCTCAATATCATTTTCTCTCTTTCTTTCCTACTCAGTAACCTCTTCAGATAAAGCCACTAAGACGTATATGATGTACAAGTAAGATGATCATGTGTCTCACGATTTCATTCCTATATTATATGGAAATTACTATGACTTTGTGAAAGACGAAGGAGCAGTTTATCTTTGCGCTCCCTACAGTTTTGAATTCAGTGTAGTCATTCTATTAAACTGTTTACCAAATAAGACTAGAGAGTCAAATACAGTACATTTTTAGCTGCGTGAGTATAGATGTGTTCATCTAAAGTGAATGCAGTCGAGGAGGTCAGAGTTTGAATTCGGCTCGCTGATCCGGCCTTATCTACCGATAATCTTTGCGCGACCCACACCAGATAAGATACAATGAATCACCATAGAAAAACTTTTCTGCCTGCCCGCCCCCATCATGGCTGACGTACTGGGTAAGACATTAAACTACATCCGCGTCTTGGGTAATACGATAAACTACGTTCAACAGCAAGGCCTCTGATCAGGAGGTTTTGAGGAGCGCGGAACCACCTCTTAATTGCTGGTGTTCCCAGGTCCACTCTGATCCGGTGTGGTAGCACCTGTTAGGGCCCCAGCTATGTGTAAATAGATAACTATTACCAGCAATAGTTTTTTTTAATTATTACCAGCAATGTAGTTTTGAAAGAAAAATATTACCAGAAACAGACTTTTGAGAAAACAAAATATTACCAGCAATAAGAAATTTTGTCGGCATTAATTAACCCATTGAGGTTGATTTGCCGTAAAACAAAATAAACCAAACTAATCTAAACTAAATAATAGATATTCTGTTCATACGAATCTATCCTAAAAATGTTGTCGGCATTAAATAACCCATTGAGGTTGATATGCCGTAAAACAAAATAAACCAAATTAATCTAAAATAAAGAATAGGTATTCTATTCATAAGAATCTATCCTGAAAATGTTGTCGGCATTAAATAACCCATTGAGGTTGATATGTCGTAAAACAAAATAAACCAAACTAATCTAAACTAAAGAATAGATATTCTATTCATACGAATCTATCCTAAAAATGTTGTCGGCATTAAATAACCCATTGAAGTTGATATGCCGTAAAGCAAAATAAACCAAACCAAACCAAACACAATCATGGCTGATGTTAGACTCCTGGAGAGCAACGAACTGCGCATTCTTGGCCTCAGGTTTTCTCAAATGACTCGAATACATCGCATCAATAGCTGCATCTACTGCACGGAAATTGGATTAAATGTGTCGTGCTAGAAAATATTTCTCGTCAGAATACAACTTGCACATTCACATATCTAAAATTCGCCCGTGCATTGAATACTGCTGCCATATCTGGTTTGGTGATCATGCTATTCATTTCGAGGAATCTTGACAAAATCCAAGGAAGGATCTGCAATGTAATCGATCTTGACTTGGCATCTCGCCTTCAGTCACATATTTACCGCCACGGCTTAGCTTCCCTCTGTTTTCTATAAATATTGTTATGGCAATTGCTCTGACGATCTGTTTACCCTGGAACACCGACTACATGAATTTAAGCGCTGTACTTGATTAGCATCTAGGTCCCACCCGTTTACTGTTGAAATCGTTAAATGCAACAGTCATTTTTACTCCAAAATTTTCTTTTCTCGCACATCTAGCCTGTGGAATTCCCTTCCGTTTACTTGCTTCCCCGATAACTACAATCTTTAAAAATTTTAATGCAACATCAATCGCCATTTTCTATCTTCTTGAATCCCGTTCATCTTTTGTACTTTCGTCAATCCTCTCTATACTAATTCTTTTATCCCAGTTTCATTTCCTTAGCCTCATACATACTAGTGATATTTCCACCTTACTTGGGGTGATAAGATAAAAAAAAAATAAAGTAATTTAGTAGAAAATAAAAAAGAACTTTACCTTTTTTTACCTGCGCATCTCTAAACCGGGACTGTCAAATGAATACGCAAGCAAAATATTTCACTCACCTGCAAAAAAAGAAAAGAAAATTTAGTACGACAAACAGGCTTTACTTTTTAACAAAATATAACTTAATTCTTTTTATTTGCACTTTCCAGAACCGATAAGCGTTATGCTACCAGTAAATGCATTCCAAAAACGAAAGTATAAAGAAACAGGGAAATTTCGTTAGAATCACAAAAGAGCGCCAATTTGCTATGTGCATATCTATCCTCTTATATGGCCAGGTTCACATTCTGACCATGAAACATGGGTTCGGTGCCTGAAAATTATACCAAGGAATGACCCAAACCTTTTGAGTAAAATTCGTCGACGGTGTTGCTAGCACGAAGTCACAAGTCATCGTGACTAAGGGTTTGAGCTTGCTGTCCTTTTTCATATTGTTGATCACGGTAGATAACACGCTTCTCGCTAAGATCCGATCCGATGGGATCTGTGGGTTTTGAACGCCTGAGCAAGCGTCTTCAATAGGGATTAGCTAGCCGCTATAGTAGACGGGTATATTCGAATAGGAGTGGCCAGCAATTAACGTAATCTATCCTATTGTATGTCAGTGAATGCTGGTCTTATAAAGGTTAATCAGAATTAGGACGGAGTGAGGAAGTCTGAATGAAAATGGTGAGAAAATTTATATTCAGAATCAGAAAGAGACAGCCGAATATATTTATATATATATATATATTATTTAGTTAGTTTCGTACTCGTATCGGGGTTTGTTTCTTTGGGCTTTGGACCTGCATGCTGAACGATTGCTTTCGACAGGCGTTCATGTTCTTGGCTCTTTCGTTTTTTGTACCTTTTATTCCTTCGATATTGATTTGATCGTTTGCAAATCAAGAAACCGAAGGTTTTCCGTAACGAGTGTTGTTACTTATATTTATAAGATTACTACTACTACTACTACTACTACTACTACTACTACTACTACTAATAATAATAATAATATATATATATATATATATATACGATAGGAAAAAGAGCAAGAGTTATAGGGACAGGCAGCACGTCACTTAACTAACGAGCTTGTGCATATGGACTAGAGCTTTGACACACAAAAAAAGTGAATGGCTGCTAAGAGACACGTGGGATAGCCATTGTCGCCCAATTACGATGGGAAAGGTAGAAATGATAATAATAAGATACTAATACTATATAAATCATATTAATCCGTCCATATGTCATTCCTTTATGGAAAAACGGTATCATTCAGGTAATTCAAACTTTTCAGCTTTCTTTCTTTTCCAAACTCGTAGGCTTTGACCGTTATACATTTTTACGCACTCCGCGTGTAAAGATTTGTAGATGCACTCTGTATCATAAAGTTCATATACCTCTGAATATAATTGTATCAAATACTGTACTTTCAATCTCCGCAGGGGATTGACGTTATGTATTAAAGAGTAAGGCTTAAGATATATGGTGGTTTTCTAAGCAAATGACGTACAAGCCCGAAAGTATGCGGCGCCCAGTACAATTCGAACTCAGTCGTCATTGTTTGGCGAGGCAAGTTTAATAACCATTACACCACGCCGAAGTACCCAAAAGTCTGAAAATATAGGTTTCCCTGTAGCCGCTTGCAAAATATGGTCATTTTTTCCAAATAACTGATTACCGCCATTCTTTCTTACTTTCTGTCTTTCTTTCTTTCCATCTTTCTTTCTTTCTTCCACATTTTCTTTCTTTATTTCTACATTTTTTCTCTCTTACCACATTTTCTTTCTTTCTTTCTATATTTTCTTTCTCTCTCTCTTTCTTTCTTTCATTGCACATTTTCTTTTTCTTTCTTTTTCCTTTCTTTCTTTCTTTTTACATTTCCTTTCTACATCTTTGTACATTTTCTTTATTTCTTTCTTTCTTTCTTTCTATATTTTCTTTCTTTTTACATTTTCTTTCTTTCTTTTCACGTTTTCTTTCTTTCTCTTTTCATTCCACATTTTCTTTTTTTCTTTCTTTTTCCATTCCAGATTTTCTTTCTTTTTTCCTTATCTGCCGTCTTTTTTCTCAACATATAGATTCTTTCCTTTCATTCATATCTATCTATCTATCTATCTATCTATCTATCTATCTATCTATCTATCTATCTATCTATCTATCTGCGCAAATATATCGATCTTATTCAGTATATATTTATATTTCCTTCCAAGAACATTAGGTTTTATCTTTTCCAAATTCATGCTAACGATAAGACGATATCTGAATAAAGTCGAAAATTGACATTTTCACACCTTCTATCCATAATAAACAGATAGGTTGATATCAAGTTCATATCTATGCAGAATAATGGATCAACTCTAGGGAAATGCACTTGACGCTTGAGGAGCTCATGTTCTCTGAATCAACAACGTTGTTCAGAAAATTGTTCAGCCACTTTTCTTCTAATCAAATGAATGCTTTTGATAGTTTTGAACTTTGAGCTTCGTTGTTCGACTGCTAATACCCGAGTGTAACATAAACAAAGGCGAAGATTTTATTAAAACGAATTTAGTTATTATTCAGATTTTTCTTTTTCGACTATGGGTGGGAACGTTTTAGTATAAGTCACTCTACCCAACACAGAAATATTCACTCTGAATTGAGTTTGGAAAATGTGTAATATTTGAAATATAACAGTTAACTGCATGCTAATCACTACATTCTCCCGTGGAATCTTTATTTTCCTGACGGAAATCTTAACACCCGGTAGAAGACTGTTCCTTTCCATTCAAGATCCACCAAAAAGAAGCTGGAAAACCCCATCAAAATCGTGTACTGATATAATCGCCAGTTGAGTAACTCTGCGCGGAATGTGGGCAGACTGACCCAGGGTGGTACCATCTGTTAAGGTCCCAGGTATAGGCAAATAATATACCCCCAAACTGGGGTCAATACATGCAAATATAAAAATGCTTTACAAAAACTTACTAGCAATGCATTTTCATAGAAAAAAATACCAAGGCTCAAAAGAAATTAAAATTTCGGCATTAAATGACCCATGAGGAGTTGATATGCCGTTAAACAAACAAAACAAACCACATATATCTACCTTTGAACCAATACTTACTTAATCTTTTTAATTAAAAACTAATTACCGGATATGAACGTAATTGAAAGTATTTCCTGTTTATGTGTTATAAACAAACATTAAAATTAGTCCAACAAAGTATCTTTCTTGATTCATGCCCAAGATCGGTAGGATTCTCTGCCTGATCCAATTTGGAAAAAGCAGAAGGATGTAATATTAAACTACTGCATCTAATATCTATCCAGTAGATGTTTTATAATATTATTGGAGTTTTCATTTTCAAGTTACAAGCAAGACATCTGTATGGTATATTTTATGCACAACTTTTGCAAGAATTCCGAAGGCCCTTCTGTACGGACAACTGGACTCCGATAGGAGCGCACGAAGACATGATGGCGACCTCATCTTCGCTTCAAGGAATCTGCAAAAGGAACATTACGGCAAAAGATATGGAAAGAGGTGTGAAGACGTCGACAACGATCACTCACGTTGGAGACGCGATCTGCACCCAGAGCTGGATGGGGTAGAGGGAGAATCGAAGGCTTGTCCCCGGGTAGATGCGTGCTCGACGGAAAGAATACAACTAGGCAACATCGGGGGAGAAAGTATTTACAGGCATTCATTGCCATCAAGTCTGTCACTCCCGTGTGGTCTTGTAGAGTCGTAACACATGCTGCACCGCAATCAGCAGTTGAGGCAATAAGCTTTGGGCGCAGATCAAAGGTTTCTCGAGACCAACAGTTGCGACACACGTAATACCAGTTTACATTACACATGTTTTGACTAAAAAGAAGAAAGCAGGTTATGACGCATAATGAGAAGTAAGTTACAATTTTTGTGTATCATTATGTACTAGTGAGCAAAGACAAATGACTGGACTCACTTTATAGTTCCCCCAAATAAAGGCTAACCAATCAGAAGGCGTAAAATATTCAATCTGTCTTATATAACGGCGGCCATTTTGGTTACTCTCTACGAATGTCCAATGCGACCCTGTCAGAACCAAAGATGACCAGAACAGAAGAAAGAACTACGCTCTGCTTCTGAAACGAGATATCCACTGCTAACCTGAACTACGCTTTCCTACTGTCTTCGAAATATTCACTGCCAACCTCTGGATTCTATACTCAAAGACTACCGTCATCATGAACAACAAAGTAAGTATTCATTTCATCTTAAAATACGGATTTCATTTTAGTAACTCTCATAACGGACAAAAGAAAATGAGAGACATAAATCCGAAAACCCATTGGAAAATTAGATGAGGCTTTCTAAAAACAAATTAAGAAATAGGAAAATTTCATTCGAAACAAAAGAAATAGTGCCGAATTGCTATGTAATATAGCAGTGAATGCTGGACTTTACTGATGAAGAGAAACCTCGAGGCAACAGAAACGTTATAAAAGCATGAAAATGTACGCGGACGCCGATGTAAAGAAAGTAGTACTGAAAGAAATCGCTATGACACAAACACACACTCACAGACACACACACAGAAAGTCACTCTCTGTCTATATTTCTTCTTTCTTTTTTTGACTTCCTTAAACTATCTTGTGGAGATTTGGGCCACAGCTTCACTATTCTAGTTGTTTTTGGCTTTGGTTTCCGGAGCAGGTATGATTTTGAAGGGTGGAATGGCCAGTCCTACGCTCAAAACCATTTGGATTCAGAAGTGTTCTTCTCCTAAAATGCTTACCAACATCGGTTGGAGAGCCAAGTCTACTCTACTATTTAACCCATTTTTCAGGTAGGCACAAATAGATTGAATCAATCCTTTCAAAAATGTATTTGTGCAAGTGTGAGTGAAAGGAACTCGGCAGGCCGATTTCATTTAAACACCCAAATAATAATTGAAAGGATTAAATACTAATAAGTGAAACCATATTTAAAAGATCCATAGAAGATTAAATAATGACCTAAGAACTATTACAAAATCATATTGAAGATCACAGCCTATTGGCCCATGCAAAGTTTAACTAGCGGTGTAACATCTGTCTATATTTCTGAGATGAGGTATTTTAATTATTTACCCTATTTACATTGTTCGAACTGCTGTCCTCGTCTTTTAGAAATACAACTGAAACTGAGATATCCAGAAAAGTCATGTCACGTGAAACTAGAGCAATCTGCCTCGGTGGATGGAATAAACGCTTTCGGTCCGAAATTTCAACGTATATCATCTGAAGAAGGGGGGGCGTCGACCATCGAAACGTCGTGAATATAACAAGTCCGAACAATGTAAATAGTGCAAATATAAGTGTGGCATCTCGTTTAATGTTGAAATAGTTAAATGTAACCGCCACTTCTACTCCAGAAGCTTCTTTTCTCGCACTTCCCGCCTGTAGAACTGCATTTCGTTTACTCGCTTCCCTGATAAGTACAATCTCCAAATAATTTTATGTAACGTCAATCGCCATTTCCTATATTCTTTATTCCCGTTCATATTTTGTCTTTTTCTCAATCCTCCCTATACTCAGTCTTTCTCTCACTTTCACTCTTTGTAACCCCCTGCGTACTAGTGACATTCCCGCCTTGCTTGGGGTGAAATGATAGGGGTGTAACAGTTTTTCTTTTACTGTTATTGGTTTAGATGTTAAGCTAAGTATATGGGGATATTTTTTTTAATTCTAAAATTACATCATATCACGCCTCATTCACTTGCACAAAAATGAACACTGCATGCTAACGACAAGTTTTCTGTCACGAAATTTGATATTGGGGCGGAAAGTAAGGCGCTAAGTATTAGATCTCTTGTGGCTATTAGTACTAAGGGAACATGAACAGTTTTAATCGATATTACAATTCGGTTAAGAAATTCCTTTCTTTTTTTTTTCAGTGCTGATAGCCGTTAAACTCTCAACACCTCCCGAGGAGAAAGTAATTTCAGAACAAAGGCAGTCTCAAAATAAATAAATAAATAAAGGATAGAAAAGAAAAAAAAGTATGTTTAAATAGGGAGAAACAGGTAAGAGAAGTGGGCGAAGGTAAGATCACGTTTGATAAGAGAAAGAAAGGCAAACATCTCGAAACTCCTGTTGCAGTTACTTGCAATCGTCTATGAACGAGAATACTATTCCACCCTCACCCCCCCCCCAAAAAAAAATTAACAACTAAATACAAAATGGCACAAAAAGAAAGGAAAGGAGAAATAAAATTTGTTTTTTTTTTTATAGAAAGAGAAAAAAATGTCGCACTTTAAAATAAGAGAGAAAACAGTAAGCCTCAAAGATGAGCAGCGAGGGTGACGTATTGCGTCACTGATGTGCGCATGCGTGTTCGTACAAACCTCTACATATTGAGGCAAACAGCGCTTAAATAAAAGCAAGTCACTGCCTTCACAGACATACACGCACAGACTCATAGATTGACAGTGTTTATTTAATTTTTTTATGATTATATTTCTGTATTCTCTCCATCATGAAATTTGAGTGCCTACGTATATATATATATATATATATATATATATATATATATGCATATATATATATATATATATATATATATGCATATATATATATATATATATATATATATATGCACATTTCATTAAAAACGACTGACAAGGTGCTTTTATTTAGTTTTTTATATAATTTCTCGTGCGATCTAATAAAGTTTTTCTTTTCAGAGGATAAATTATATAAAAACTGTCCGAATGTTCTTTTTATCCGAGCGCTTTCGGCTATACATTTAGCCATTTTCAAGGATTATATTTCAACTGTTAGAATTAGAAATAGAAATAGTTTGTTATATGTATGTTTTATAAAGTGATTCATTTTTTTGTTTCAAAACACGGTCAAGATATTATGTCCATGTTCAAAGTTAATTGCAAGTGGATGATGCTATTATATTAGTGTTGTCGACAAGTATATTCCGAATAGTGTCCGGTTGGTCTCCATGAATATTTAAATGAGATCTAATTGAGTTATTGTAATTAATAATGCCACACAAGCAGGAGAACCAAGTCATGGCTGTCAGACTATTTCTTACCTTACTTGATTAAAATGTGTGGGATGCAGTTGAGCGAGAGACTACCAAAACTCCTTGGAACACCAAAGATGAATTGAAGGCAAGGATTGTGGCGGCATTCACCAGCTTTAACAAGGAGACCGTCCAGAAGAGATGCAGGAGATTCCCAAGTTGTCTGTAGACGGTGTTTGAAGCAAATGAGATTTTATTGAAAAACTTTACTCTTTCCTATTTCAAGAAAATTTTGTGTAATTTTAGTAAATATATCTTTTAAAATGAGATGTTAGTGTTATTATAATGTTTGCTTAATTCAGACGACAATTTACCTATCGCACCCTGTATATATATGAACAGTCAAAAATCATAGACAAAAAACCCTATGAAAATGGAAGTGGGCGAAAGCGCTTGGAACAATAAAAATGATGCACAATTTTTGTGTTCCTTAAGACCTACAAAACATTAAGATGCTGGAAAAGTTTTCTTTGCCGGCCGTATTCAATGGAAGATATATGAAAGAAAAGTTGCAACAAAAACATACATTAATCTATATGCAGATTACTACTTTATAAAGATTTTTTTTCAAAATAGAGGTAGTATCTTGTAAACTCATTAATTACACGAATAGACCCATATTATTGTTTAGACTATCGCATATCTTCGTTCAGTTAATACGTTATTCTCGTCTTGGCTCTCTCTTGAAAAACGATGCAACACCAATTTTTCTCTTAAGAATGAACTGTACCTTATCTTGCAGTTGTCCTGTTTCGATAGTTTTCCAAAAAAAGCTGATGTACACACCATCGATTGTTCAGATAAAATGAGATAAAAAAAAATTAGCACTCGACTATCCAGAACGCAGCTCAGTTGCAACTTTATTCGAATTCATTTGTTTTTTTCGGAATGATGCTTCTTTCCATTTTAAAATCTGTGGTCGCGTGTCCAAGTGAATTATTTTTCTTGTCGAGAAACGTTCCGATTAACAGATTGCGACTGTTGCGATCCATTCATTTTTTAAAAAATTTTTTGAGCCGAAAGATGAAAACATACCAAACGAATTTCCCATTCAGGAAGGAAAAAAAGAACTATTTAAAAAAAAACAAGAACAATAAATAAAGCAAATACCAGCAAATAGTGAAATAAAGGAACATTACAAATATATATATATATATATATATATATATATATATATATATATATATATATATATATATATATATATTTTAAATATATATACATATATATATTTATATATTTTTTATTTTGATTAAAAATGTATTTGGGAAAGATGCACAGGTGCCTTCTGTTGATCTTATAAAGTTCGCCTGTTTCATTCTGGCTTGTGTTATATATATATATATATATATATATATATATATATATATATATAATTACAATTAATATATATATATATATAATATTGATATATATATATATATTATATTAATAGTCAATAAATTTATATAATCCACGAGGTTAGAGCTCAATATCAGGAGAGAGCAAGAATATAATATAAAAGGCTCAAACACTAATATTCCATTGTTATAATTTATTACATTGGAATCGATATCACGATCCAATTCATCAGACCTACAAATTAAAAAAGAACTTTTTGTTTTTGAATTTGTAGGTCTGATGAATTGGATCGTGATTCCAATTCCAATATCATAAATTATAACCATTATATTAGTGTTTGAGCCTTTCATATTATAATATATATATATATATATATATATATAAGGGTGAGTTTATTTCTGAACACGCATACACACATATAGGCAATACAGTACTAGCATAACCCGCTACATTGACTTTACAATAATATTTTGTTAAGGACTTTTATCGAAAGATAATAGAGATCCTGGTTAAGGTAGCTCTATCGCAGCTTCAGAACCACGTACGTTTTTTAATTCAGAATTGTCCTTCACCTAGACTGACTAACAGCCACGGTTAGAGAACTCAATATGCCCTGTTTATCTAACGCGTAACTGGGGCGTGAGAGGAGAAGAATTGGATTCATGCCTTTCCGAAGCGTATTTGCGCGGAAGTGAATGTAACGAACTCGACCGGATTCCAAACTCTGCTCTCAGACTTTCTATTCCGAAACGTTATCCATTACGACACCCGCACATCACACGCATATATTCATAAATATAAACGCACACATACGCACATATATCTTTGCCGGTGTATATTTAATTTTGTATGCTAAATGCACTATGAGTAAACAGATATTTCCTGTCTTACATTCTAAATGAATCTTTGATAATATATTAACGCCGTCCTCCAACTTTTTTACTCATGGATATTTTTCTTTCTTCATATCTAACACCAAAGCCCTCAAGTCAGACAGAGCCGTATTCATTTGGGCTATGCTGCAAAGGATTTGCTTTTAGTGGATAGAGCATGTGACAAGGAAAAAAATACAGGTTCTGCGAAGCAGCCGTCATGAAAGAAATAATTACAAAGCGCTCTCGGTGTCTGTGAAAGACAGCGATTGCTGACAGGTCGAGAGGTCTACCTGCATTTCTGAAGAGAACTGTAAACAATGCGTAGACGATAGAAATGGACAGTCCAGTTATCCCGGAGCTCATTTCGATTGCCATCTATCCTCATTCAGTTGTTGCAGAAGGATATTTTAAGCTCGGGTCTAGTTGACCATAAGTGGACTACAAGGCAACGTTAAGAACCATTCTAAAACTGAAGCCAAACAAAAGCAAGCAACAACAACACAAACAACAACAATAATAATAATACTCAAGAGAAGTGTCCGATTTAACCCTTTGAGACTTGCCCACCGCTTTACCGGCGAAAGAAAAAAATGACGTAATGCGCAGTCACCGGTTGCTCGTAATTATTTTTTTTCAAATATGTATTGCTGGTAATATTTTTTCAAATATGTATTGCTGGTAATATTTTTTCAAATATGTATTGCTGGTAATATTTTTTCAAATATGTATTGCTGGTAATATTTTTTCAAATATGTATTGCTGGTAATATTTTTTCAAATATGTATTGCTGGTAATATTTTTTCAAATATGTATTGCTGGTAATATTTTTTCAAATATGTATTGCTGGTAATATTTTTCCTCAAAAATATATTGCTGGTAATATTTTTCCTCAAAAATATATTGCTGGTAATAATGATTTTCCTCAAAAATTTATTGCTGTTAATAATTTTTTATAAAAATGTATTGCTGGTATTAAAATCTTTTTACACTTTCATAGTGTTTTGACTCCACTTTGGGGATTAACTATTTACCTAACAGGGGCTACCACCATAGGCTAGGGTGGACCTGGGAACACGAGCTGTTAAGAAGGGATTCCACGCTCCTCAAAACCTCCTGATCAGAGACCTTGCTTTTGGATGTAGTTTATCGTCTTACCCAGGACGGATTAGAAATGATGAAGCAAGTTTTCAAAAATACAGTTTTTTTTTTTGTCTGGACGGCGTTTAGCAGATTGAAATTTTGGTATTACTTTACAATTGCTGTATGTACGAAAATATTGAGTGTTAAAGATTTAGGTTTGTTTTACTCTAATCGTTTCAAGTATTGTGTCTGAAAATCAAACATTTATTTACTTTTTCCTTTTCTGTGAGCAATGTTTTGTATCCAAGACAAACGTTAGTTTATTTCGCATAAATAAATTTCTTCATCCGCTGCGTGAAACTCCGAGAAAAAGAAAAACAAATAAATAAATATAAATAAACGCTTGTCATTTTGAGTTATATTTGCAAACGAATAGATTGTTCAGCATAAATAAAAGATGGAAATATTGAATTTAAAAAAACGTTCAATCTTATTTCGTATATAAACAGAAATTTTCTTTTTTGAACTCAGACATACACATTCTAACGTAATTTCGATTTAAGATTATAAAATATACCTACATTTCAGAAACATACAATACAGTATAGCAGTATAAAATATAGCTGCATTTAAGAAACGTACAATGTAGCAGATGTGTAATTATCTTAATATTGATGTTCATAATGTATATACTAAATGTAGATTAGTTTGGAAAAACGAAAAAAATAAAGGAAGTCAGATCGTAAGATATATTTGGAAAAGGTGGCCAGTTGGGATGACCTGCTTGGATGTAAAATTTGTGTTTTAAATAATGGATTTTATAGATTTTTGAACAATAAATACCAGGGTGATCTAAAAGATATACCGATTTCATCATCATCATCATCATCATCATCATCATCATCATCATCACCAATCACATGATCGGC
>OZ038490.1:63306598-63324098 GCA_964036315.1 Acanthosepion esculentum
GCAACAATCAGATCTTCGAGATGTTGCAAAAAAGGAGGCGGCTTATACTTAATATCACGGATCGAATAGAGAGGAAAGAGAGACAAGGAAAATACAACGCGTGATATACCTGGCTGGCTTAAGCAAGTGGATGACAGAACGTGGTCTGGGGGATGAAGCAGAGGGAAGAAACTTATTAAGAGCTGCAAGGGATAGAAGGAAGTGGAAAGCCAAGATCGCCTACGTCCTGAAAGGACACGGCACATAGAAAGAAAAAAGGTCTTGCACTCAAGGTTACGAAATTTTAGAATAAAAAACTACAATATCACGAGTCATCTCATGGTTAGTAGTCAACATGTTATGTTGAGTTTATCTTCTTCTTCTTCTTCTTCTTCTTCTTCTTCTTCTTCTTCTTCTTCTTCTTCTTCTTCTTCTATGTGCCGGGTTTCTTCAGGGCGTAGGCGATCATGCCCCCCTACTCCATAATGTCCCTTGTAGCTCTTAATAAGTTTTTTTTTTTTTTTTTGCTATTTCTCCCAAACCCTGTTCCGCCAGATATTTACTCAAGTCCATTACGCATGTTACGCCCGGCTTTCCTCTGTCCTTCTTTCTCTCTATCTCTCTTGTGTGTATCAGATTTTCCAAGTTTCCCTCCTCACTCCCAGAACTGTGAATTGCTTCTTCCTGAAGTTAAGTATAAGTTTCCTCTTTGTTTCTTTTCTCTCCAAAACATGTTCGGCCCATGGTATCGTCAGCGGCTTTCTGTAGAACCACATTTATGTTGCTTCAAGTCTCTTCTTCATCTTTGAGGAGATTCTCCAACCTTTGCTGCCACACAGGAGGACAGATGTCGCGTAACATTTCACTACTCATTTCTTTGTTTCCTAGCATATTTTTCTGTCTCTTAATAATCTGTTTAGCTTTTGGAATGCGTATTTGGCCATCCCAGTATGTTTTCGAATCCCAGTGTCTCAATTTCCGTCATGTGTTAGAACACTTCAGATATTTAAATTTCTGCATCTGCCTGATTTTAGTATCCCGACCTGTATTTTTCATAAAAACAAGTATTTCTAAATATAGAATATTAAAAAAAAGAAAAAACATATTGAAGGAATTATATGCTTTCATAAGCACCAACATCAGCTCGTTTTTCTTTTTCGTGTTTAGATGCCAGTAAAGATTCTATATCAAGATTTCAAGATATGGCATAAAACCCGGGTGTATTGAAATAAACAATATCCTTTCCTTTCCTTAAGATTCCCATATTACGATTCCTATCCACGAAGACAATCGCTCATCCTCTATTCCCTTATGCCTCTATTCCCTTATATCTGTAATATCTCTAACGTTTTCTTGTATTAGTTTTCTCATCAATCTTATCAAATCTTGTGATATGAGCCTTTCGTTTCTGCTAACCTTATCTCCTCATGCTATCATGGTGCATATTTTGTAATTCTGATCATCCATATTTTTCTCACAATATACCAGTGGGGGAAAGTAAGAATTCATCTCTAGTCTTCACTAGGTATGTGATAAAAAGAAAGATACACTTTCGTCTGGAATCATGTTTGGCAGCCAGTTTAGAAGAAAGGTTACTCTGAACTGAAATTGACGAGGATGTCAACAGGAGCTACTCTACTAGTTTTTCCAAAGAAGTCATGGCAGTTGAGAGATATTACGTTAAAGGAAGATGTAGAGAATCATTGCGTACCGCTTGAGCTAACATGACATTTTCTGAAAGTCATATATTACATTAAGTGCTAAAGGTATAGGTTCATTTCCGGTTTGTTAATTGTACAGAGAATTATAAATGCATTTACATTACTTGACATGTCTGCGCACAACTATCTGTGGGCAATTTTTAATCCACACACACATACACACACACACACACACACACACACACACACACACACACACACACACACACACACACACATATATATATATATATGTATGTATGTATATATATAAAAACAAATAGACGTTATTTTACACCTTAGCATCCTTTCAAACCAACAATTTTCAAAGGCAATCGTTGGCGAAATGCAAAACAATCAGAACACATCAATGATAGCGAAAGAGGAGGGAAAGTTGGAACGCGATTAAAATAAAATAAATTTAATTGTAAATAATTAATAAAACAATTAACAAGTTCCATAAGAGTATAAAATGGAAAACAGAAACTCACAGTCCGTCGATCAATCGTAATGAGCGCCTAAAATTCCTTGAGAGTCAAAAGATCTTTTCTCATGTCTTTAAGAACTACTCAAGCAGTCCACGATTCGTCCATTGGACAGCATTTGCTGGACAGCCCGGACTGTGCCGCCGACTATGACGGCACATGGTTTTCAATTCTACACAATACTCACTCGGCTTACAATCTCCGAGTTTTCGAGACTGTTTATAAAATTTCACCAGCCGAGCCTATGTAGGCAAAAGGAGCATTATATATATATATATGTATATATATAATAGATTTTTTTAATTTATAAATTCAACAGATTTTTATCACTTAAACGTTGTTATTTTTAGTGGATAAATATACTTCAGGAAACGCGCCGTTTATGTTAAACAGTATATTTATTTTCGTCTATCGGCCTGAATATTCCAGAAATCTTATTAAAGAGAAATCTACGCACTTCGACAGGATTTGAACTTGTGCCGCTTTGCAGGAGAAAAGCATACCTTACTTTAGAATTTGTTTACGATTGTATAAAAAACTAAGCAGATATGAACTTTCGGGAATCTATGTCGAGAAGAATTGATGCTTAAAGAAACTATTCGGCCGAATCTGTCTAAAGTACATCGGATCTAACGACAGTTTCTCCTCCAAAGGGGACGCAGTTTTGAATACTGCCGGAGGGACCATACTTTTCTTTAATATTTTCCTCTAATATGATTATTCAGGCCGACAGACTAAATTAAATATATTGTTTAAAATAAACGGAACGTCTCCTCAAATTAGTTTGGCTACTTAAAATAACGTTTAAAATGATAGAAATCAGTTTATCTATCTATATATCCATATCTATATCTATATCAATATCTATTGTTATGAATAATCAAGCGTGGTTTCCCCTTGTTTTGTTATCTCCTCTTTGAGAGAGCTATTTCTTTTTACTGGGACTATAAAAGGACACAATACGCGAACCTTGTATTCTCAGTTGAATAGAGTCTACGCCTGTGTACTTTTGTCATTACATATATATAAATATGAATTAAATAAATAAATAAGTATAGATACAAGCAACCATACACGTGTGCGATCACCTGCACATATACATTTGCAAATAAATAAATAATTTAATATCTCGTGTTAATAAAACAGTCCTCAATGTGGTAAATAGAGCTATAAAGTATATATTATGTATACATATTTTCTTACGCCGAAAGTACGACTCGGAGTTTCACGAATAAATGTAACATGTGCCTCTTGTAAAAACTTAACATCCTTACATTAAATGCATTGAAAACCCCAATCTGCTGAACAAACAAAATGAACTTATGAACACATGTATCATAGAAAAAAATATTCTTAAATATATTCGATTCTAGTTAACCTAATTAACTTAACAATTCATAGAGTTACATCCTTACTCCGTCCGTGTTTTCGTTAGTGTTTTTAAGTCTTCGGTAATTAACTTTATTTTTATATTTTATTTCTTCTCCACAAACACACTGTTATGTCCCTATATTCAATCAGTTATGTGCCATGAGTGATACACGCTTAGGCGATCATGCATCTTTCGATACATAAATAACAATGAAGATTTTTGCATCAGTAGGTTGACATTTTTTTCTGCGGTACACTAGTTGCCATCGAAGACTATAGAACCCGGTCACTCTTGCTATTTTACCCATAGCTATGGGGAGAAGAAGAAGATTCATACTATTCCCATAGGTGTTAGCACATAAATGAATGTAATGGATTCGAATTATTTCCCCTATTTCTATATTTATAACTTTATTCTCCTTTGTTGTATATTTAGTTTTATTTCTATAATTATATATATAATTAGATATTTTCTATAATTATATATATAATTATATATTTTCTATAATAATATATATAATTATATATTTTCTATAATTATACATATAATTATATATTTTAATTATTAATTATTCTTATATTTATGAGTTATTTTTAATTATTAATTATTTTTAAAGTTACATATATTTTTTATATATTTATATTTTCATGATTCTTATCTTTACATCTATAAATATTTTCTCATTTTTTATTAGGTTGGTGAAAAAATAATGTCGTTTTTTGACGTTCAACTTCAGTCAAAAAACGACATTATTTTTGCACCAACCTAATATAATCAGTTATTGCCATTTTACTTTTTTATACCTATTTATTTTCATAAAGTCAGCACCCACCTTGATTAACTATACCTTTACATTTAAAACATTTTTTTAAATATTTTTGCCTCGTGTACAGTTCTAATTTTTATTGAGTTCTTCTTGTTTATCCCCACCCTATAATTTTGTAACTTGAATCCAGATCTATACCTCAAAATCAGATTCTAATTATAAAATCATCAAACGTAGAATTAACGTACTATGTAACGGAGAATACAAGATACCCAGAATTTTTGAAAATACTAACGATAGTACAAAACATTTGATCGACATAATAATAACCTGAAGATTGTACTGATCATGAAACTTTTGGCGTAAGGTAATATGTACATTTCTTAATATATATATATATATATATATATATATATATACAGAGACAGACACACACACACACACATATATATATATATATATATATATATATATATATATATATATATATATATATATATATATATTAAGAAATGTACATATTACTTTACACCGGAAGAAATATATATACACACACACACACACACACACACACACACACACACACACACACACACACACATACATATATATATATATATATATATATATATATATACGTGTGTGTGTATGTGTGCGTGTGTAAATCCATGCTGTGGAACTAGTTTCAATTGGGCGCTTTTTTGCTATACTGACAAGCCTTTTCAGGTGGAAAACATTTTTTTTTGCCATTTTATACCTTGGCTGGATGTTCTACCATCCCATCAACCGTGTGGGTTTGGTTTGCTTGTCAAATTGAACTTGACTTGCGGCATATAGGGTATTCATCTTATTACATAACCAGGTCATTTCCGACCTAGTTATTTGTATTTATATATATATATATATATATATATATATATATATATATATATATATATATATATATATATATATATATATATATGAATCGTTCATCGTTGAGAAATCTCCTGATATAATACTAGCTCTCTGCGAGACCGACCTTAATTCGTCAATCCCCTGTTCTAACTTTTCGATTCCCGGTTACCTTCCTCTCCTTAGAAGGACTCTCCAGTACCCACATGCATAGCCTGGGTGTTTATGCACAAGACCATCTCCCACTGGCTAAGTAACTCTCTCGTGAATCTCCAGATCATTCATACATGTGTCTCCGTCTGTCTCTCCTCAAATCTATAAGCTATCTCTTTTTTCTCTATCGCTCTACATCCTCCCAGGACTGTGCTGTACTCGATAACATTTCCAATAATATAGACAAGGTCTACATCAATCTGCAAACATATTTGTGGTCGGTGACTTTAACGGCTTAAACCCTTTGTAACTGACCTTCCTGGCATAAAAAAAAATACTTAGCTTTTCAGTCATTCAATCTCTCAATCAAGTGTTTGACTTTCCTACACGTTTCCCCAGCAACCATGAGGATAAGGCTTCCATCTGTTTTACATCCATTCTCGAGTCTTGGTAACGCTGACCATGTCGGCGTGTCTGTTCTCATCTCTTTCTACTCCTCTCCCAGTAAAGAACCTTCTACCAACACAACATATTTCTGTTAACAACGAGCAGACTGGGAGTCGTTCCGTGATTTTCTTTGCGATGTCCTCTGAAATACTGATTATAACCTCCCCGTCCAAAAAATGTGCGTCTGAGGTCGCATCCTGGGTAAGAGCTAGAATCGAGGCTTTCATCCTTGCTAGAAAATATAAAGTGAAATCGTGCTCATCCCCTTAGTTCTCAGCTGCTTGCCCACAGGAATCGCTGCTTCCATCTGTACCATAGAGACATTTCTGATTACAACAGCCATCTCTTTCCCACTGCCCGTAACGAATGGAAGCGTTTTCTAAAGGAAGCAAAGTTACTCTTTGCCGAAAGAACGCAACAACGTATTGAGTCTCGAAAGTTTGGCTATAAAGATTAATAGCGGCTCTGCAAGAGCTTTCTGAACAACTTCAAACCCACAAGATATCCTTTATTCAACCAGTTTTATGTATTAACCTTCTCAGCTTATAAAGCTGAATGCTTTTCTCGTAAAGTCACTAACAATTCAACGCTAGACACATCTGGTGTACCCACACCTGAATGTCCCCTAGAACTGAAGCACTACGGAGTGAGATGCACATAGCCCCAACGATGCTATTGGACATCATCTCGAAATTAGACCCCCATAACGCCAGTGGTGGGAATGGGATACCGAGCATTGACGTGAAGAAATATGCTCCTGAATTGGCTGCTGTTCTCTCTAAACATTACAACTACTGCCTCACCGACTCTTGCTTTCCAGTGTGTTGGAAGTGGTTGCGCCTGTCCTTAAGAACTCTGGTGACCCTTCTATCCCGTCTAACTACCGTCCTATCCTATAGAACTACCGCTGACGTGCACACAACCGTAACTAAATTTAGATACCAAAGTTTTAGCAATAACGCAGAAGCTTGAACCGTGGCTCTAGACATCTCTAAAGCGTTTGATAGGGTTTGGCATGCCGGACTTATTCGTAAGCTTCAGGGATATGGAATTAGAGGTCGATTATTTGACTTAATGCAGCATTCCTGTCAACCCATGAAATGAAGGCGGTCCTAAACGTGTTCTACTCCAGCTCCTTTATCACGAACGTTGGTGTTCCCCAAGGCTCTACTTTGGGCCCTACAATGTTCCTGATCTTCATAAATGATCTTCCCGATGTCATCAATTGCTAAATAGCCATCTACGCGGTCGACACTACTATTTACTCCAGCCTCAATAGTAAATTTGGTATCTTTGACAAAACTAACCTGGCTGCTGATCTCCAAAAGGACCTCCAATCTCTGGTTGACTGTGGCAGGAAATGGGTTGAAACTTTAATTCCTCCAAAACGTAACTGCTCTCCTTTACTCACGAAAGAGAGCCCTCCCTGCTTCCTATCAGAATTCCCAACTCCTCGAGACCGCTTCCTTAGACCTACTTGAATTCATGCTGTCCGCTGACATGAGGTGGAATAAATACATTGAATCAATAGCTTCATCTACCGCAAGGAAAGTTGATTCTCTATGTCGTGCAAGAAAATGTTTTTCTCGTCTGAGTTCATCCTTCAAATTTATAAATCAACCTTCCGCCCTTGCATGGAATATTGCAGTCATATATGGTCTAGTGCCCCCGCTGTAAGTCTCGAGGTCCCCGACAAAATCCATAGACGAATATGCAATGTCATAGTTCCTGATCTGGCATCTAGCCTACAGTCGTTTTCTCACAGACGAGCTGTGGTTTCCCTCTGTCTCTTCTACAAGTATTTTCACGGCAACTATCACGACGAGCTTCTTTCTCTTCTTCTCTGCATGAATTTAAGCGCGCTACTTGGCTGACATCGCGGTCCCAAACTTTCACTGTTGAAACGGGTTAAATGTAACCGTCTCTTCTACGCAAACAGCTACTTCTCTCTTGCACTTCCGGTCTGTGGAACTCCCTTCCACTTGCTTGTTTCCCCGATAACAATAATCTTCAAATATTCAAGTGTAATGTTAATCGACATCTGATATCTTGATCTTGTTCCCCGTCTTTCTCTGTTTCCTTTCCTCAAACACGTCTCCTTTCCCTTGTTCTCAATCCTCTGCAACCTCTTGCGGGCTAGTGGCAGTCCCTCCTTCCTTGTGATGAATTTCTTTAAAAAAACACACACACACACACACACACACATACATATATATATATATATATATATATATATATATATATATATAGGTGTGTGTTTCTGTATGTGTTTCGGTGGTGATTTAAATCAAATATTTCATTTCCATTTTTCAGTCTGTTCTACGGGTTCCACAGAAGTTTCGTGCAACCATCATCAAATTTTTGGGTGAAGATGAGTGAAGAAATTTCCCTTTCTTGACCTACTTTCCGGAATGTAAACGGCTGAACATTTTTTGTTGCCTCTAAATTTCCTTTGCCCCTGATAGCTATATATTTTTTTATTATATCATCACCCTCCCTTTATATAATTAGAGAACGAAAGAAAAGTGTCGAAGACAGACAGATAATTCATGGCACATTGAAGAGTGAGAGAGTATCTTACGGGGGAAACAGAATAATATGTTCTCGTCTGTCATACTATCTACTTCCTTTTCGAGTAGCGATTTCAAAATAAATATTAAATGTAGTAAGATAGATTAAATTTATTGTTTTCCTGTTAAAGATAGATGAAGACAAAAGAAAACATGGAGTCATTTTTAAACGCTCGCACGTATGTGGTTTGGCGGGAAAAATTATATTAGAAACAAAGTAAAATCCCATTCGTCATCACGTGTCTCAGTATGGCGCCCATGACTAGCCGACAGCGCCTCACGAATTCATGCGGGTAATGTATTTCGGATTATATACTTTGGGGGGCTTTAGGTTTTAATATTTCTGTCTATTTTTCCTTTCATTTTTCTTTGGTTTTGGTTTTCTTTTCATGGTTTACTTTCCTTTGAGTTTTTCGTAAGAGATTTAAAAAAAAAAAACTTTGATTGTATGACTTCCCAACGAGTTCAGTTTCTTTACTTTTTTTGTTGCAATTATTATATTGCTTCTAACATGTATCGCAGTGAGTTTTTGTTAATGTTTTACTTGTACCTTATTTATCTCTTGTGTTTTCTCTTCATTATTCATTCGTTGTTGTTTTTATCCTTATTACTATTTTTTGTTGGCTTGCATTTTCCTTCCTTCCTTCTTTCTTTCTTTTTCATGTTTCTTTTTCATCTTCTTTATTTTCTCCTTCTCTTGTTACCATTGAGTGCAAAATTCTCGCTTTTTCTTTCTTTTCCTATTTATTTTGTGCCTATTATTTTTTGCTTGTTTAATAATTGTTTCTTTCCGCCATCATTATTATCTATGACTTTTATTATTTTCTATGTTTTTTTCTTTCTTTCATTCTTTCCTCTTTCTTTTTCTGAATTTTTTTCACCTGTTTATTTTTCCTTCTTTTGTTAACAATGATTTTATTACAAACTTTTTCTTATTCTTTTTATATTACTCTGATTGTATGATTCGTTTTCTACAACTTATCAACCATTTGCAGGTAATTTAAAGTCCGAAAATATTTTTAGAATGTAAAGAATTGGGAGGTAATAATAATGATTTAGTGATAAAGTGTTTTATTTAACACATATATGGGGAATAAGATGTAGATTTATACATTCCCCGAAGGTATTTATGTCTAAGTGAATATAACTATCACAATTTAAATTGAGTATAGATAGATAGATAGATAGATAGAAACGACTGAAATAGATAAATAGAAAACGACTGAAATAGATAGATAGATAGAGAGAGAGAGAGAGAGAGAGAGACAGAGAAGAACAAATAGATAGATAGATAGATAGAAACCGACTGAAATAGATAGATAGAAAACGACTGAGATAGAAAACGACTGAGATAGATAGATAGATAGGGAGAGAGAGAGAGAGAGGAACAAATAGATAGATAGATAGATAGATAGAAACCGACTGAAATAGATAGATAGAAAACGGCTGAGATAAATATATATATATATATATATATATATATATAGAGAGAGAGAGAGAGAGAGAGGAACAAACAGATAGATAGATAGATATAGGAACAGAATTAGATAGATGAAGAAGAAGAAGAAGAAGAAGAAGAAGAAGAAGAAGAAGAAGAAGAAGATAGACAAATAAGTAGAAAGACTTATCAGCAAACATATATATTTTCATATGGGTGTAACATAAGTTATTTTTTCTGTTGTTTGTTCTTTATTGTATTACATTGATTTTTCCTGCATCTGGTCGAGCAACATGTGTTCTAACAGAGGATGGAAAATGAGGCACCGAGATCCGAATGCGTAATAGACTATCGCTAGAAGCATTCCAAAATCTAACGAATGTGCGTAGAAACGTCAAGATTTCGTTAGAAACAAAGAAAGTGGATCGCTGTGTGTTATCAATCCTCTCCTGTGTTCATTGAATGCTGGACAATATTCCCACGGATGAGAAGGAAACTAGAGGCAGTAGAACTGTGATTGTACAGAACGATACTGAAAATTCCTTGGACGGATCGAGTAAGCAACAAGTGAGCCTTATTGGAAATGGTAACATATTCAGAATCCGGAAAAGTTAGCTGAAATCCCTCGAACGCATAATGGGCAAGGAGAACTAGAGAGATGGGAAAAAGCAGCGGAGTGGCTCCTTAGCTGTGGGAGAAATACTGGTACGGGTCACAAGGAATAAGGTGTTGCGGAACGCCATGATCGCCTATCTTCTGTAATTAGGCGTCACGTTATTTATCTTCAGTTACGAATCTCAGTTATTCAATGCCTCCATTTAGACAAGAGATCTCGTACAATTTGATTCTAACTCGGTTTACCTCTCCGCCTTCATCATCTCGACACATCGCTTCAAATGCTTTCTCATACAGTTTTATATTTTATGATTCAAATGTAAATAATAAATAAATATGTGATAATGTTATTACTTTGAGGCATTTATTGATCCAATGCGGGTTTTCTTTTTATTTAGCTCATTTAAACGTTCTTCAAATGTTTTTCTTGAGAATGCCCGTGTACACATAAACAAGTATTTACGCTTTCATTCATATTTATGTAAGTGTTTTTTTTTTAATTCCTTTCTTTATATCCGGATGTATAAATTTGATTTTGTAAACAAAGTTGTAGCCTCTGTCTGTCTGTTTTTTTTTATTATTATCGAACTCCTCCTAGTGTTTTATATATTCTGAAACTACACATTGTCCAGGCTACTTGAATAAGTATATTTCACTTTGATCAAAGGGGGGCCCAGGGTAGGGCCCCCAATACCGCCCCTGTGATTTTTTCCCTTTGATTTAAATCTAAATTTGAACAAGTGAATGATTCCTATCCAAATTATAGAAAGGGGAAATCCAGAAAACGGATGCCACATAGACAAGGTCATTGAGTAATATTGAAATGCATCATTTTTCTCCACAAATAATAATAATGATTTCAAATCAATCATCATTTTCTTACAAAAAATATGTGACACGCAGCAAGAATCTATCTCCCGTATTTATAAATTTACCATTCGTCCATGCTTTTAATATTGCTGTCACACATGGTGCTCCTGCTAAATATTTAGAGATACTTGAGAAAATCCAAAGAAGAGCCTGCAATGTTATTTGTCATGACCTGGCATCTCACCGTCCTCTCCCACCGTCATAACGTAGCTTCTCTGTAGCTGTCCTACAAATAATTTCATAATAATTCTTCTGAAACTTTACTTTATGGTACTTGGGCTTTATGAATTTAAGTGCAGTTATAGTTTAGTGGTAAAGTCTCGTCAATTTGCAGATAAAATGATTAGGTGTAACCGTATGATAAAATGATTAGGTGTAACCGTAAGCCCTATGCTAACAGTTTCTTTTATCACAATTCTCAGCTGTGGAAGTATATTTCGGATTCTTGCTTCCCAGTTAAATTTGACCCTCAAAAATGTAAATGCAATATCAATCGTTATATACTGTGTTAATTCTTGTTCTTTTATCGTCTTCATTCTTTAATAGTAGTTATTCTCATATTCTCTAACACTCAGTGACCCCGCATTACGTCTTCGTGGCTTTATTGCCTTACTTGGTGAGAAATGATTAAAAAATATATATGTTTTGGTTTGTGTGATCTTGGTAGTTCTGTATATATGAGTTCGAGGCGAAATATTAGAGATTCTGCATCATTAATTTCTTCCAAGTTTAGATTTCTGCCGGAAATCATCTTCCAAGGAAGGAACACGTGGCAAATGTCTGCTTCACAATTCACATCTATATGTTTCGGCGTCTTTTCATCGGGCTTTACAAGAGCCGGGGGTCACTCGAGAGAGATGGTTACGTTAGGAGGCCATTTGTCTGTTTAGGAGTGTAAGATAACGATCAACTCTCGCCTTGAAAAGGTTAAGATTGTAGTGATCGGAGAAACATCCTCTTGGGGGTCGCTTCCACAGGGCAGTGGTTGACGGGAAGAAGCTGTTCGAGTGGTACTTACTTTTCACTGATGGAATACGGAGGGAATGTAAGTGGTTGCCTACTTTGTAAGTGGCGTCTTCATTCCGTGCTGATTTGCCTCGGCGGGACCAGGGAATAGTTCATCCTAGGACTTTTTTGTGGAAGTAGCGACAAACCAGAGATATTAGGTTGGTGCAAAAATAATGTCGTTTTTTGACGTTCAACTTCATGTGAGAAAACATTATTTTTGCACCAACCTAATATATATCTACACACACACACACACACACACACACACACACACACACACACACACACACACACACACACACATAGTGTATTTAAGCAGTAATCCGTCTTTTATACATGTTTCGTTAAAGACGGCTGACAAGTTACTGCGATTTTTCTTGTATAGGTAATGTGCGTTCTTTTCTGAACAGAAAGTGTTTAAAAACTGCCCAAGTGATGTGCATGTCTGAGCTCTTTGGCTATAGTTTTAACCATTATAAAGGTTGATTTTATTTTTAATTTTAACTGAATATATGGGTTTGTCTTATGTATGTATCTAGAGTTAAAACTATGTTTAATGTTCAAAACACGGTCACTCCATTGTGGTCGTGTTCATAGTTATTAAGCGTTGGATTTTTCTTTTTATTATTAGGGCTTTCATTATTTTAAGACTTTTTTACATGTGAATGAGGTTATTATGCATGCATTTTCTACTAGTATTATTTCGGATGAAGTCTGGTAGGTTTCGTATGTGTAGAAATGTGTCCTAATGGTCGAGTAGATGTAACGTAAGTCGTCTTGATAGGCATGTTCCACATCCTTGATAATGGCTAAAAGTATAGCCGATAGCTCTAGGACGTGTGCAACTTTTGGATTGTTTTGTGTCCAGAAGAGACCTCGCTTGTACGTACACAAAAAAGTAAATAAAAAAGCTTTATCGCAGTACCTTGTCAGTCGTTTAATATATATACATATATATATATATATATATATATATATATATATATATATATATATATATATATATATATATATATATATATATATAAATAAAAAGAAAGAACAGTAAGATATATAATCCGGTGTTCTTATAGATATTTTTATTTTTACACAATAGTGCTCAATGAAATTTACAGAGCTTTAATATTATAAATTAACTCCTTGGAAACACTCAATTATGAATCTTTACCGTGCCTTTAAAACTGTAAATTTAAAAATAAGTTACTCCAAAATTCGCTTGACGAGGAAATGGAAGTAATGTCTAATTTAATAACAAAATTAAATTCGAAGCTTTTAGCTTCCAATTTTGAAACATGGTTATTACTGTGTATCTAATTTATAATATATATATATATATATATATATATATATATATATATATATATATATATATATATATATACAGACACACACACACACTGGATTTTATTTTTTGTCATCAAAAGACTACAGAAAGAAAATTTCATTGGAATGATAACATTATGGCGGATACGGTTTGATTTTATTTTACAGCGCATGAGTATTTTGAACCTTGTCGATAATGAGATTAACTTTATCGCACTTCTTAATACGCATCTCAGTAGAAGACAAAAAGACAAATACTTTTTTTATTTGAATACAAAATATAGAAGAGAAAACTAAAGAGCAACAAAACGAAAGGAAATAAAACGAGATGAAGAATTAAAAAAAATAAAATCACTTGAACTACTGATGCATATTCACTGAGATATTACGCATACACATCTAATGCAGAGAAATTATTCACATTTGATTAAAATTGCAAACCCGAAAGGCAGTCAATTAAAATCGATAGTCTATTATGTGATTCTGAAGGATTCTTTGAATTTCCTTACTGGTAAATGAAGTGGTGCTCATTCTTTGTAATTCTTTAATAATTATATTTTTGTAATTGAAAAAAAAAATGTTTTAAATAACGCTACACTTACTGGATCAACATACACGAATGCTTAAAATGTATCTTGTTACCGATTGATAGCTTCAACTAATGACATACAATTGTAAATAATATTTTAAGTACCGTAAGATGTAATGGTAAACAATGGCTTCTATCGTTGCGTCCAAGCCTATTATAGCTGATAGTATTTTACTGAGTGTTAGTATGACTACCATTCTGCTATGAGTGATCTTTAGTAGAGAATTCGATTCATATGGACAGCGTCGTCCTTCTGTTCAAAATAAAACAATCGTAGTAAATAGTAACAACTAAACTATTTAATTAGCAATCATGTATAAGAAGCACCCTCAAATTTTAACTATGAAATTCGAGGAAAGCATGATTTCTTTCTGTTAAATAATAGTTTAGCAGACGATTATTTTTTTAGAGGAAGTATATCTCTGCTCGGACTTCTTGAGTTTGATCTTGGAGTTCAGAGAGAAGTCGATTTTGATTGGATGACCGAACGTGAGAACCATAGATAGAGAAAGGATTTTTATAATGTAGACGTGTTTACTTTCCTGTCCTAAACAGCTCCCCAGTAAAGGAGCGACCCCAATGGATAGTTAGAAAATGTAAACGTCGATGTGATTAATAAAACAGTTAAAATTCCTTGTGTTAAATTTCTTTTCTCTCTGGAGACAAAACAACTTGCGATCGACGACCGCGAGAGAAGAATGCAACTTTATTATTGAATTGACGCCGGGTCGTTTGGGTGTACATCAGCATCAACAACCTGTTTAAACTGTTTGGTCTCAACAAGTGGAGCCTAATCACTCAAACATGCAATATGCATTCGCCGGCCCAAACTTTTCGTTCTATATACACAGGCTTGGAAAAACTGGAAGAGCATACCTGAAACGACCTTCGCAAAGTCAGTGAATAACTTCTGAATTACGAATTCACTGGACAACAGGGAAGATGAAATCCTTTTGGAGAAAAAAAATGATGGCTCGACGAAAAAAAAGGATATCAATGATGACGGAAGCGTCTACGACGTTGAAATCAGACATGAAACTCTCAGGACATCTGTCTTTGACGCGATTCTCGGTTGAAATTAGATAATCTTTTTTTTTTGAAAAATAGTTTCTTCAGGATATTACACTTCGGAACCCCACTAAGTGTTATAGCTCTTTCTAATATTGATGGGAATTTCGTTCTTATATTTTTGGTTTATGTCGTCTGAAAAGTTAGAAGGTAGATTTTATCATTATTTTCTCTTCTGGTTATATGGGCTTCCCAATTTTTTTTTCTGGTGCTGCTGTTGAAAATATTCAAGTCGTGTGTTTCTTATTATTTATTATATCCTTCCATTGTATCGCGACTGAATATAGGTTCTATGGAAACATCATCCTCTTTAACATTAATAATATTGATTATTTTGAAAATACGCTTATGGAAATATCTTTAAAATATGCAGAGTTGGGTTACTAATTTTAAAGCATTGTTAGGCATTAATCTAAGTCGTACAGGTTTGAGTATAGACACGCACGTAGCTGAGAAAACATTTTATTCTCTTGTATTATACGCACATTTAAATTTTACTTTAAAACATTTTATGGAAAACGGTATACACGAATAAGTACGGTTCTCACAAGGATACGCAAGCCCGGTGCGTATTACCCACGAAAGCCCTGACTGGGATAGGGAGCAAGCTTGATTAGGACTAAGGGTAGCGCATTTTGGGCCATGCTATTTCATCACTATTTGCTTTTCTCTATGTAAATTCATATACACTACAAATTAAACTAAGCACAACGGACTATTTAGGGATGAACATTTTTCGCGGATTTTGACGTCATTCTGGGATCTTTTTGTACAAAGCCGTGAATTTGTTTGGCTTATGCTTAGCCTCAAATAAACAAAAAACAAGTAAAAGTGACTATGCTTTTATCCATAATGCCGAATATATTAAAACTGTTACATTTTTTGGTACACGAAAATTCTAAAGTTGATGTTAAAAATTGTTGCAAAACAGTGTTGATTCATTTAAGATAGAATGATCCATTATGCGTCTATATTTCTGAGATGAGGTATCGTGTACACTATTTACATTATTCGGACTATTGTTCTCATCTTTGTTGCAATATTTATCACAACGTCTCAGACGATGGGCGCTCCGGCCTTCTTCAGGTGGTTGGGATGTCGAACTGAACACTTTATTTCGCTCATGGCAGGTGGAACTAGAACAGTCTACCCGGGTTAGCGAAATAACAGATTCATTTCCACATTCCACAGATTGACATCGAAACACACTGAAATGTTCGTATTGCAGCATCCGGTGCGAATGCCATGCAGTACAGCATACCGTTTCTAAATTTCTGGCAGAGTGAATTTTGTCATGTTGCTCTTTTTCTCACAGACGGTACCCAACTGACCCTACTATACTGTGCAGTCGACAAAATAAAAAATAATGTAAATATTGATTTATTATGTATTTAGATAAATTGTATTTATTTTCAATTTTTCTAGTTGAATTGTACACCTATATTGCATATAATCCATTATTCTACATAATTAGGTTATAATAAAATTTGTATATTATATGAATACCACCTTATGAAAATTGAGATGTAGTACAATGAGGGGCCCGTATCACAGTTTCGCGAAGTGAGGGAGTATCATAGATTTGGTGGGGGGCACAAGACCCTTGCATTGGCCGTGATGGTACGAATATTATTTTTCGATTAATTAAAACTACACATTATTAAGTTTTTAAATAATGAAAATTTCTTAAAACATAGACATGAGTTAATGGTTTTTTGCCGACATAAACAAATTTTCGCATTAAATAATTAACTTAAAAAAATAATTTTCATAGTCTAATAAAAGGCTTAAAAGCTTAACTCAATCATAAAAGTGAAAAGCCCTTTATGAAGTCGTAAAAAAAAAAAAAATTGTAGTTCAGTACGACGCGTTTATATATGAAACAGCCATTTGGAAAAAAGAAAAGGAAAAATAAATAATTAAATAAATAGATAAAATAAAATAAATAAAATTCTCTCGACACTTCCCGACATATCATGGTGCCAAAAGCTATATTTCGCTGTGACTGACCAGACGTTATGCGTACATGAATGCCATCATCCACATTGAAATGGAAACACCGACCAGACCTCTGCCTGACCCCTTTCCAAAGGTGACTGATATGTGGATAAAAATTAACTCTTAGGCCCCTTATCGAAATGGTCGACCCAGCCGTTTCCATAGTAATTAATTTAGCGAATGAACATGCTTATAAAGATGCGTAAATTTCAAGATTGGTTATTC
>OZ038490.1:63326598-63376598 GCA_964036315.1 Acanthosepion esculentum
TATATATATATATATATATATATATATATATATATATATATAGTCGCCTGACGATTGCACTAGCATGAAACAGACTGTCGCCTCTAAGTGCTGACTTCCATGTCCACTTTATATATATATATATATATATATATATATATATATATATATATATATATATATATATATATATATATATATATATATATATATATATATATATATATATATATATATATATATATATATATATGGGCACCTCGAGGTGGTGTAATGGATAGCAAGCTTGTCTCTCTAGAACAATTACGTCTGAGTAGTGAGTTCGATCATCACTGGGTACCCTTACTTTCTGCCTTGTGCCACATCCAAGCGTAGGTTAGAAAATCACTATATATATATATGCATGTGTGTGTGTGTGTGTACACATATATATATATATATGTATGTATGCATATATATTCGTTTCACGTTTAGTTTTGATGTCTGTTTAATTACATTTTTATGCTTTGCTTGAACTCAGGTACACTCAGCAAAACTAAGAGTTTCGCTGCAAATAATTCAATTGAATTCCATAGAATATGTATTTGCTCACTTACCTGAAGGTTATATCGCGGAAACCTTTATTCCAATCTGATTGTATGAAAAAGGAAGAACCTGCAGGCGCTGTAAGCTAATTTAATATTGTTAAACACACTCTCGTCAGGTTGTGCATCAGCAATCTCTGTAAATATGCTTATGTCAACAGTAAAGACAAAAAGTATTTACTACAAAAGAAATATCTTATTTGTACAATAAATTCTATAAGTAAGCGGAAACACTATTAGTTCACATACAAACTAAGTCATTCCTGTTTCAGTTCGCGAAAACAATAGATACATGCTAGAATACAGTTCGAAATGTACATAAATATATATCGTATATGATATATTTAAATATTAGAATTAACGTTTCTTTGTTTTGCATATTAACAGTGAACAAAGAACACGTAAAAAAGGGTAATAGGTGCTTTTATCGAAGATGAGCAAAAAGAAAATTCACAACCGCCTATTGAATTTGTATGAATAAGTGTATTTATGTTTCGTGGAATACACTTGTTCGATTCTCTGGCAAACAGATTCACTGATATTAGTAACCGAATATCGTTAATGGTCCCGGGTTTTACAACGAAGTAACCCTTTTTCATCAGTCACCCAGTCGATACTAACCAGATATCGACTTTGTCAGCCGTCAACTACAGCACTTCTCATATAGTGTAAGGGCCTTTTAACCCAATGCGGTTCCTTAGGACTTTATTGTCTAATGTTAAGCAACTTCCGGTTCAACTGCTGTGGGTGAACCGAATTTATTGTATTTAATGACTGGACGAATGATAGATTTGTAGATGTGTACGATGGATTCGGAGTAGAAAAACCTGACACAACACAGAGAACCAACTTTTCCTGGCAGTAGATACAGCTATTAATTCAATATATTTGTTCCACATCAACCCAGCGGAAAACGTGAGGCCAAGAAGACGCAGCGAAATGAACTAACGAAGGCGCGTATTACGTTTATTTAAAATTTCAGTCTTATTTTTATCGCCTACAGGAGAATCTGACTACTCACCAATAATTTTTTAAAAATGAAACAAAAATGATAAAAATCGAAAATAATATGCATTTTAAAGATTAAAAAAAATGTCTTTATTATCATTGAGTTGTCTCAAGCATTTAATCAAATACTGGTAAATATTTACTCGGCATCGTATATTTCAATGGTTGGAATCATCCACAACGTTTCACATATTTTCCTATGTATACAATAGAAGATTACTCTTGAAATATATTCACAACGGATAAAGATATTTAATAAAACTTACATAATAAGAATTGTCAACATATTTTGTGAGACACTTTTTAAAAGCAAGGCAATGCTGAAATGAAGACTCCACGGTAAAGTTAAGATAAACCTTATAAACATTTGGGGTGTTTTGTATAGTTTACATTCTGATTCTGGCTTAAAACAACTTTCGGCTCGACTTTTTCCCAACTGTTTGATTGGCATCATCATATATAACGAGCTGTTTCTCACCGAAGTTACGTCACTTGCTTCTGTCTTTCCTACAATTATTTTCATGGCAATTCTTCTGATGAGATATTTTCCCCTGGTATTCTGACTACATGAATTAACGCGTCTTACTAGATTGGCAACTAGGTCTCACCCGTTTACTGTTGAAATCTCGACTCCAGTCACTTTCTCACCGACGTGATGTGGCTTCTCCTTCTCCTTTCTACAATTATTTTCATGGCAACTGCTCTAAAAAATCTTTTTTCCCTGGGGCTCTGGCAAGATGAATTTAAGCGTGCTATTAGATTGGCATCTAGGTCTCACCTTTTTACTGTTGAACTAGCTCTAACAGTTTCTTTTCTCGCACTTCGCACCTGTGGTACTACGGTCCGGTTTATTACATCCCGCTTTACTGCAATCTTCAAATGCAACGTCAATCGCCATCTTCTGTCTTCTTGAACGCAGTTCCTTTTTTTGTCATTTCCGTAATTCATCCCCGTTCTCAGTTTTCTTATTTATTTTCACTCTCTCTAAATACCCGCGTTCTCGTGGTGACATTATGACCTTGATTGAGGTGAAACTATATTTTTTTTTTAAATGCGGCCTTTTAGGTATTTTCAGAATCGTCATTAACCAATCCTTGCGGTTTAATGGACACATTAAAAGATGAAGTGTAGGTCTTTCGAAATTGTTTTGAACGAACACTGTCTGCAAAAAGAAGTAGAAGAAAACTAAAACAAAATGAAGCTGAATAAACTTGCTCAAGATCGTAATAAATGGTTGAAAAATGTGTAAGGAAGAAACAGTCGAATGTCGTTCGAACATCTGCCCTTGCACTTTGCAATCAGTCATCTATTTCGAAGAAAGATTTAGAAACTAGATTTTATTTGGCATGTCTAAATTTCAACAAATGTTGTGAAGAACTTCATATCTATCTATCAACCAATCTATCTATAAATAAGAATCGTGTTTGGGACCATTTTTCTTTTTTTTTTGCCCACTTCTAGATCGAAGTGGATCTATTGAAAAACCTTATTTCATGTCTGATTTATCGTCTTGCCGTTAAACTACACGACATATACCTAGAATACAAACACGTACGCTAAATACGCGCATCATAGTCTCCTGCCTGTAAGAAAATGTAATCGATAAATATTGAAAGCAGTCATGCCGGAAAAGATTTCCCCGCAAAATGTCTGGCCGTTCTCACACGCATTGATGCATCCCTATCACTTCATTCTATGAACCAAAGAAATTGACAGAGATAAAACGAGTTTAACAAACGCAGAGGAAGGAAATTGGCGGGTAAATGGCAGAGCTGATGTCTACTTGTTGCTAAAAGCGAGAAACATGTTTCAATCAAATAAGGTTCAAGATTCAACGGCTGTGTTTGAAATCAGTTCCGATCAATTCCCGCATTCAAGTGCTTTCCTTCATTGGCGCACAGCTGTAAAGAACGCACTCTTGGCAAACGTCTAGCGAAGACGAGTTTAACCGGATGAGAGAAAGGCGAAAGGAAGCAAGTTTTAAGAATGGAGAGGAAGCTGAAATGGAGAACACCGAAGCCCGGAGTAAAAGAAAAAGATGAAATTTCACAAGTGGAAAGCTATAAAAGGCATTAGAAATGAACCACGACATTGGAGTAGGAGCGATCAAAACAGATACAGTTGCCGAAAATTGCGTTACGTGTTAAGGAAGGGCACGAACCAAGAAGAGGTATGCACATAGACAGCGACTTACACAAATATATATGTATACTTAATATTCAAATAATAATAATAATAGATACAATTTTCCGCGTTTTTCTTTTTTTTCTTTAACAATATTCAATATCAGAGGGACGGTGGAGTAATGGATAGCGGCTCGTATTGAGGAATCGGAAAGTCGAGTTATAATCGGAGTCATTACATTCACATACCTATTGGGAAATGTATTGTTACGTAGACCCCCACCTCGTGCTGGGAAGCTCTTGAGCGACGGTGTCAATTCGATAATAAAGTTGCATTCTTCTCTTTCGGTCGTTGATCGCTAGTTGTTTTGAGTCCAGAGATAAATGAATTTCAACACGGAATTTTAACTTAATTATATTATTTACGTTCATGTCGGCATGTTCTAAATAACCAAGGTGTCGTTTCCCCTCACTGGGGAGGCGTTTCAGACACGAAAGAAAGCACGTCTACATTGACGGTTAAGAAGCAAATCACTGAAAACCCTTTCTATAGCTATCTCCTTTCCCACACTGGCACAGCCAATCAAAGTCGACTTCCATATTTTGTATTGTATCTGACCCCATAGATCAACTTAAGGAAGTCACAGCAGAGATACACTTACCATTAAAAATATTAGTCTGCTAAACTATTATTTAACAGTATGACTCCATCTATTTCCACCAGCTATTGGGTAAATAGCAGGACATATTGGGCCCATAGCCTTGGTGGAGAACACGTCTAGACCAATTCTGGGGGGCTGGTTTTAATTCACAGAGATTTGGGCTCCGTCAGGATGTCTTTGCCATGAAACATCAATGCTCTTATGAGTGCAGTAGTGCAGCCATTGCAACAGTCGCGGTAGCTTTACGACTGCAAGGGGGTTACGAGATTAGTGACCGTGTATATCAGAGCTAGAACCAGTAAGCATAGAGATCTATCACCTTTAAAATCCTTTAAAATCCTGTTACTTTTATAAGCTCTCGGATATTACTATCAGTTTCACGATGAATTTGATCACTAGAAGCCAAAACGCATGATAAAACATTTTAACAAATTCAATCAATTTCTCGGCACCGGCTACGACCGGCAACTCCTCAGGCATTAAAAGGGTGGTGCTGATGCTTGTGAAGGCCGTGGTGTTGTTAATAGTAAAAACCTGCGCCCATACCAAATCGAAAATATTTCCACGTTCCATTACCGTCCTGGGTATGATAAACTACATCCACGTCCTGCGTAAGATGATAAAATACATCCAACAGTAAGGCCTCTGATCAGGAGGTTTTGAGGAGCGTGGAACCACGTCTTAATTGCTGGTGTTCCCAGGTTCATCCTGACCCGGAGTGGTAGCATCTGTTAAGCCCCCAGCTATGGGCAAATAGTTAACCCCCACACTAAGGTAAAAAAAACAACAAAAAAAACATAAAACTATTACCAGCAATATATATATTTTTAAAAATATTAACAGCAATAGATTTTTGGAAAAAAAAAATATTACCAGCAATATAGTTTTGAAAAAAAAATATTACCAGTGATCCATTTTTAAAGGAAAAATATTACCAGAAATAGATTTTTGAAAAACTAAAATATTACCAGCAATAAATAAGTTTGATATGCCGTAAAACAAAACAAACCAAACCAAACCAATTCACGTTCCCTTATGCCGGGAGTTTACTGGCACGGCGTTTACTTATTCTCATGCCTATACTTACTAACGAGTTAATCTTATATGTCCTGTTAAGGAGGTGGTCGTGTTCAGGGAAGGTAAGATTTTTCTATTATTTTAAACAAGCACAAACTTTTCCATTGAACAGTAGGGACTCTTTTGAATCTACCTTTCTCAGTTGATATACATTTCAACAGCGTTGTGCTATTAACTTTTGTAGAATAAATAAGACACACCGGTAATACAAATGAACTAGGCAAGTCGCCTTAAATAAAGAATTCGAAGTGAGTCAATGAAGTTAGTTGAGGAGAATTTCTATTATAACATAATATTATAACCACTAGGAGCGAATTATAAGAGTAGCGACGAGGGATCAAAACTCATAGGGAGTAGGACATTTTTCTTTTTTGCTTCGGCATGATAACTGACGACGAGAAATTATAACCATCTTGATTTTTTTACTTTGGTGTGTGTGTGTGAAAAAGAAATAAATAGAGAAAGAAGAGGGGGAAACAGATATTCTTTTAATATGGAAGAATTATTAGCCTAAGTAGTCAAAATACAACAGCATTTGTTGTAACGCCAGTAAAGAAACAACAAAATTTAATTGAAATGAGGCGGAAGAAAATAGGAAATTCTTCGAGTTTTTCACTCCCGACGCGGGGGGCAAATACCATATGTGAATTTACGTACAACTCAGATGATGGCATTACATTTTCTGCTCATTTTAGAAGATACGAGAAAATTTGCAAAGAAGACTGCAGCGACTTGGAAGACAAGAAAAAAAAAAAAACTTTTGTTGAAGTTGATAGCCCCTGTAGTTCATGAAAAATACTGTAATTTTGTACTACTCCCCCCCCAAATCAGAAATTTGATTTGAAAATACATTAAATATTCTGACTAAAAATTTTAGCGAGAAAAGTTCGGTATTTAATACTTGTTGGAAGTATATGAATCTGACGACAAAAGAAGACTAAGATTTTGTCAAATAGACTAGAATCGTTAACAAGGAGTGTCAAAAATTCAAATTAAATATTAAATGAACTGACTCCGGAGGCGTTTAAAGGCTTAATTTTCGTTCAAGTGAAACAACTTGAACAAAATAAAAAAACTAACACTACAAAAAATAGCGGATGAATGTTAGAGAATCCTAAATCTGAGACACGATACGGAAGAAATTAAAGGAAAAGAATGCACTAACATATAAACTAAAGAAATCTGTAGAAAAAGAAAAATTAGTCGATGTTTCAAATGAAGATGATTACATCTCGGAGATGATTGTCCCTTTAAGAATTTAAAGTTCTACAAGTGTGGATAAATAAGACATAAAACGTCAACTGTAAAATTAAATCATGGAAAAGTTCTCACAGAAAAAAGTTCGTACACAGTGTTGAGACAGAAAATAATTTCAGAAAACCAAAGGAAATTTGTGCATGTGAAAATTAATAAAAATGCAACTAGACACTAGTAGTGATATCACAATAATCAACGTAGCCACATAGAAAACCTACATTAAACTAACTTCGAAAATCACACGTGGCGTGTCGGATAAGAAATTATTTTTATTGGTGAAATGACTTGTAAGGTTTCATTTCGTAACAAGTGTGTAAAAGCTAAGACGTACGCGTTAAAAAGAATTATTCGGTACTGACTGGATGGAATTATTTGAGTTGTGGGATTTACCTATAAATATTTATTGCGAAAATGTAAGTGGACAGATTACCAGTTAAAATAAAGCAGTGTGAAAATGTAAAAGAAGAATTGAAAAAATATGTTCTGTCGTATGAGTTGGGTCAAAGTTCCAAAGTCAAAGCGAAATTGCAAGTGAAAAAAACGGTCGACGACAATATTTAAACCGAAAACGTAATGTACCGTTCGCAGCATTAGATCTAGTCAACGAAGAATTAGACAGACTTGGTGTAATCGAAAAGATTTACCATTCAAAATGGGAAGCACAATGGTAGAAAAATTCTTTCGAACCTGTTTTTTTCTGAAACATGTTTGCAAATACAGGTTAAAGAAGAATGTTCAGAGTCAACAACTATAAATACGCACAAGGGACTCTATAACGAACTGTATAACGAACCATGATATATGAAAAATGTATAACGAACTGTATAAGCTCAACTGACTTCCTTTTGAGATAAATGTGGCTCTAGCAATATATCAAGAAGCTACGGATACTATGTTTGCAGATTGTGATTTCGCAGTTGCATATCTGGATGATATATTAATTAAAAGTCTATCTAAGTAACAACCTATAGGGCATGTGAAAAGTGTTTTTGAAAAATAGGAGAATGCGGGTTCAAACTCAGTGAGAAAATGTGCGAATTGTTTTAGCATAAAATGACGTACCTCGGACACATTCGTTAACAAAAATGGTGGTCAACCAATTACGTCGAGAACAAGTGCAATTAAGAATATGCCTCCGCCAACAACAGTTACTAGGTTACAAGCAAATTATTATAAAAATCTATATACCTAACCTAGGGAAGGGTGCTGAAGAGTATAATCGAACGAAGGTAGTTAATGAACGATAATACTTCGGACAAGAACAACAAATATAACATTCGCTCGCAGCGCGTAGAAGTAGTAGCCAACTGCAGATATGGCATTCCGGATGCCATTGACTCGGATGACGGTAGAGATTTCATTGTCTACGAATTTATTGAATTTTGTTAAATGTTCTCGATTGAACATATTACATCTCGCTATATCACCCACGGTATAAAGGACAAGATGAACGGTTGTGGTTACTTATAAGAGAGGTATGAAGCACAAGAAAAATTCTTGAGGGTATACCGAATAACGCCGAATTCCAATACACCGGCAGGCATGTCACCGACAGAATTGATGTTCGACAAGTTGTTACCAAAAAGAATACGAGCGGATAACAAAAAGACACAATATTTTCCAAATTGGAGAAAATAAAAATGTTTTTCAGTGTATATAAAAATGTAAAAGAAATGTAGGAAGACGTCGGAATAAGGTCAGAAATTGGACAAATGATATATATGCTGAAAGGAAATAAATGGGAAACATCAAATACATTGGAATCAGTTAAAGAAAATATTTACTGTAAAAAGGCCCACAGAAAAGGAAGAACCTATGCAGGTACTGTATGATATTTTTGACGTACCAACACCCCAAGAATTCGTTGAACGTGCAAGTATGATTACCAGAAAAAGGAAACGTACGAAAAAAAACTAGAGGGTGACCGAAAAACGTAAGAAATACAACGTTCCGTACATGACGAACTCTCCAGAAAGAGGAGGAAGTGAATACTAAGATAAAATAAAATATTTAATATTGAAAAATCTCAAAAGTGGCATGTTGTGGAGTAAATAAAACACCCCGGTAACACAAAAAACTAAGCAAGATGACTTAAATAAAGAACTGAATGTGAGTCAGGAAATACCGTTGTAGTCAGTTGATAGGGATTTCTAATGACGTCACGGCGAGTAGCCCAAGCGAGACATAGTATCATAACTGCTAGGAGCGATTTTTATCATACTTTAGGCTTTCTAGCGGAAATATATCTTATTGTTAATAATATCTTTGCTCGCACATTCATACGGCCCATACAATGCATTTTTTATTCGATTACAACCCAAGAAAGGCAGTAAAGCCACTAAGACACAAGAGGTTACTGGGTGTAGGAGAATTAGAAATGAGAAAAGTTACTAAAGAGCAAGAACAAAAGAAGAGTAATCCGGGGGACAATAGAAAGCGACTTACATTGCATTTAAATTTTTGAAGATTAAATTGGCTAAGAAGCATGGAGCCGGAAAAGAGTTCCACAAGCGAGAAGTGCGACAAAAAATATTAGCATAGAATTTACGATGACATCGAGTCAACTCAACTCAACTGTAAATTCGTGAGACTTCGTCGCCAGTTTAATACTGCGCTTAAATTTTTTTAAAGTCTATTTGGAAGAGTTTTTTCCGAACATGAAAGTATTTATAGAAAAGACACAGGGAGCTAATTTTACAGAGTTAGGAAAGTGACTGTTGCCGAGACGCCAGATCAGGACTAATAATTTTTCTGATTCTTCTTTGGATTATATCAAGAGTCTTTAGATATATATAGCAGACCATACGTGGCAGCATTATTCGAAGCATGAACGAATGGTAGACATGTAAATATGCAAGATAGATTCAGGGTAGAAAAATTGTCTAGTAACACACAGTGAAACAACTTGCATAGCAGCTGACCTAGGAATGGATTCAATGTAGTCTTCCCACTTCATGACAGCCGAGAACGGTAGGCGCAACAAGTCATGCTCCTAGGGGTTAGCATCAGATAGGGGACTCTCAGATGATTGACAGAAAGAAGTTTAGGTTTGGGGGCGTTAAAATTAACAGGACATCCTTTGCCGTAGTTAACAACAAACTGAAGGTCGTTTTTGACATCAACAGGACTGACATATAAACGTAAGAAGAGAGAATGCATGGTCTCTACTATTAAACCACTTTAAGTCCATGGATATAAGAACAAGAAGAGGAATGGTAAATAATCAAAACTTAGAACACCAAAAGACGTGTAATTGTGAAGAAACATATTTGCCCATGTCCAAAAGAGAGACGGGACATAAATTGCTAAATCTATTTTAACTGACATAAATGTGAGTTACTTCCATTAATCTGTAAAGTTCCAATTATAATAAATAACTGTGTCTATACGTATAATTGTGGTTCAAAGGCTAAATCTATGAACATGTCTGTTCGTGGTTGCGTGTGCCGATGCCAATATATTTGTAAAGTGTGGAGAGGTGATGTTGCATTTGCTGCCTAAATACACACACAAATAATATATATATATATATATATATATATATATATATATATATATATATATATATATATATATATATATATATATTTCTGAGATGAGGTCTTCTGTACATTATGCGGACTATTGTCCTCATCTTTGTCGCCATATTTATTACAACATTTTAGCCTCAAGGACACATGGCACAGTATATAAAAGGCGTTAGTTAGATCCAGTGACAGGACTCAAAGAGTGTGAGTTCAATACCCGGCTAAGGCAGTGAAGAACTTTCAGAGGGAAATTAACAGGAGATAACTGATAAGTGATATCCATAAAACGTGGCATGTAGAACTAGAACAGTCTACCCCAGTGAAAGAAATAAAGGATGCCGTGCGACATTCCAACCACCTGAAGAAGGCCGGAGCGTACAACGGCCGAAACGTTGTAATAAATATGGCGACAAAAATGAGGACAATAGTCCGAATAATATATATATATATATATATATATATATATATATATATATATATATATATATATATATGAAAAAGACGGTAAACCGCAAAAGTTATTTGTTGGAATGTGGATTTGTTATTTTGAAATTTATATCATACTCTATTTTCCGCAATTAATTATGGAAATTAGAGTATAATATATAGTGTAGCATTTTTAAAAATCCACATTTCAGCGAAAAACGTCTGCGGTTTATCTTTTTAAAATATACACTTTTCTCTCGTTGGAACAACTATAACGTCTTTCATACACACACACACACACACACACACACATATATATATATATATTTATATATATATATATATATATATATATATATATATATATATATATATATATATGAAACTAAACAGACTTGATGGGTGTGTACGTTTATGTATTTGCTTGTGCGTCAATTTGTCATTTTTGCGTTTCTCTTTGTTTCCTATTTGCGCATGTGCGAGATCATTTTGGTTAAATGCAAGTACGCGTGTGTATAAAACTATGTATGCGCATGTATGCGTCTGACGAGATTGTTCTTTTCGCGCCTGCGCTTTCACATGCGGACATGCTTTTGTGTGAACGAGGTGGAAGGCGGGGGAGGGGGGTTTGTACAGTTATAATTCTAAATATGCATGATAGAGAAATGCCTCGCGGGTTAGCTTTACGCCAGTATAGCGCCAGATTAACACGCTTCGACCCTACAGAATATAATGCGACTGTGTCTTTTTGCAATAGACGCCTCAGATTGTTCGACTGTCAAAAATACATTAAAGGAGAGTGCTGGGTTTCAGTCGCCTGACAGTGAAAAATATCAGAATCCTGTTACCACAATGTCGTACCTCTGCCGAAAATCAAACAAAGTCAGGGTCAGTTTTTCTGATTATTCACACGTACACAAACGTACGTATATATATAAATATATATATATATATATATATATATATATATATATATATATATATATATATATATATATATATATATATATATATATATGTGTGTGTGTGTGTGTGTGTGCGTGTCTGAGTGTGTATACATTATGCTTCTGTGTGTGTATGTATATGTGTATATATATATGTGTGTGTATGTATATGTGTATATATATATATGTGTGTGTATGTATATGTGTATATATATATATGTGTGTATGTATATGTGTATATATATATATGTGTGTATGTATATGTGTATATATATATGTGTGTGTATGTATATGTGTATATATATATATATGTGTGTATGTATATGTGTATATATATATATGTATATGTATATATATATATATATATATGTATGTGTGTGTGTGTGTATGTATGTATTTGTATATATTCTTGTGTGTGTGAGAGAGAGAGTGTGTGTGTGTGTCTGTGTAAGGTAACAGCTACGAGGCATGTCATACAACCTGATAAATGTATCTTGCCTCATAGTCTGTGCTAAAATGTTTATAACTTCGACACTTGTCAAATAATGAATCAAGCGGTTCGGTAACAAAAGATCAAAGTGAATTATTTAATTCTCCATTAGCACTGATTACCTATCCAACTGTAGATCGCTAAACACTACGTGTAGTTGCGAGGTTATCCAGCTCTTCAAATACTAACACGAAGTTTTCCTGCACTCAAGGCATTTTCCGACAGTATGTTTAAGTAATCGCTTAGAGTATATTTACTGTGATGCATCCATCACATTCCTTTAGTCATAAACTTAAAAGAGACAGAAACGGTAATTGTAATAATAAGATTAACCATTTATATATAGAAAAAAATGTGTCGTTCATTGACCAAACTGTTAGCATTTCTTTAAATCGAAATCTTTTTTCTCAAAATCTTTTTTTCTCGCAAAATAGACTTCTCAAGTCCACTGTGATCTGTCTCTTCTACTTTATGTTCCGTGTCTCCTCAAGACGTAGGTTTTCCCCAACTTCTCTCTTTTTTTAAAAGCAACCCCCCCCCCGAAGCAAGGCGGGAGTGCCACTAGCACGCAAGGGGTTACAGAGGATTGAGAACAAGAATAAAGAGGCGTGTTTGAGGAAAGTATATAGAGAAGGACGGGAAACAAGATCAAGGTATCAGAAGATGTCGATTGACATTACACTTGAATATTTGAAGATTATAGTCATCGGGGAAGCAAGAAAGGGGAAGGGATTTCCACAGCTGGTAAGTGCGAGAGAAGAAGCTGTTGGAGTGGAAGAGACGGTTACATTTAACCGTTTCGGCAGTGAAAGGGTGAGATCGCGATACCAGCCTAGTTGCTCGCTTAAATTCATGCAGTCTGGGAACGAGCGAAAGTTGATCCTCGGAAAAGTTGCCGTGGAAATACTTTTTAGAAGAGAGAGGGAAGCCTCGGCACGTGTGTAAGAGAGCGACTGTAGACTAGATGCCAGATCAGGACCTATCACATTGCATATTCGTCTCTGGATGTTGCCGAGGACCTCAGCAGGGAAACCAGACCATATATGACAGCAATATTCCGTGTCAGGACGGGTGGTTGATTTATATATTTGAAGGATGGACTCAGGCGAGAAAAACTTTCTAGCACGACACAGAGAACTAATTTTCCTTGCGGTAGATGAAGCTCTTGATTCAATGTATTTATTCCACCTCATGTCAGCGGACTGCTTGAGAACAAGCAGGCGTAACGAGGTGCTCTCGAGGAGTTGGAAATAAATCATTCCGATGGGAGGTAAGGTGGGTTCTCTCTGTTGGGTAAAGGAGAGCATTTTCATTTTGGAGGCATTAATCAATTTTATCTTTTGGTTATTTCTTCTAAACCCTGCATTTACTTAAACTCACAATGAATTGTTTTTATTTGTCTCTCTTGCCTTCAATCCGTCATGTGAGTATTGAAGTTTACAAGCCCCCTTTCCTCATTATGCACCCTAGAAATTCTATCATCATTGTCTTAAGTATAACTTTCCTTCTTGTTTACATTTTCTCTAAAACTTCGGTCCATGGTGTTCTCAGCATTCTTCTGTAGCATCACATTTCTGTTTGCTTCAATTCGTTTATTCAACATTTAGGAGATTTTCCAGCATTCACCGCTATATAAGAGGACAGATATAACGTCACATTTTAGTACTCTTTTTTCTTGTTTCTATGGACATTTTTCGATTTCTTAATACTCTGCTCTGCTTTTGGAAAGCATCTTTAGACATCCCAATGCGCCCTAGGATTTCAGTGTATCTGTTTAAACTCTCCCTATATATTTAAATATTTTTATTTGTTTCATTTTGGTAACACCGATGTGCAATTCGTTTTTCTGGAACCATCTTTCTGCTACTGACACTATTTTCCTTCCTAACCATTTGTTGTTGGTTGAGCGGAAAGTTACCATTACGGTGTCTGTTTTATAATTTTTAATTTTAGGTAAGCGAATCGGTAGCGAACAATGCATCTGAAAATAATTAATATTTATCTGTATCTCACTCATTTAAATCGTTATTTAACTCCTCTCTTTAAAACTTCTCTCTGTTAAATTTTAATCCCCTCCTTAACCTTTAGGTATTCCTGTTCTTCTTTTTTCTATTACACCTCTCTCTAGAGCTTTCATACATTTCCCTCTTACACTTGTTTCCCACTCCTACACATACTTTCAGTAAAATTTTGTTTTTTATAGCCGGAGTTATATTTTCCAATTTATTTTTGAATTTGTAGGTCTGATGAATTGGATAGCGATTACGATTCCATTGTAATAAATTGTAACCATGGAATATTAATGTTTGAGCCTTTATATATATATATATATATATATATATATATATATATATATATATATATATATATATATATATATATATATATAAATGAGAAAAATGGTGAAAATATCTTTAAAATTATTTTATCGAAAGTTAAAATGAAATGAAAAGATATGCATTGTTGTGTCATCACATGCACACGTTTAACTGGAGTCCAAGAATGATTTTATTTCATACAAAAAAGTGGCTCAGATTGCTTTCTGTTTAAAATGGCATCTGATTGGTTGATTATGATCACTTTGATCAGATATATAATTGTGCGCCAAAAATTGATGTTCTTAGTTCTGTTGTCAAAAATTGGGAGTGCCCTGGTTGAGTGAGCGTGGATAATGACAAAATATATTAAGTAGCACAAGCCTCAGGAATTCTATTTTATTGCACCTTAGGGGCAATCTGGAAAGTTAAATGTACAAAAATTACATCTGTTTGTCTGTGTGAGAATGTGTGTGTTTGTGTATGTGTAGAAATAATTTAGTGTTTCCTAATATGTCGGAATCTGAAGGAACACGTGATGAGTAAAATCCATAATAGTAATAATATTCAAGGTCTAATAATAATGAATATATCTATATTTTCTACTTTCCTTGTAAAAGATCAAGGGTCATAAAAAGAGCATGAATATAAGACATGATTTTCTCTTCCATTGCGTTATGGAAATCTCTTTTTTCTGGCGTGTCTTTTTAAGTGTGCTCCTTCAGGAGCCGCTCTGTTTTTTTTTTCTCGTCTCTTTTAATAATATATGCTATAGGAATCTTTAAGTCTGCATTGTCGAGCACTTCCCGTTTGCATTTTCAGTTCTTTTGCTGTGATGTTCATGTTCTTCTGTCATTGAGCAATTTTTCGACACATCGTTTTATGTATTTTGCTGTCTTAGGTGGTTTCTTCTGCAATAAATATCGGTGACTTCCCGACTATTCCATTCTCAGCCATATGAATATTCCTACATCGGTGATTTTAGTTGACTAGTATGTCATATATATATATATATATATATATATATATATACATATGTATATATATATATGTATATATGAAGAAATATAGTCTTAAAGTGTGCTATATTTGTGGGATAAAATGCTCAATATCAGAGATAGACCGTGTGTAAATATAAAAGTGAACATAGAAGAGGCGACAGTCTGTTTCATGCTAGATGCAATCGTCAGGCCAAGAGTGGTTTTATTTTTCTCGGCTATTTATATATACGGGTCAGTGATGCATTGTGGGTAGTCTATTTTGGCGGATATTTTACCGGAAGTCGTTTATTTGTTTATTTATTTATTTGTGTCAAAATATTTTGCTTGTTTTTATTTAATTTTATTTTTATTTTTTATCTTATATATTTATTTATTTTTTTTATCGATGTTTTTATTAACGTAGTAAAAATTTGTTTATATAGCTTATTGTGGTTAGTCTATTATGGCGGTTATTTTACCTGAAGTCGTTTATTTGTTTAATTATTTATCATTTGTTTTTGTTTGGGAAGATAAAGCTATTTGTTGAATTTTGTGGTTGATTTTTGTGGTTTGTTCTGACTATTATTTTGGCGGGAACAGTTTTTAATTTATTTATTTGGATTGATTATCTTTATTATCTAAATTCATCAAATAGCTTTATTTTCTCAAACAAAAAAAACTATTAAATAAGCTATATAAACATTTTTTTATTACGTTAATAAAAACACCGATCAAAATAAAAATAATAAATAAATAAATATATAAGATAAAAAATAAAAATAAAATTAAATAAAAACAAGCAAAATATTTTGACACAAATAAATAAATAAATAAAAAAATAAACGACTTCCGGTAAAATATACGCCAAAATAGACTACCCACGATGCATCACTGGCCCATATATATAAATAGCCGAGAAAAACAACAGCACTCGTGGCCCGATGATTGCATCTAGCATGAAACAGACTGTCACCTCTAAGTGTTGACTTCTATGTTCACTTATATATATATATATATATATATATATATATATATATATATATATATGTAAACGCTCAATAATTATTAAAGACAGTATATGTCTGGAAAATCGAAAGTCAAAATAGCTACAATTGAAAAAAAAATGAATTGAAAAAGACAGAAAATGTAATACCACCAATTTTGTCACTTTAAAGAATTCTTCTTCGTCAGCCACTTAAAATACTTCTTCTTCTAATCATACATATCTCTTGTTTTTCCTTTCATCTATTTAAAATTCTTCTTCCTCACTTTTCCTCTTCATTTAATTGTTCTTTTGATCAGAAATGACATCTTTTACCTTATTGCTTTTGACTTCCTCTACTCATCTTTGTTTTTTTACTAATCGTGAAAATCTTTTGTCTTTCTTCTTTCCCTTAAGATCTCCTTTGTTCTCCTTTAGTTGCAGTCTGCTTTACATCCCCGCCTGAATATTTTATTTTTCTTCTTTCATTTACATCCTTTTATTATTTTTTCCTTGTCTTCTTACATATGTTCCCATCACCCACATCACAAAGGGACAATGAAATGTAAATGTCCTCAAATGTCGATGGCATAGTCATGACATTAAAACGTTAAGCAACACCATAACTTAACGATAATACTGGCAGTTTTATAGGCACTCATTCTGAATAAAAAAAAAACAAAAGTACGAAAGCGATTGTAAGGAGGTTTAGTTGGTCAAAAGTTCAGTTTTTAATGGTTCCCATACAACCTGTAATTGACTTGGTGTAGTCATTTTGTCGTAAATTTTTTCATTGAAAGAACATATGCATGTAAAAGTAGAAATGACAAGAAATGAAGGAAAGAGACGGAGAGACAAAAACCTCCAGTTACCCGAACTGGGATAGGGAAAGATATCTTCAAAAATCGAAAAAATTATGAAGAAAGAAGAACATTTTGTTAAATCAGTCAGTTAAGTGCCATACGTGATACAAGCTTGATGGTATGTGACTGACGATGCAGATTTATTCTCGCAGTAGGATACCATTTCTTTCTGCAGTAGACTGGTTGCCAAACCAGGCTGAAGAACCCAGCCTGTCCTGCTACTCTACTCATAGCTCGGGGGAGAAGAGATCGAATCATATAAGGGTATTTGTGCGTAAGTGAATGTCACAAACTCGACTGGAATTCAAACTCGGCTCTTCGAATTATCACTCTGAGCCGATATCCATTACACCTCGTGACACATCCATTTCGTTAGATACAGAGAAGATACTATTAAACTGTCATGAAACACACACACACACACACACACACACATATATATATATATATATATATATATATATATATATATGTTTTCTTGGATATATATATACATATATATATATATATATATATATATATATATATATATATGTATATATATATATATATATGTATATATATATCAAATATGTAGTGCGTCTTCAATTTATATAACGTAAATCATTCATACGAAAAACAATTAATGAAGTTAATTATATGGCAAGAATCACTCTCGCAAACAATATTTAATAATAAAATACAATCAACCTCGAATCCGTTAATGAATGGTATGATCCTTGTTTATAAATTCCGGTTTTATCACGTCTTATTTTTGCTACTAGCTCGGCTTTCAGTCGTTTCATCCGACCATCATCAACCGGAATTTATAAACAAGGATCATACCATTCATTAACGGATTCGAGGTTGATTGTATTTTATTATTAAATATTGTTTGTGAGAGTGATTCTTGCCATATAATTAACTTAAATATTTGTTTTTCGTATGAATGATTTACGTTATATATATATATATATATATATATATATATATATATATATATATATATATATATATATATATATATATATATATCTCCAGGAAAACATATATATATATATATATATATATATATATATATATATATCCAGGAAAATATATATATATATATATATATATATATATAACCGATTTATTCTTCAATTAAATCCATCTTCTGAAAGTGAAATCGGTTGGAGAAAGCTATGGAGGCAATTACCCAGAACCTGAATAAGAAATCAGATCGTGACAATACACACACACACACAGACAAACAAAATCACACACACACATCCACACACACACGTTCGCACACACACGTGGTGATTCACATATAAGCCGAATCGAATATAGTATATGGATTATATTCACCCCCTAGTTTTTGAGGTAGTATCTTTATTTTTTGTTAGATAGTTGCATTCATACCTAAGGTATCTCCTTCGAATGGTAGTGTGGAAACTATGCATGAGGCTAAATAATATTTTTATCACACTGCATCAGCTTTTGAGTACTTTCTTTTACACCCCCCCCCCCCACAGCAAGAGGAATATTCAAGAAAAGTGAACAAGGAATTTCCTCATAGATCCTTCGAAAGACCTAAGCAAACACTATCCCTAAAGACAAGAATTAATACCAATTATTGGAAGCATGTCTATTTGCAGACGTCTCTGGGACAGAAGGCAAGTAGAGATAGAATCCTTCGAGGGAAACAGCATATTTATATAGCATTAAACATGTTTACCAGGCAATGGAAAGAATTAGAAAAGTATCCAAGCCAAGATAAATAACATAAAAAGAAGGAAAATAAATCTCACAGAATGATTGTAAAGAATATAATTCTTTAGGGACTTTTTTCGGCAAGATTTAAGAGATCTCTGGAACAGCAAAAAAAAAAGAAGTATTATAATTTATACTGTGAGGTGAGTGATCAGTCAGGCAATATACAATTTACCTATGCTAAATTCTTGCAGCAAGGTTACGATAAATCAGCTAATTCTTTTAGAAGGGGGGTCTCTGTGAAACACCGTGGCTATTTATTTGATTATAAAGAAAAGTAGAAACCGGTGATTTCAAATTCAACAAAATGTGACGATACATGAAACGGTATACTTTTTTGTTTTCTTTATGAGATTAACACATGCACAGCGTAAAAAGAAAAAAAAATAGCGCACAATGGCCCTCTCTCACGCATAGATAAACAAATTAGAAGATGCGAGATATCGATGATCAATATACCGTGTGTAACAGCCAAATTGTCCAAATCGTGTCGTGTAAGAGCATAATTGCCTATCCCACAAAATATTTCATATCAACAAAAAAAAATATACACTCATTGGGTTTCTTTTTTTCTAGATATTTACATAAGATGTTTAGCCATATTGACATCATTTTTTGCAAGAATCACTGAAAAACCCTTTGAGGTATTCAGCTAGAAAGAGAACAGTTTAAAATCGTTTTGTGTCAGCCCCACTACGACTTAACAAATAAGCAATGATGAGATGAAAAAGTTCATTCAGGCCTTCTGTAACGGTACCATAATTCAATCTTCAAAGGCCATTCAAGAACCAACAAGCGAAAGTTTAAAAAGCGAGAATAGAGAGGAATATATATATATATATATATATATATATATATATATATATATATATATATATATATATATAATATATATATATATATATATATATATATATATATATATATATATATATATGTATACAAATGTAAAAGAAAGAAGAGTAAGATTTCAACGTTCAAGACATTAATTTAAAACAGGCCTCAGTACAAAAGCAGAGCAATAAATATTTATTTATTTTGCAGTGTTACATTAGAATATATATATATATATATATATATATATATATATATATTATACATTTTATTGTAACCAAACAACATAAAATTAATAAATAAATTAAATAATCAGTACATTATTATTATAATAAATACTCGTTGCTAAAGTTAGAATGATATATATATATAAAATATTTATTATAAATTATGCTATAAAGAATGATATGGGGAAATATAGTAACAATGTAATCTAAAAAAGTTTAAAAAATATAAAATGTAAAAATAGATAGATAGATAGATAGATAGAAATATAGATAGATAGATAGAATATAAAAAATGAATGAAGATTGAAAAACGATAAGGTAAAAACGGGGAAATGATTTGAAAACTGAAGAGGTGAAAGAGTTCGGTAAAAAAGAAATATATGAAAAAAAATTAAAAGGATAAACTAATGCGTAAGCAATTAAGAAAGGGAAAAAAAAGAAAACAACGAACGAAAAAAGGGATGAAAATAAAAAATAAAAAGAATTTAAATCCGAGGGAATGAGACGATTTCAGAGAGTCGGGAGGGAAATGATGCAATGCCGAAATAAAATCCAACCGAAAATTCTCTCTGATCAAATCCTTATACGCTTAAAGAAAATGCTTAAACAAGCAACGGGCAAATCGCTAACGAAAATAAATTAAATCAACTTAAGATAAAAAGCAACAAAAGAAAATCGAAACAAATTCCTTTCATCTGTCCTAAGGCTTGCTCGTGATTTTCGAGAATTATATTTTTTCTTTAGCATTTTTGTTGTATATCTCGTTCATGATTTTCGTTATCAGTGAAAACCCACAGTTTAGTGTAATACCTTCACGCACCGATTTTCACTTAGAAAAACTGCACATTGCCCGAAAACCTGATTTATAAATTTACACATACAACGATAAGGATGTGCTTAATAAATTAACACGCAAAATTTAAAAGATAATTTTGCTAAACGGACTAAGTTTCTATAATTAGTTTGATACAAAAGACTTTATTTTTGACATAATCTTAGTCTAGTTCTATCAAGTCTTAACATCATTATTCAATCATCAAATTATTTTCACTGGTTTCTTCTGACATTATGTAAACTTTAATTAAATTGTTTATTCAATCAATTCTGTCATGATAATTTTCTAAGTTTAGATGTGGCACAATACCCAGTGAATATCGAACTAACGTAATTATTCTAGCAAGACAAGATTGTTGACAATTACACGACGTCGAATGCACCGATTCTGTCTCTCATGACTTGATATAGTTCTCTGAGCAATTTTCTTGAATAGTGTAAAATTTTCAGAACGACAATTTTGATAAGGACCGTTGGATGACACAAAAAATTGATAATTCGAAGGGGAAACATCTTGGAAAGCCGTAACTGTTTTTTTCTGTTCTTTCTCCCTTCAGGACCTTAACGATCACAGCTCTCCGCAACTTCCTGTCGTTCGTAGAAATGAGGTTTGTCTTTTGGCTCTACTTCTTCATCTTTGTTCTGCCAACGATTTACACAAACCCATTAGGTAGAGATTTACTTGAAAAACACTGAGTCAGGTTGTGACACAAGGTCAGTTTTTAACGTGGGGACCCGAGTGTTTTCACTCGGGCCGCTGGTCCAAGCTAGTCGTAGCTGGTCTTGGCTCTTCATAGCTGGTCTTGGCTTGTCATAGCTAGTCCAAGCTAGTCGTAGCCGCGATACCCCCAGCAGATGGCCGGGGCCCTGTGCCAGGTAAGTATCAAGTGATCGAATCTCAGCCAAAAGGTCGAGAAGCGATCAACAAACCCATTAGGTATGTTGCACGCTGTTCTTTTCTGTCACTCTTTCCTTCCTTACGTCCTGTGAGTATCGAATTATCAAAGTTCACTTTCCTCAGTAAGCGTCCTTTTTCTTTATATGCTATGTTCCACCACGATGTAAGCGATCATAGCTCTCCTCAACATCCTGTCCCTTGTCGCTCTTAAGAAATGTCTTTCCATTATTTTTCCTAAACTCTGTTCCGCCATCCATCTACACAAACTTACTAAGAATGTTGTACGTTTTTTTTCCTGTGCCTCTCTTGCTTTCAATATGTCCTGTGAGTATCAGATTTTCCAAGTCCTCTGTTCTCATTATGATCCCTAGAAACCTAAACTATCTCTTCCTGATGTTAAATAAAAAATCACTTTTTGCATCCTTCTGTAGAAGCATATTTGTGTTGCTTAAATCCCTTCTTCGTCTTCGAGAAGATTGTCCAACACTGTTTCAATTTTCTTTTTCTAGATTTATGTATAAGTCATTTTTGTATTTCCATGTAGGAGAAAAATGTATATTACAGCTTCCTAATCGTTTTCTTTCTTTATTTGCGAGACTTGAAGTGACAAAAACCCGGTTCTACAGTCAAATGCGCAGAATATCGTGGACAGGATCTGTCAGCAAATGTAAATCTTTAAGAAAATAGGTTCAATAAAACAGCTGATACTTATAATGCGAGACAAATGAAATTACTATGGCACATACCGAGAAAAGATGAAATAGGGGACTTAACGCTCGTATGACAAAGAAGCCAGGGCGAGAAACAGCATGCCATCTGGTTCGCGCGTGCGAATGGGCGGTATAAAAGTGATAAATAATAAGAAAATGCAATGGAAATAATGCCAGCAATCAGTGGGACAGCCGGAATTTCTTGGATACATAATTAAGAAGAAAAAAAATAGGCACGCTGAAGTTCACACATTCTGAACATATTGAAAGTAAGATGGCGGAAGATATTAGCGAATAACGGTCTATATGTGCCAGGGTGAATGAATGACAGAAAAAGGAGTAATAACATTGTAGGAGTTAGAGTAACACGGGACAAGAGGTTTCGCTGGAGCATAATGGCCCACGCCCTGACAAATATATGCGATATAAAACTAATTTTGATTTTGACCTGCTACCCAACAACGGTAGATGGGAGACGGGCTTGTATAATATATTCAGTAAAGTGTTAAAATTCAAAGTTATGGATGACGTGTTCAAAGTATACCCACTGATATGTAACTGAATGAAAGCAATAAACTTATGTGAATTAATTATACACATCGATTAAGAAAATTATTTATGGAATACATACCTACATACAAAAGTGTTGACTGATTTGTGATTGTATATTGATCTTTGCTGTTTTCAAATATCTAAGGAGTTTATCGAAAGGCATTACTCGAAATTATTCTTTATTTTTCATTAATATTCGTAACACTGTGCTGGTGCATACAATATTGTCTGTCATGTTCCCCCATATATATATATATATATATATATATATATATATATATATATATATATATATAAAAGGGAACATAGAAGTCAACACTTAGAGGCGACATTATCTTACCAAACAAAAACAAAACTATTAAATAAGCTATATAAACAAATTTTTAATACGTTAATAAAAACACCGATCAAAATAAAAATAATAAATAAATATATAAGAAATCAAAATTAAAAATTAAAAAAAATAATTGAATAAAAACAACCAAAATAATTTAACTCAAATTTATAAATAAACAAATAAATGACTTCCAGTAAAATAACCACCAAAATAGACAACCCACAATGCACCACTGACCCGTATATATAAATAGCCGAGAAAAATAACAGCACTCGTGGCCTGACAATTGCATCTAGCATGGAATAGACTGTCGCCTCTAAGTGTTGACTTCTATGTTCACTTTTATATTTACACACGCTCTATCTCTGAAATTGAGCACTTTATCCCATAAATATAGCACACTTTAAGACTATATTTCTTCATATATATATATATATATATATATATATATATATATATATAGAGAGAGAGAGAGAGAGAGGGGGGGGAGAGAACAATAACCATTTAATAGAAACATTTCCGCGGACGTTTTTATTTCGTTTGAAATTTGTCTAGAAGAACTGAAGCAAAAAGCATCCGTTATTTTATTTAGATCATTCAAGAATACGAAACTTCATTTGATGCTACTCATCTTTATCTCTTCTTTTTTATGTCGTGCCCACTTAAAATGTAGCTGATCCTATCCCTTCTCTCACTCTTGTAGCTCTAATCAGCGTGTGACACGTTAAAGTCCCTCATTTTCCCCGACCAGCTTTCAATGCAGGCAAAAACTAGTTACGTAGGTTACTATCTGTTTCCCTTCAGCCACTCTTGATTTCAGCTACTCTTTGTCCTTTCTTCAATCCTCCCTATACTCAGTCTTTCTTTCACTTTCACTCTCTGTAACCTCCTGCGTTCTAGTGACATTCCAGCCGTGCTTGGAGGGGAAATGGTTGAGATAAACAAAAGAAGAATTTAGCAGAAAAATAAAATTTTTTACCTTTTTATCTGCTCATTTCTAAACCGTGTGTACCAAATGAATACGCAAGCAAAATTTCACTCACCTGCAAGAAAAAAAAAAGAAAATTTAGTACCACAAACGCCGATAAGCGTTATGCTACCATCAAATGCATGCCAACAGCTAAAATACAAAGAAACTGAGAAATTTCATTGGAACTAACAAAAGAGTGCTAAATTGATTTTACTCCTTGTAACCCTCTGCGAACTGATAGCATTTCCGAAATGCTTGCAGTAAAATTGGATTAATAGGAAAAGGTGGAACGGGTAGGCCATTAAATGACCCATGTCCTTTGTACGTACATGAGAAACTATATATTACTAAGTTTATAAAAATAAAACTTTACTGAATCAGAGAAATGAATTAGCTTTTTTTGCCGACATTTTTCAAAAATTTTCCTCAAATAATATTTAAAAATAAAATTTAAAAAAATGTGACCTGGTAATATATATACTTAAACTTGATATGAAAAAATAATTTTATAAACTGTAAGTAATTCTAGTACATTTACTTGTTTTAAAAAAAAGAAATATAGTCTATTAAAAATTAAAATTGAAAATATTTTAAAATTGTAGTTAAATAAAACGAATTCTAACCTAAACATCCACTAAAAATCTTTAAGTATACAAATACAAAAAAAATGCCGTAAGAATTTTTTGCCGTTAACAATAAAATTAAAAAAAAAAAACAGACGACATGCATTTACATCCCTACCCTACCTAAATATAACCCCTTTTCGAACGTAACTCATAACTGATACAACAATAATTAATAAAAATGAACACGCTACCACCTCTTGTCTTAATGATTGGATTTCTCTGTATTCGTGGAAACAGTGAATTATGAATTATTCTATACCCTTAAAAAAATTTAAAAATAAGTTACTCCAAAATTCGCTTGAGGATGAAATGGAACTAATGTTTTTAATTTAATTACAAAATTAAATTCGAAGCTTTTGCTTCCATTTTTGAAACATGTTTATTACTGTGTAGCGAAAAAAAACATATTTTAAAACAGTTAATATATATATATATATATATATATATATATATATATATATATATATATATATATATATATATATACTGTAATACCGATAAGTGTTAACAACTACTTGAGACTCGAACGCTTTTATTTTAGGCCTAGGATCAACTTAGGTCAGTATTCGGTCTTTATTTATGTCTCTAACCTCGACCTTGTCACGTTTAAGCCAGTTAAGGGCGATTGCCCCAAAACAAACACCTCTCCTCGTTTTCACTCGAGTGATTGCGAGTATTTATCAGGAAGAAATTGATTGATCATCATACTGTGTTTAGGCTAATCACAATTTCTTTTTTATTAAATATGCAGCCAATAAAAGGCTTAGGAGCCACTCAAGGTGGAGAGATACTTAATGAAATTGTTGTATGGAGGTAACAGGATGAAGGAAGGAAGTTCAAGTTATAAGGAGCTGTAGGACAGATAACTATGACTTGATTGTATCAATCAGGGAAGCACCTTCACGGGAGTCTCTTCCACATAGTTGTTATTATCGGTAAGAAGCTAAATGAAATTTCCTTCTTACCAAAGAAATACAATTATAATGGAGTATGATTCGACCCTGAGTACGTACCATGACGTGTGCTGGCAATTTCGATTTGAACTGCTAATCTAAGGGATGTTGTTCGTCTGATCATTTGCCATAGAAATATAGATAGGATTGTGACGTTATGTCTGTAGTCTTTAGGAAAGATTTAATCGACCACACGCCTGGATAAAGAATGTTAAACTCTGCTATGTCTCGACTGTGAGGGTTGGAATGTTATTTTTCGGGTGAGCTCTTCGCAATGGTACCTTGATTTCTTGAATATAAGCGCAGTACTAGACTGGCGTCGAGATCTCATCAATTTGCAGTTGGACTGGCTAGATGTAGCGGTAAATTCTAAGCTAGCAGTTTCTTTTCTCGTACTTCTGCTCTCAGTGCCATGCTTACCAGCCGACTTTAATCTGAAGAAATTTAAATGCAATGTCAACCGTTATCTACTGTACTCCTGGTTACTCTTTTCTCTTCCCGATGTTTATGAATGTTCCTGTTCCTAATTCTTCCACACCCAGTTATCCCTTGTGTCTTAGTGGTCTTATTGCCTTGCATGGGATAAAACCGATTTTTAAAAGTTATATAGTTGCAACACTCCATTTTGACTCTGTTCTGACAAGTGCAAATACAAAACAAAACAAAAAACAAACCAGGTACTGTTCTGGGTTGAACTTGAGTTCAAATAGACCTTCAAGGCAAGTGATCTCTTTAAGAGTTGAGCTTCCTATCATGACTTGTGAAAATTTCCTGTCTGCTCCTTCATAATTAAACTTCACTACAATGTCTTTGGAAGTATTGAATTTACAAGCCAGTTTTCTCCCACCCTTGAGCGGTGGAAGCTATGTCAGCGGAGAGATAATCTGCTAGCTTTTGAGAATTTCGAGAATTTTGGAGGTAAATCGATCAAACGTGGTGTCATCTGAATAGACATTTACTAAAGATGTGCTAATTTTCACAGGTATATATGTTAATATAAAGCGGAAAGAGAGACTTCACTTGCCAGGCTCGATAGAGTCCCAAACCTTATCCGCGTCATTGTAGGTGATAAACAATCCCTTTCACATTGACGAAACGTTGCAAAACTTTATCTACTCTATCGCTAACTACATACATTAGTTCGACAATTTCTAACCTTAACGACATGCCACGCCCATTGTAGCGTATAACCCTCATTCTCTTTGTTATCTATTGTGAGATATAAATTCCAATCGAAAAGCTGCTACTCACGAATCATTGTGGAAAGGACTCCCACATGGATGCTTCCCTATTCACTGGAATCTTGGTCTGGTCTAGGGTTAATCGTTATCTTCAATACCTATATATCCAGCATCTTGCCTCTTATTCTGTAATACTCTACCTCTAATCTACCTTTCGAGAGGTGTACAAGGTGGACATTACTGTAAAGAAAAATGGTACCGAGATAATTGGAGAGATAACGTTGTTAGAGAACCTTGGCGGGCACATGCATTGATCTAATGTCTTTAGAGGAATGGCAATTTACGGCGGAGTTCATGGATCTAATCAATTGGAAAGACTTGATAATTGCTAAGAATCTTCCAGAAACCCCATAGATGGAGCTTTTGCGTAGCATCTCACAAGTGCCACACCTTGTCAAAGGCGATTTTTGCAATACTATTTGCTTATTGCTTCACATTTATATATATATTATAAACTTTAATAGTTTTGGAAAAATCTTCAAAGGGCGAACATAAAGCAGCATTTGATGATAAGCGCCATATGCTATTAACATTGTAGACGCCCCTGTGCATTATGTGATCAGTGTAACAGCACGCTTAATTTAGCGATTTGACCGTTGCCATTTTAAGCATTTTTATATGAGTATAAAGAACGTTCATAGAGAATTTGCGGTTGGATTTTTACTTTGGCATTGAATCATTTTCCTCCTGACTCTCGTAAATCTAAGCATTCCCTCGGATTTAAATTATTTCCACCCCTTTTCCGTTCGTTATTTTCTTTCTGCATTCTTAATTGCGTACATATTAGTTTTTCGTTTCTTTTTTCATGTATTTTTTTTTTTACTGATTTCTGTTATCTCTTCAATTTTCAACGCCTTTCTCCGTTTTTAGCTTGTCATTTTTCATTCATTTCACATAATCTGTCAAATTCTATTCATATCTATCTATCTATCTATCTATCTATCTATCTATCTATCTATCTATCTATCTATCTATCTGATTCTTTCCATATCTATCTATCTGATTCTTTCCATATCTATCTATCTGATTCTTTCCATATCTATCTATCTGATTCGTTCCATATCTATCTATCTATCTATCTATCTATCTATCTATCTATCTATCTATCTGATTCTTTCCATATCTATCTATCTATCTATCTATCTATCTATCTATCTATCTATCTATCTATCTATCTATCTATCTGATTCTTTCCATATCTATCTATCTGATTCTTTCCATATCTATCTATCTGATTCGTTCCATATCTATCTATCTATCTATCTATCTATCTATCTATCTATCTGATTCTTTCCATATCTATCTATCTGATTCTTTCCATATCTATCTATCTGATTCTTTCCATATCTATCTATCTGATTCGTTCCATATCTATCTATCTATCTATCTATCTATCTATCTATCTATCTATCTATCTATCTATCTATCTATCTATCTATCTGATTCTTTCCATATCTATCTATCTGATTCGTTCCATATCTATCTATCTATCTATCTATCTATCTATCTATCTATCTATCTATCTATCTATCTATCTGATTCTTTCCATATCTATCTATCTATCTATCTATCTATCTATCTATCTATCTATCTATCTATCTATCTATCTATCTATCTATCTATCTGATTCTTTCCATATCTATCTATCTGATTCTTTCCATATCTATCTATCTGATTCGTTCCATATCTATCTATCTATCTATCTATCTATCTATCTATCTATCTATCTATCTATCTATCTATCTATCTATCTATCTGATTCTTTCCATATCTATCTATCTGATTCTTTCCATATCTATCTATCTGATTCGTTCCATATCTATCTATCTATCTATCTATCTATCTATCTATCTATCTATCTATCTATCTATCTATCTATCTGATTCTTTCCATATCTATCTATCTGATTCTTTCCATATCTATCTATCTGATTCGTTCCATATCTATCTATCTATCTATCTATCTATCTATCTATCTATCTGATTCTTTCCATATCTATCTATCTATCTATCTATCTATCTATCTATCTAACTATCTATCTATCTATCTATCGATCTATCTGATTCTTTCCATATCTATCTGATTCTTTCCATATCTATCTATCTATCTATCTATCTGATTCTTTCCATATCTATCTATCTATCTATCTATCTATCTATCTATCTATCTATCTATCTATCTATCTATCTGATTCTTTCCATATCTATCTATCTATCTATCTATCTATCTATCTATCTATCTATCTATCTGATTCTTTCCATATCTATCTATCTATCTATCTATCTATCTATCTATCTATCTATCTATCTATCTATCTATCTATCTATCTATCAATCTATCTAGCTATCTATCTAATTCTTTCCATATCTATCTATCTATCTATCTATCTATCTATCTAATTCTTTCCATATCTCTCTGTCATTCTATCCCTATCCATCTATTTTATATATATCTTCTATCTATCTATCTTATATCTATCTATTTATCTATCATATATCTATTATATCTATCTATCTATCATCTATCTATTATTTATCAATCAATTTTATATTTATCTATTTCATTCTGTCCACAAACTTCTGTCTCAATCTGTCCATATCAATCTATCCCATTCTGTTTAGATATCTACATGGGGTTGCCTAGCAAGAAATCTATCCTCGGCGTGGAGTTCATCTCCTCCTCCTTCAGATGTCGGTTTGTACATTCAGAATTATCAATCTATGAACTAAAAGAATGGAAAATTTTCACAAATAAATTTAAACCATAACACATTTATTGTTACATTTCTGGTGAGATTTTCGAAAAATTTTCGCTAAATTAGATTTAAAGTTTGTGTTGGCGGTATAGAATTTAATTATGGCGTTGAAAACGGACATATTTAAAATATGATATTAAAGCGGAAGAAGCAAAATAAGCACAATGTTTTTTTTTTCTTTTTAGACAACCAGTGTCGTTCCTCTCTTAACAAAACTCTATCTTGGATAATAAAATAAAAGTACTAAACGATTAAAAAGAAAAAAATGATTAGGAATAAAGTTTCATTGTGTCTAGGCGCCCTACGTTGTGTAACTCGAAGAAATGGCTGCATCGTTTTAATGTAATCTGCATTTAAATATATTATTGTTAGTTACTAACTTGTGTATTTTGTTTCTTTTTTAATCGATACGTAAGTTTATTTTATTATCCAGGATCGAGTTTTGATAAGAAAGGAGAGAAACCGATTAACCCCAAAGAAGTTTTGTTTTTATCTGCTTAATTTTCCTCTTGCTTTTTAATATCATATTTTCAATATATTCGTTTTTCACGCCATAATTCCATTAGATTTCCCATCGCAGAAGTACTTTCCAAAAAGGCGAAGTGAATGAGTCTTTGATGTAACAGTTTCAGCAAATTTTTTTTTCTTTTCTTTCATTTCTTTTTTTATTGCTTGAGAATTGGGTTTTCGCAGGAAAAGAAAGTGAAAATGCTTAGACGTATGAAAAACCTGTATAAGCGAAATGGATTAAAATCAGCATATGGAAAATAACATATTCGTATACTAACCATTAATATATTTTGCATTTATTCAGGGTTAGGACAAGAGCAGTAATTACTGTACAAGTAAGACTCATAGAAAAGGTACATATGTAGAGGAGAAGTAGAATAATTTAAATAACATTCAAATATGGGCAAACGATAATAATAATAATAATGATAATAATAATAATAATAATCATAATAATAATAATAATCTTGATCAAAGACGACAAGAAGAGAATATGCTTTATTATTGATATGGCTGTTCCGGCAGATTGTAATGTAACTTTGAAGATCTTCAAAAAAAAAACTTGCAAAATACAAAGCTCTTGAAGTAGAAATCACAAACATGTGGCACATGAGGACATCAATAATTCCAGTTGTAGTTGGAGCCTTCAGATTGATTGAAAAAGGTTTCGATATACTCATTGAAGGGATTCCTGGTAGCCCATGCCCTAAAGAAATACAAAAATCTCTATTCACATATACAGCCCACACATTACAAAGAGCTATCTATGCAAGGTGTGTGTTATCTTAGTTTTTGTGATTGTGTATACAAAAAAATATGATCAGTGGAATATGTAGTGAAGCTATTTATGACTTTAGGTCTCTGGGTCGTAACTTGTAAGTAAATGTGTATAAAACAAACACACACACACACATATACACACAAACACACACACTCATATATATACATATATGTTTTCATATATACATATATATGTATATATATATGTATATATACATATATACACTTATATATATTTACAGTATTTACATTAGTCGGACTATTGTCCTCATCTTTGTCGCCATATTTGTGACAACGTTTCGGCCGTTGTGTCCTTTTTTGCCTTAATTTTCCTTTATCCACTGTGCCATGTGTCCTTGAGGACATATGGCACAGTGGATAAAGGCGTTGGTTAGATCCAGTGACAGACCCAAAGAGTGTGAGTTCAATACCCGGTTAGGGCAGTGGAGAACTTTCAGAGGGAAAATTAGCAGGAGATAACTGATAATTGACATCCATCAAACATGGCTCGTGGAACTAGAACAGTCTACCCCAGTGATTGAAATAAAGGGTTCGGTTCGAAATTCCAACCACCTGAAGAAGGCCGGAGTGTACAACAGCCGAAACGTTGTGACAAATATGGCGACAAAGATGAGGAAAATAGTCCGACTAATGTAAATACTGTACATAATACCTCACCTCAGAAATATAGACAGATTATATATATTTATACATATATACACTTATATATCTTCATATATACATATATACACTTATATATATATATTTATACATATATACACTTATATATATATATATTTATAGATATGTATGTCTACATATATATATATATATATATATATATATATATATATATATATATATATATATATATATATATATATATACATACATATATATATATATATATAATACGCACATAGGAGAGTTCGAGAGAAAGAGGAGAATGATTGAGAGGAGAGTGAAAGAGACATTGTTAGAAATTTGGCCTAATCCCATTTCATATTTATTCATGATTGTAGCGATACCGTATTTTAAAAAAAACAATACAATTGAATAAACAATTGAAACCCCACCAGAAAAATAAATGTAAAATGATGTATATACGTATGTTTCCGTATTAAAACGAAACAATGTAAAAAAAAACATAATAGTAAGACTGTTGTATACTTAAAGCGGTTACAGACAAAGGTTGTACTCGAGTGAAGGAACGTCAACATAGGCGTAGATGAAAGAAAGAGAGGTGTATTTTAATAGAGAATACACTACTGAAAGACAGGGAATCGGGTGGCAGGCTAGTAATTCCCGAAGCAAGGATATTTGCCTTAACTCCTCGCGATGTAGGATGTGGCACAAGGCCTTTTTTTTAATGCGGTGCACAACCGATCCCGTAGACTCGTGCAAAAATTCTCCGAGTAGCTGTCTACCAGACGAGACTGTGCCCTTCGGCAGAGTCTCGTCTGGATTCCTCTCTGCCCGAAGGCGGAGAGTTCGACCAGCACAGCTGGAGACGAATCTCCAATTGCCAAAGCAATTGGAGATTCGTCTTCAGCGGGGAGGATGTGGCACAACTCCCGTTTTTTAATGCGGGACAAAACCGAGTCCGTACGCTCGGGCAAAAATTCCCCGTAGACCCCGTAAAAAACGGGGTTGTGTAGATGTTTACCACCCCAGGTATATCTTGTGCTCACTATATATATCTACTGATATAATCAATCCACATAGGCGATAGGAAGTGTGGGACATTCTATTACAACTAAATCCAATTACCATTTATTTTCTTCCAAGAGATTATAAAGATGTAGACTCCTAAATAAGGCACGTACATATGTAGTAAAATATCCACATGTACATATTCGATGAAAGGCAGAGCATAAATCCTGACAAGTGATTGAAGGTCGATTTTAGCTTTGGTTAATGCCAGCCAAAACGCCATACATTGCCATGAACCCACGTAATAGATTAATTAAAGTTTGATCTCGCTTTCGTTTATTCGGAAATCAATGTCAAATGCATTAACTCAAACAGAGACTCGGAAGTTGCCAAAAGCTCTTAACTAGAAACGAGTTCTTTAACGACTGATTGACAATCCGCGTGCAAAACTGACAATCGTTTGTTTTTGGCTTTTGTTTTAGAAACATGTACCTGCAGGGAGAAAATAACATAAAAGTATAAAGGAGGTAAAAGCACGTAGGAAAGGTCAAGTGTAGTGTTTGTCTTTGGTTGAGCAAATGATGATACGGTATTTTATATTATTTAAACATTACATAATTACTATGTAAGCATGGTTACTAGGGATAGCATTAAATAATATATAGATGGTTTATATCGATACGTTAAAAGTCCTGGTCGCAGCACGTCCATATTTAAATTACTGCATAGATGAACAATTATTTTTAATACTTCAAAGATTTTTTTTAAAATTGTAATGGATACCCGTGTTTGAAATAGACACGCTGTTTGTTAGTTTTAAACATATGTGTTTACGTCTACTGTTTACATTGTTCGGACTATGTTCCTCGTGTTTGTCGTCATATTTATTACAACATTTCGGCCGTTGTACGCTCCGGACTTCTTCAGGTTGTTGGAATGTTTGAACTGAACTCTTTATTTCGCTCACTAAGTTAGACTGTTCTAGTAGGACGTGCCATGATTAATGGATGTCAGTTGTCAGTTATCTCCTGTTAATTCCCCTATCCAGGTTCTCCACTGCCTAAACCGGGTATTGAACTCACACTCTTTCGGTTTTGTCACTGGATCTAACTAACGCCTTTATCCACTGTTCCTGTTTACGTCTACCGCACTCAAGACGGCATAACGTAAAGTGCAGCATACGAGGCGTGTTTTTTAGGTCTAAAATATATTTCCTTACCTCGGCATCGAATATAAATAGAGACGAATAAAACCAAATTATAAACAAGGGGGGACAACACTCCTAAATTTACTGTACACCACTTACCTTATCTCCATCAGGCTGCCACAAATATATCCAACTAAAACTTGTGTTTGGTGAACATATTTGGTATATTAGCACAGCTTTACAATTCGCTGCATAAGGTGGGTGGTGTCAGTGATGCAAATTGTGGAAGGGTGATACTCTGTTTTGAAATAACATACAATATGTAGCAGTAATATTAAACACAGCCTGGTACCACATGCAATCTCCGATATTAATATTTTATAGGAGTTGATGTTGACTTTAATGTGTTTGTCAGTAGACCTGACAGATTTTAGATGTTTGCTACAATATACGGTACCTACCGGTTTCTGTTGTAGCTTGAGTGCTATACAACGCATATAGAAATATAGTGTGGCTAGTGTCTCAATATACAGGGTGGTCTGAATGTCTTGTCAAAAAGTAACGAGAACAATAGAAGAACAAGTAATGCAGTTATACAAAGCACATGTACTGGATTCTGTTTATTCAATTTAATTGACGCTTTCACACATGAACAAGGTTTTCATGAACACCTTCATTTTCGTGGCACAAATTGATGCGGTGCTTTGTCCTCTGTGATATTTTACAAAGATGTAGTTTGTTGATCGGTGAAAAGGTTCTCCGTATGGCAGCCTTCAACTGATGGGTATTCTGGTATCGTTCATGCGAAATTATCACCTTGATAATCCCTACAGAGCGCCGAAATAGAAAATTATATTATGTATGGGCAACAAGACCCTCCGACCACCATGTACAGGTAAGTGGTGCGATCTTATGTATATTTGGCAGAGGTTATTGCATACGATAGTTTAATTTAAATTATCGGTAGGCCTACGATTTGGGCCACTGGAAGCCTACCGTATGCTTTGGTAATGATGTTCTAAGCGTAGCTTAGATGTGGCACAAAGCCGAAAGTATGGGGCACTTAATGAGCATCGAACTCACTTTTCAGCTGTAACTGATCTTGCAAGACAAGCTTGCTAACCATTACACCACGCCGAGGTGCCCTCTACCGAATGTTTTGATGTCGGCCTATACGGCGGGTGAAAGCCTAACTCAGAATTTTGAGCTGAATATTTTGAGGCCGACTTTTAGGCCGCATTTTACTCTAATTATAGTAGATGTGCTCTCAGACAGGGCACGAACCAACGTCTCCATTTCTCGGAACAACATCTAGAGAGTACATTTTCTTTATCAAGTTTTCTATACGATGTTGGATTAAAAATAAATCCATTAGTGTTTTATAAACAGTTATATTTATAATTGGATTTAGGAAACAAATACAGCACCTAATGTCAAAATTATCCAAATCGTGTAACAATATTGGATAATTGTCCATCCTACAATATAAAAAAAGACAACTAATTGAGGTTCTTTTTTCCGGGTTTCCAGATAAGACGTTTAGCCATCTTGATTCTATTTGTTGTAAGAATCACTCAAAAATCCTTTGGGTTATTCAGCTAGAAATGGAATACGATTAAAATCGTTTCGTTACAGCCCCACTATGTCTTCCCAAATGATTATTCAGGACTTGGTACCAACATTCCTACTCTAACTTCCATTTTCAAAGACCATTCAAGAATCATCAAGAGAACAGTGGATAAGTTTAAAAAAGAGGAAACAGTAGAGAAACTGGATCTGGATGTCAAAACAGCAAGGAGGATCATCATTTCAACTTATAGCGGAATACATTCTTATATTCAAAGCAGAGTCCAATAGTTTTATAAAAACCTCAGAGGATTCCAGTAAAAGGCTTTAGTCTTTTATAAAATGCAACGGTTCAAATATTTATCTAACAATTGGATAGAAATTACTACAGAAGCTGACTGGAAATGATTTTAAAACATACTGGTAGCATGACACGTACAATACTGAATTAGGTTTAATAAACAAGACAATCACATCAAAGTTTTATATACTCTTATGACTACATATGCAGAAAATAGGCAAATACTGAAGGCACATATATGAACGCATTGGAAAATAATTTGAAAGAATTTCATTGTGTTTAATGTGACCTGCGTGATAGGATCTTTTGAAAAGCAATACGTCAAAATCTTATAATATTTAGAATATAAATAGATAGGTTCTTCGTCCATAATCTGAGTGCCTCTCTGGAAATTATAAAGTAAACATTCTGTTGAGGCATCTCTTACAGGAGACGTTCGCAGCAGTCGCCATGACGAGAATCTCTGTAACTTGCAGACTTCTGACTCCATGGGAAATATTAGTGATATCACAAGAACTGCGCCATTAGTGCGATAAGCCAATATGCAATTTGTAACCAATCGAAGAAGGAAAAAAAATCCTTATATGATAAAAAGATGAAAAAAACTTGATTTTTAAATTAGCCAAGTTTTCCCTAAACCAATCATCAAAGAAAGTATGACGTGCCTAAATAAACAAATAGCTGAAGCTATTGTTTCACAAAAGATATAAAGCGCATTAAATAAAATATTTTTTACCATCAAAGACTGTGAATTAAAGCCTGCGTAAAATATTGCATAATGATAATAATAATGGCGATAGTAGTAGTAGTAGTAGTAGTAGCAGCAGCAGGAGCAATAATTAATAACATCTAATACGTTCTTTCTTGGTACGGTCTACATCCATTTATACGTATATTTGAATAATTCAAATTCTACCATTCCAAACGTATGCCAGGACAGAACCAACAAACTCTTGCCTCCCATCGTGATCAGAATCAATTCTTGGACAGTTTAACCACAATTCCGATATACAATATCTTATCACTTTGAACGAAAGCTCATTTTAAATTTCATATACAAATACGTATATATATATATATATATATATATATATATATATATATATATATATATATATATATATATATATATATATATATATATATATATATATGTATATATATATATATGTATATATAAATAAAAAGGAAAGAACAGTAAGATATAAAATCCGGTGTTCTTATAGATATTTTTATTTTTACACAATAGTGCTCTATGTAAATTTAAATTTACAGAGCATTAATATTATAAATTAATAGATTTAAAATATGGTTTTACCGCTACACAGTGATGACCATGTTTCAGAAATGGAAGCTAAAGCCCCTGAATTTAATTTTGTTATTAAACCAAAGACATTAGTTCCATTTCCTCATCAAGCGAATTTTGGAGTCTTGATGAGGAAATGGAACTAATGTCTTTGGTTTAATAACAAAATTAAATTCAGGGGCTTTAGCTTCCATTTCTGAAACATGGTCATCACTGTGTAGCGGTAAAACCATATTTTAAATCTATTAATTTATAATATATATATATATATATATATATATATATGTAAATGTATTATTAAAGTGGATAAATCAAATAAGTAGATATATGCAATCGTATAGGCTTGCGTTAACGTGCATACGCAGGTAACCGAATAAATACTTACTCAGTTTAATAAAAGGTGAAAACAAAAATGTGATCAAATTGGTTAGATAGAGCTAAGATGTACATATTAATGAATAAACATATACCTGCATTCGAAGTGCAACTTAAAGTTTCGTTGCTCTGACAACACATCAGGCACGAGTAATTCCTACATGATGAGTGTTTAGAACGAGATTTTAAGGTGCAATTCGAACGTAGGCATGTGCATATGTATAGTTATTAATATATATATATATATATATATATATATATATATATATATATATATATATATATATGTATATATATAAATAAATATATATGTATGTGTGTATAAATATGTGTGTATATAAATATATATATATATGTAAGTATATGTATGTGTTGCTACTTTCACATTAGCTATAAAATTGACAGTATTTTGCATTTTTCATTAATTTGATAAAATACTCATCGTGACCATGTTATTATTGTCTCACGCACAGACACACACGCACACATATATATATATATTTATATCTCAGTGTGTGTATATATATGCGTGTGTATATATATATGTGTGTGTGTATTTATATATGTGTGTATATATATGTATATATATATGTGTACATATATATATATATGTGTGTATATATATATGTGCATATATATGCATGCATATATATATGTGTATATATATATATATGTGTGTGTGCGTGTATATATGTGTGTATATATGTGTATATATATGTGTGTGTGTATATATGTGTGTATTTATATGTATATATATGTGTATATATATATGAGTGTATATATATGTATATATATATGTGTGTATATATATATATATATATATATATATATATATATATATATATATATATATATATATATATATATATATGTGAGTGTGTGTGTGTGTGTCTCATTGAAGAATTTGGTAAAGATTTGTATACTTATTTTTCAATAGAATTCTCTCGTATTCACATACAAACTTATTTATTCTTATTGAAGGAAGAGATGTTGATATATATTCATTTACTGCCAGTACTTTCGACATCGGCACAATGGCATCACAAGAATTGTTGTGTTCACCTGCATACATACATACATACATACATATATATATATATATATATATATATATATATATATATATATATATATATATATATATATATAAATATATAAAACTAGGCAGTGTTAGGTTACCTTGCTGTTAATGCAATAATGTGTTGACTACGAGTGTCTGTTATCATTGTACTCAAAAGGGCGCCGTAAGTTGACTTTGGGAGAAACTTATAGCATGCGTTCCATATCTTTCGAGTAAACAAAAAGACAAAAAAACCAGAACTGCATGAGAGCGAGAAGAAAGTGACGGAGAGAAATAATAGCGTTGTTATAAGGAGGGGGAAAGATACGACACAGGTTGTGGGTGGTTGGTAAAGAGGAGGTTATAGAATTGCAGACTCAGATAAGACGGCAACCTGGCGGCCAATTTGGCAATGTTAATTAACCTTGGTTGCCAGGAGAAGTTGCAAGATAAAAATCGCGAAGTCGAAAGAAGGACAGGCATGTTCGTACACGGAGAGACGATGAAGTAGGCAAACGCAGGCTTTCGGAAGAGGAGGGAGATTGTATGGCAACGCGCCGGAACACATGCGCTTCAACAAATAAATGTGAGGCTAGACCGGGATCATGCGATCTTTTACACAGAAGAGAATTTTATACAGAAAAGATAAATGTGTGTGCCTATGACATTCACAGGAACACACAGATACAAGAACACAGAAAGAAATACATGCCGACATATGCGTTTGTCTGTGTGCCAGATATGTATGCATATCGGAGTATATGAGTGTTTTTGCAAAAGTCAAAGTATTGTATAGAGATATTATCAAAATATATATACATATATATTTAATATATATTTGTATCTATTTATATATATGTATATATAAATATATATTTATTTAAATATATATATATATATATGTAAACGTAAATGTTCATCATCAAATCTAATATATTCCATCCAACATCATCACTTGATAAAACACCAGTAGTGTTGAAACAAAATTGCAAATGTAGAGATCGTATAACATGTATATATATATATATATATATATATATATATATATATATATATATATAATTTGAACATATGTATATATAAATTTGAATATAAATAAAAATTTGAATATATATATGTATATATATATATAATTGCATCATATATATATATATATATATAAATTTGAATATAGATATATAAATTTGGATATACATATATATAAATTTGAATATGTATATATATAATATTATATATTTATATAAATTTGAATATGTATATATATATGAAATTTGAACAAATATATATATAAATTTGAATATATATATATATATATAAAATTGGAATATATATATATACATATATATATAAATTTGAATATATATATATAAATTTGAACATATGTATATATATATAATTTTGAATATATATATATATATATATATAAAATCGGAATATATATATATATGTATAAATTTGAATATATATATATATATATATACATATATATATATATATATATATATATATATACAATTCCAATATATATATATATACATATATATATAAATTTGAATATATATATGTACATAAAATTGCAATATATATAAATTTTGAATATATACATATATATAAAATTTTTATATATATATATATATATAAAATTTATATATATATATATAATATATATATATATATATATATGGTGGACTCTCCTGTCGTGAACGATAAATCAGTGTCAGCATGAGATGGTGCCTTTCATTTTACACTTATGCATGCAAGCAGGGACTATTGTGAAGGAAATCATGTAAGAGAAGTCATTTGTACTTTGTTAAGTGTTATAGTAGCCCAGCTTTGCTGTGTGCGACAAAACCAATCTGACACATGAAATTTGGTAAAGCAGGATTTTGATGGCGTCTCTGCTTCAGAGCTTGAGAAAGCTGATCACGGTGCTTCAATCTACTGTCTTCAAAATCCTTTAACTTAATGAAACATGTCTTACGCCACTCCATTCTGTTTGATGCTTGTTATTCCCAGGTTTTCTGAGCAAAGTTGAGACGTTTTAATTTCTCTTTCATTTTGTCTTTGTAGCATAAGAGTGGACATCCAATTCACCGTTTGGTAGTTGTCCATACAGCACCTTTTTTGTAAGCCTATGCTCATACATTCTCACAACATGACCAGCCCACTTATGTTGTATATCTTCTAGAATGGTTTCAATGTCTGTGATGTTAGATTTCTTCAGTATTGCACTATTCTTGACACTGTCATCCCAATTATATCAGATATGGCACGAAAACAACGCATATGAAAATTGTCAAGTTGATTTATGTGCTTGTAGTACAGGCTCCAAGTTTCAGCACCATGGAGTGGGGTTGAGATAACGACCGTTCTATATATATCGATCATTACTCTGTGGCACCAGCTCTCGGTATTCGGTCCTAAAAAATGTGTGGTTGGTTCTGCGCAACACATTCACCACAATAATCAAATCATATGTGTTAGTGTCTGGGCTGTCGGTTTCTAGGAACTGAGCTGCTTCACCCTCATGCGTCGAATACGATGGGAGAGTCCACCATATATATATATATATATATATATATATATATATATATATATATATATATATATATATATAGTTGAAACACTAAAAGTCAAAATACTACGCTACGTTTCGACTTCTTTTGCTGTACATCTCAGATTTTGTGGAATTTTGATTGCACCTTTTTTATTACACCTTTTAAGCGCGGTGTTTACAGCCTCCTTGAAAATATACCATCTTATATTTGATATTGTACTTTATATATATATATATATATATATATATATATATATATATATATATACGTAATTGATCCGTTGGTATATAATCCTGGTGGATCCTAGTAATAAAAAATTATTATATCTGATACACTGAGAGCTCACTGTGTTTATTATAACACACACACACACACACACACACACACACACACAATCACACACACACACACACACACACACACACACACACACACACACACACACACACACATATATATATATATATATATATATATATATATATATATATATATATATATTTAGGTGGATTGATGTGAGTTTGTGACCCTGGGTTTCAAGCTCGATGTAAGTCTGCGTACGTATGAATGACGTTACGAAGACAATTTTTCTTCCCACTAAAAAGAAAGCGATATGCGCAGCGATAAATAAATCCTAAATCCAGTTTGTCTGACGATCGCAGATAGCATGAAACCTAGGGTAAAAAACATATATATACATCTCTCTCTCTCTCTCTCTCTCTATATATATATATATATATATATATATATATATATATATATATATATATATATGTGTGTGTGTGTGTCTCTGTGTGAGTATATGTGTGTGTATGTATGCACGTTTGTATGTGTATCCAAATGTGAGTCTCTCCCGACCATCATTTACAGTACCAATAATCTGATGAAATTATGCAATATCAATATTTTCGTGGGGATGACTCCTTGAGACGTTAGAGAATATCATTACGACGTTTTGATATATTCCTTTGCTATGACGTTAGACCAAATTTTATGTTTGAATATTGCATCATAAGATACCACTTACTGGTCAAGTTCGGTGAATTCTCAGTTTTAGGTCTCTATGAAATGAAATTGTCTTGATGAAAGTGTTAAAACAGTTGAATTTGACAGGCCTGTAATATACGGTACACGTGCAAAAAATTTATATTTTCCACCTGCTTGATCGTTTATTCTGAAGCATGTTCAACATCAAGAAAGAAGGGGGTCATCCTGCTTAATCAACGTATCAATGACCTTGCCAATGAAAGGCACTTTTGTCTACCACGGCATCATTCAAACGAGTTGATCTTCATCTTTCAGAACTGTTTCACATGTCGTTCATAACGAGTATTCTTTTAAAAGTTCCTCTCAGTCGTGAGATTTCAAGCTCTAGTGTTCCGCTCTGATGTTTTCCGCAATCTGCACTTTTGAACTTTGCAAACATTTCCTGCACTTGTTGCCATAATTTTCACTGATCAAATGCCAAGATTCTGCTACATTCGCCTCCGATCAAACAATGTGTAAACAGTATCGAATGGGCTTTTCTACTTATATCGTGAATGTTTTCGCCAATATAAGTTAGATTTCTTGGATTTTCACGAAAAGTTCTTAAATATATATTTTTCAGTGCCTCAACAACGTAATATAGTTTAGAATTTCTGTAATTATTATGGAAGTATGCTCAACATCGGGGATGCACCGTCTATAGGTCTAGAAATATGGAAACAGAATTTGATCAACTAATACAAGAACAGTGAGACTCTCAAGGTGGAGTCTTACTTACTGAGATTGTTGTAATTAATAGTTTTATGTGGAAGTGCAGTTTAATAGAATGTGTAAGAAAAAAACGAATAAATCTAGTTAGGAAATGGTTAATATTATAGTGATTCGGGAAGTAACCTCTCGGGAATTTCTTCACCGAACCTGACCGAATGGAACTTTATACATACATACATATATATATATATATATATATATATATATATATATATATATATATATATATATATATATGAGTGTGTGTGTGTGTGTGTGTTATTTATACATATATATGCGTTATATATATGTATAAATAACAAAAATTCTCCCTTGTTGTCTACAACAAATTGAGGACGAGATATTCGAACTCACACAGAAAACAAAACAAAACAAAAGCCTCCTTTGCCGTTTTTTGCCAGTGTCCACAACAACTTGGCGACAAAAGATTTACGAGGATTAAAATACGGAAAAACGTGATTTCGTAAGACTTTTATCATGGAGGATTTTAAAAATATTTTAGTAGACCTTGTAAAATAACAAATGAACAACAGTTACAACTCCAGGAAAGAATGGAAGAAAAATGACAAAAACAATTACTACAAATGCAAGAACTAATATTAAAGGTAGCGGGTAACAAACAACAAAATATCGAAAAAGTGGCGACTATTTCCGAAGACGCAGTGTGGAATACGATAGAAATATTCAATTACTCCCTAGAAGAGGATAAAAATTTCGGGGATTATTTCAGACGTTATGAAGACATCTACAACATCGATTGTCAAAACTGGACAGAAGCAAAGAAGCTACGTCTGTTGCTCAGAAAATTAGGAACTGAGGAATACACAAAATTTGTGGATTATATTTTGCCAAAAAAGACGAAGGAATTAACGTTTGACGAAACAGTTACATGTCTTACAGAGCTTTTCAGTCCAAAAACATCACTCTTTCACAAGAGGTGGAAATGTCTTAACCTGGGAAAGGGCGAAAATGTGGACTATTCCACGTTTGCCGCAATAGTGAATAAACATTGCGACGTCTTCAAGTTGGCAAAATTTACACCGGACAATTTCAAGTGTCTCATTTTTGTTCAAGGGTTAGACTCAGCAAAAGATAGTGAAATGTGCAAAAGAATGCTTTCAAAACTACGAAATGAACCTGGAGTAACACTACAACAATTATCAGAAGATTTCCAAAAATGCCTGAGTATAAAGAGAGACTCGAAGAACATTGAGGAATCAGGAGTATCACATATACGTAAGTTAAACAAAAGTTTACGTTCTTCACCTTCCCCGGAAAGAAAACAAAAAAAATATAAGGGTAAAAGTGCAACATACAGGGCAATTTATGACGAAAATCGAAGCAAATATAAGCCCCCCCATCTGCATTTTATCGATGTGGAGGACGACACTGGAATAAGGATTGCCGTTTTAAATATAAAAACTGTCTTGTGTGTGGAAAAATGGTGCACAAGGCATCCCAGTGTAGGAACAGAAAATCTACTAGTAGGATAAGAGCTATTAGGATGCATGACGAAGACAAGACCAACATAAGGAAATATGTGGAACTTGAAATCTTAAAGAAAAAAGTAAAATTGCAACTAGACTCGGGTTCCGATCTAACGATAATTAACCTACAGACATGGAAAATCTTAACGGACCAACCATGTTACATACACAAAAATTGCGAAGTCGGTAACAGGAAAGCGTATAAAATTCGAAGGAGAAATAATCGTAAATGTTAAATTTCACAGGAAAACAAGAAAACTCAAGATATACGTAATGAAAGATACAAAAAATCTAGTGGGTACAGACTGTATGCAAAAGTTCGACGTATGGGATTCACCTATCAGCTCGTTTTGTAAGGGTGCAGCTAGAATGGAACTGAAAGAAAATGTCCAACCAGTATGTAAAAAGAAGCGAAACGGGCCATTTGCTACCACAGATGAAAACAGTAAAGAGTTATTCAAGACAGTAAAGGAACTACCTGTGACCTTGCGAGAGATAAGAAAAGAAGCGAAAAAGGATGAATTTATTCAGAGGACGAAGGAACAAATAAATAAAAACCGGTATACACCTACAGTACTCAAGAGATCATTCAAACAAGAATGGGTCTATTTCAGTAACAATATGGCTTATGAGGAACCAAATACAATAATTAACAGACTAGGAAACATGATGTACACAAAAGGCGAAAAATTTACCAACAGAAAACATATTGACCAAATACAAAAAAGACGGGTTGAAGAGCCAAGCTCATCACCCGCAGAAAATGACGAGTCGATGGAGGCGATCTTTGAAGTTTTTGAGATTCAAAGACCACAAGACACAGAAATTAGAAGGACTAGGAGGAAGAGAACATTTACACTGCCTCTAATTGTCTACCATAAGATAAAGGAAAAGATATTAACTCCTTCCAAAAGGGATTTATGGAGGCGGGTATTGAGGGGTCTCCCCTTTTCACACAAATGAACACACCCGAGGTATACATATACTACTACCAGTGAATACCCGGGCAGTCTGCAACAGAGCAGACGGCGACGTCTTCTCTGTTAGACGGTCGAACTCTCTGCCTCTGAGCAGAGAGGAACCCGGACGAGGCTCCGCTGAAGGGCAGAGTCTCGTTCGGGGAGGTTGACCAACCCGATCCCGTTTATACGGGATCTACGGGCATTTTTTGGCCGAGCCTATGGGCTCGGGAATACCTCACTTTAAACCCGGCCTTGTGCCACATCTATCCCTCGTGGGGGGGGGACAGTAAATACTGTCTGTAATAGAGCAAGGTAGCACAAGAGTCACCGTTAGCGAGCACGTAGACTCAGTAAGGAGTCATACCGCGATACTTCAATACCAAGACTGTATATATATTATTGCTACTAACCCGCATTCCTGGATCAACTTACCCGTATTACCAGGTTGTATCATTACGTTAATACATTTATTTTCCTCATCCATTCCTGGCGTTTGTTATACATTGATATCGGATTTATCCCGGAATCCACAACACACACACACGCACACACACAAACACACACACACACACACACACACACACACATATATATATATATATATATATATATATATATATATATATATATGTGTGTGTGTGTGTGTATATATATATATATACAGTTTGTATGTATATATATAATAGTTATGAATATAGACATAAGGAAAGCTCATCTTATCCGACGCGCTTTCGTTCTGTAAGTGACTTTATCTTGGCAAATGCCAGAGGACGATGTTTCCTTTTGTTTTTATTCGTATTGTCCTTTTACAAACAAACTTTATCTCTAATTTTACGTACATTCTACACACACACACACACACACACACACACACACACACACACACAACCCCTCACACACACACACACTATATTCATTAACACGCCCACGTGTGTCAAATGTGGCACAAGGCCGGTTTAATGTGGGCTTTCCGAGCCCGTAGGTTCGGGCAAAAATTGCCCGTAGAACCCGTATAAACGGGATCGGGGTGGTAAACCACACCGAACGAGGCTCTGCCCTTCGGCGGAGCCTCGTCCGAGTTCCTCTCTGCCACAAACACACACACACACACACACACACACACACACACACACACACATATATATATATATATATATATATATATATATATATATATATATATGTATATATATATATACACAATTATGTTGTTTCAAATTGTTATAAATATATGATAATGGTACTTAACAACGATAAAGCGTTTGTATCCATAAACATTGCGGTAAGTGAACGCCCATTTCTCGTGGTGCCCTATGCCTATACTTGTATTCTTGAGGCAAGCTAAACTAAGCCTAGTAAATTATGATTTCATTTCTTCTTCTTCTTCTCCTTCTTCTTTGTCATCGTCGTCTTCTTTGTGCCGTATCCTTCTGCACGTTGGCTCTCCACAATTTTCTGTGATTTGTAGCCCTTTGCAAATTGTGTCATTTATTTGTTTCTCCTAAACCGTGTAGTGCTCTCCACTTACGGAATCTCGTATGTTACGCATTGTGTTCTTCTAAAGCTCTCGCCGTCAATCTGTTCTGTGAGCATCAAATATTCCAATCCATCTTTCCTCATTATATATCTCCAGTTGGTCCTTTCAAGCTCATAATAAGTTCTGTCTTTTTGCTATCTCTCCTAATCCCTATTCCGGCATCCATTCACTCAAGGTAGCACGATATCTTGTACCTTGGTTTCCTCTGTCACTTTTTAATCCATACCTCTTCGTTGCTCACATGTTTTGGTCCAAATTGTTCCCAGCATCCTTCTGAAGAACCACATCCTTCTGAAGAACCACATCCTTCTGTAGAACGACATCTTTCTGTAGAACCATCTCTCATAAACCCTGTTCCATAATCCTTTCATTGAAGCTCGCCAGATATCTTGTACCTTGATTTACTCTGTCACTTTTTAATCCGTCCTTTGAGCATCTAATTTGTCATGCATTCTTTCCTCATTATGTTCCCCAGAAATTTCAGCTGTCTCATCCTCGTGTTAAATATCTGTGTCCCTTTTTTTGGCATTGTCTCTAGAACTTCGTCGTTGCTCACATGTTTTGGCCCAGATTGTTCCCAGCATGCTTCTGTAGAACCACATTTCTCACACATAAGAAATGATGGTTAGTGGGTTAATCAGACAACTGATTAGTTAGTAACGGTTTCTAGCTTCACTGAGTGACTCAAAAGGACATATTCAAGATTTGAATTTCCACTCAAATTCATGATTAAGGAAGTGCTCATCGCTACTAGAAAGATGAATAACAGTGGACTTGATGAAGCTATTTTCCTGAAATACTCTTTCATGAGTTAGGTTTTATTAATTTCAATTGACAGTAACACTAACTGCTCGCTCAACGAATGCTGCTTAATTCCGTATAAAGAACCGGTTAATCATACTATTACGTTACTTGTTTCTTTTTAGTAAACAAAACTAACTATATTTCATCGTCATATAACACAGGTGTGCTTAAGAGAGACTAATAGTTAGGTAACTAGTTTGGTTGAGGATTACTACTGGGTAGTCGATCAAAACTTTACTCTTTGATACTTATGGCGTTTTTTTAACTTAATTAAGCTTGAAAGATGTTGCATATAGACGATCTGGTGTAGGGTAATGCTTAGTGTACATGTTTGGTTCATTATTACCAACGTGTAGTAAATAGTTCACTACTTATTTCTAGCATTTTCTGAAACAAAACTCCACCTATTAAGGAAGAACCAGTTCGGGTTTCTGACCGAACTTGCAAATAAATAGAATACTAAATTTTAAAAAAAGAGAAGTTTTAAAAAGCTTCGTCATCGTTTTGTTCTTAGCCAGCCCATCACCGCCATTTTCTATGATAGAGTGAAAGAAATGGTTAGACCTAATTTATATACAGAACAGACTGCCTCCTAGTTATGTAAGTCACCAAAACATCATTAGTAACGAATGGGAGGTAAAAAAAAAAGAGAAACTTTTTTATCTGTTTGCTAATTACTTCATTTGTCTAAGCAACGGGATAATTACGTTGTGCACCTTTGAGATAATTTATTAGGTTTCCGATTTTAATGAAGCTTACGCTCATTTGTTACTTTGAAACCATCGAAATGCTTCCTAAATTATATCTACAAAAAGTATCCGGTCTTTTTAGAATGTCTTGGAAAATGGTTACGCGGTCTTGATATCGCTTCGTAGATAACAAGAAGCACACTTTCTGTGCTCTACACTTTCTTCTTTGGTTACACGGTCGGGGGTATGATACCAATGAATGAGATTTCATTTTGTGTTGGCGGTTCTACAGAAGGATGCGGGAATACCATACAGCGAACAGGTGATCGTCCTGGGTATGTCGTTAAACTACATCCGAATTCTCTACTCAGTCGAAATTTAAAAAATTGTCTTTCTAAGCGTAGCTTAGATGAGGAATAAGGCAGAAAGTGTGGAGCGCCCACTGAAGATCGAACTCACTAATCAGTCGTAATTAAAATGTACTTTCTATGCTTAGCTTAAATCTGGAATAAGGCAGAACGTGTGGAGCACCCACTGACGATCGAACTCACTAATCAGTCGTAATTGATGTAGCGGGACAAGCTTGCCCTTAAGATGAAAATGTAACCTCCACCCGTATCTGGAGACATGTAAACACAAATGCCATATCACCAATATATTGTGACATGGCATTTAACGTGATTACAAGCACATCCTAGAATGTAAATGTGTGGATGAAGTGTAAATTGGTGATTGACAGGACCAGACGTAGACATATACCCTTCTGAGATTGCACTAGAAAAATTATCTAGCCAATATGATAACTTTAACTGTCGATTCGGCTTCTTTTAACTTCATTCTTTGGTGAATATTTAAAATCACCGTAGAAAGGAAGTTTGTTTCGCGCCGTTCTTGAGATACCATGTCTCAAATAACTTCCAAGTTGGAGGAGGGACGAATGCAGACTACTGACGCCTCATAACGAGTTACTTCAGATAGTTTTAGCTCATCGGCCCGGAAAGGCAGTCCATCAGCAAGAGGGAAGAAAACCCTGATTTTAAATATCCGCTAACTTGCATACTGTTACGGGCCCTTACCTATAACTACTAACACTATGTATATTACGTCTCTCAAGAGAGAATGGCGAATCGATTCGAGCCGATAGTAGTTCACTCCAAACCAGACTGACAGTCATACTAACACCTTCCACATCTTGTATTATTATTCTGTGTAATATATCTTCGCTATTTCCACTCTTGTGTTCGTGTTGTTCTTCCTTGGTCTTAACCTGGACCATAACACGTACATATCCAAGCAAATAAAAGTCTATGGAACTAAATCCAGATAGAAATTATGGAGTGATGCCCCGAAGGAAGTTGGGTGTTAGTAATGAGAATCTTCCAGCAAGTACTACAGTCAAACCACAAATATAATGCCCTATACCTCTTTGGATCTTGTTGGTAAAACAGAGTGGAGCTTTGTAATCTGTGCGGCGCATGAACTCCATATACTAGTGCCCATGAGTGCGCCCGAGAGAAGTCATTCCTTTATCCCCACCAAAGGATTAAATTGTGACCAAACAGGCTGCTACTTTACCTCGCGAGATAAACGGATACCTAGTATATTGCAGAGAATTATTT
>OZ038490.1:63381598-63426598 GCA_964036315.1 Acanthosepion esculentum
AGTGACAGAGCGTATGTAATTATAAAAGTGGATATTGAAGTCAACACCCATATGAGCTATGTATTTATTTTTCTCTATTATATATATATATATATATATATATATATATATATATATTATATATCTATTATATATATATATATATATTATATATCTATTATATATATATATATATATTATATATCTATTATATATATATATATATATATTATATATCTATTATATATATATATATATATATATATATATATATATATATATATATATATATATATATATATATATATATATATATATAAACTAGGTAATCCGTATGGGTAGACCCAAGGTGGATAAAATCCAGAGAGCTCAATGTAAATCAGAGCTAATAATTTAAATAAAAACAGACCACTTTAAGCTTCCATATAATAATTTATTTCACCACAGCCATTTAAAAGGACAGCGGATCATCAGATTTTATTTCCAAAGTTTGAAACGAAAAATGAAAAGAAATTTACACATTTATGACGGGCAGTAATAAGTAAATTAACGAAGTGAGGGAGTGAAGGGGGCAGAGAGACATGATTGAGTTAGATGTAACATTTCTATTCTTTCAAATTTAAATTTTTAGAGGAAATCCAGACATTGACACATTAAATCTGTTAACGGAAGTTATATATTGATATGGGAGGGGGATAGGACAAAAAGGCATAAAGAGAAAGAGAGAGAAAGAAGAACTCCGATACGAGTAAACAACTAACTAAAGAGCTCGATACAAACGTAGAGCAAACCTAGTCAAACCTAATGAGCCAGACAAACCTACCAAGGTTTCACTTAGGCAGATCGTCAGGGTCAGCTGTTGCCTCTTTAGCCAGCTGACACTGGCGATCTGCCTAAGTGAAACCTTGGTAGGTTTGTCTGGCTCATTAGGTTTGACTATATATATATATATATATATATATATATATATATATATATATATATATATATATATATATATATGAGCTGAACTTTGAGATACGAGCGAGCTTCAATTAGACATCCCCAGTACATATGGTAGACTCTGCCCTGCAAGGATTTCTGATGTGTTGCTTCATTTTTGCCATTATTTTCCAAAATACCATGGGTTTGAAGAAAGTAAGGGAGAAGAGCAGTGGTGAATTTGAACGGATCGGAAATTAATTTCAATGGGGAAAATTGGTTTGAGATGCGGTCTTTTGAGATAGGAGCTCTGTCTTGGAACGAATTAAACTCGTATTTCCATACCCAATCTCTAAGGACAGCTGTTGATTTGCGGTCATAGATTTTTATCCTACACTCAGATATTACTGTAGATAGAATGTACACTTATTGACCAAGTGACCCAGATTCGGATCTCACCAGAGTCGATCAGGAAGATGATGCCAGCACTATTGGAGATTACCGGAGAACCATATCACAGGTTGTTAGTGAAATTCTATAGATTGAATTATTCATCGACTTGAGAAAAATAGAGACAGAAAGACGGAGAGATAGAGAGAACAACAGTGATAGAGTGAGAGAGAGAGCGATAGATAGAGAGCAAGAGTGAGGGAGAGCGAGAGTACAAGAGTGATAGAGTGAGAGAGAGAGCGATAGATAGAGAGCGAGAGTGAGGGAGAGAGATTGAAAGAGATACAGGGTGGAAATGGGGAAGAGAGATAGAAAGGGTAGGAAGGGGAGATATAGAGAGATATGTAGATATAGACATAAGGAATGAAACAAAGTGTAGTATAAAAGAAAGGAAGACACGAGAATAATAAAATATTTTATTTAATGGTGTGTTTGACTTTCAATTTCTGGTTTTGTGTAGACAGGCAAAGTTGCCAATTCTTCCAGTGTTTACTTTCCTTTTGAAGCCACTCCGACTGAAAACCTGCATGGAGTAAAACCCGCCAAAGAATCACAGATGTCAAAACACAAAAAAATAAAAATTAAGCAAATTCTGCGAGGCGAAGCGCGGTATTCTTAACGAAACTGTCCTTCCTTTGCTAAAACAGAATACTTTCGTTTACATATCCTTCTCGCTATTTATTTACCAATATGCCTCGAAGACTTGGGCACCTTTATTCTGAAAAAGGTTGCTGCTTGTAATTTACATATTATTGCTTTCCAATTTTTTTCAAGCCTACAGCTGAGCAACTGCGACTGTTTGTGTGACAATTTGATTAGTCTGTACCTCTGCTTTGGAGATATTCTCAGAATAGTTTTCATGAATGAGGAAGATGCTGTTGTTGGATTCGCAAAATGGAAATTCTTCTTTATAAATGTTTCTAGAAAGTGTAGAAGTCTTAGTGTTAGAATTTCATATATGCGTCTATTCAATGGTGTAAACTTCAGTGCTTTCGCTTATTCAAATGTGCAACCTACAGTTTTTTCGTCTATCCGAGAGTGTAATCATCAATTTTTGTCTCTATTCGGGAGTTTCATCCTCAGTATTCACGTCTTTTCGAGTGTCATATTTAGTGTTTGTGCCTATTTTAGAGTGTCAATTTCAGTATTTACGCTTCTTAGTTTTTTCGAAAGTGTAATTTTCAGTGTTTGGGCCTATTCGAGAGTGTCATCTGCAGTATTTACGTGTAGTCGAGAGTTTAATCTTTAGTGTTTATTCCTATTCGAGAGTGTCATCTTCAGTATTCGCGCCTTGCCAAGTCTGTAATGTTCAGTGTTTGCGTATATTCGAATATATAATCTTCAGTAGTTTGCTCCAATTCGAGGGTTTAATCTTCCGTAGTTTGCGCCATTTCGAGGGTTCGAGCTACCGTAGCTAGCGACAATTCGAATGTGTAATCTTCAGTATTTATGTCTATTTAAGAGTGTAATGTTCCGTTTTTGCACCTATTCCCTAAGGAAATCTTCAGTGTTTGTGCCTATTCAAGAGTATAATCTTCAATGTTTACATTTGTTTCTTAATGTGGTATTCCTTTTGAAAAAATACCACAACGTATGTTCATTTATTAGTGTCTCGTTCTCATAAGGACGCACTGTTTGTAATAAAGTGGCGCTGTCATGTCACTTTTTAAAGTGTGACTGAATCTTCGTTACTTCACATTTCACTTTCTTCAGTTACTCTCGGCCTTCCTGCGCGGGACTCTTGTATGATAGGTAGACCTTACATTCTCAAGTTGCGATATGTGAGACACTTGAAGCATCTCTAGGGCGGTTGTATATATAGCCATCTCTTCAACATTCTCATTCCCACGCTGGCAAAACTGGATGCAGTTGTGAGTTAACGTACTTCTGATCACCTTGTGCACCCGGCTGTTTGGTTGGTAAAGCTGTGCCTCCGATATTTATAGACCTATGATTTCGTATTTTTGAAGAAATTTTCAAATGAAACGTTATTTTAAATTGTTTCACAAAAATATGATGGGCGACTAGAATGATTTTAAGGTAAGTACTCTGTAATAATATTTCAAAATGTTAAGGGATAAATTATTATTTGTAATAATATATAATACCACTTTTTCTATCACACACCTAGCAATTTTGAGGAAATTACATTCACTCTTCTGTGGTTTGATTTTCATTTTTTTTAAGAAGTCATTTTGTAAGGATATAGGTGTAATGATAAAGGTACGCAGGTGTAGGCTTTAAGAAAGCTTTATTTAACTGAGAATGTTCACGTATAGTGCCCTTTTATAGTCCCAGTAAACAGAAATAGCTCTCTCAAAGAGGAGAGTAACAAAACAAAGGGAGATCACTCTTGATTATTCATAACAATAGGTGTCTAGTAAAATAACATTTTTTTTTAAATAATAAAATTAATACGAAGTCACTGAAATGGATATAAGGATAAACATGCCTGAATTAATTTAACAGATGATATAAAATGCGACATCGAAAAACGATCGTGCATTGGACAATCGAAATATGGCTTTCAAAAATATAAACGATGTAGTAAGAAACAGGAGAATCTCGTTAGAAACAAAAAATAAATTACTGAAAAGTGCCTTAAGGAACATGGAAACCAAAAGAAGACTTATACTCAAAATCAACAAGGAACCGTTGACATTTCTAGGAAATATAATGAGCAAAGAAAGTCTTGCATAATCTTATCATATCCGTGGAAAGAAGGAGAGAATATGGTAGTGGAACATCTACCTAACGAACTTGTGCGAATGGATTGCAAAATGGAGCGTGGTAATCTCGTTAAAGCGACAAAGCTTACTGACATACAAAAAAATAGGATTTTGCGAAAAGTCAAGACCCCCAACTTCCTGAAAGGACACTAAACTCACAAGAAGAAACGTATCTTGATTTCTCGTCCTGCTTGGTATTTCTTTTTGTGTAATGTATAATAAGTTGTCACAAATATTAAATAAAGAGCGTCATCATAATATTTTCTTACTTGCCTTTAATTACATATATATATATATATATATATATATATATATATATATATATATATATATATATATATATATATATAGGGAAATGGTTATAATTGTTCCAGCGAGAGAAAAATGTATATTTAAAAAAGAAAGAGAGAAACCGTAAACGTTTTTGGTTATAATTTGGATTTGTTTTAGTGTATATATTACATTTTATTCTTCATATTTTTGCTACACGTGTTTCCGGTCTCGTGACCTTCTTCAAACAAATTAAAGGAATTAATATTTAAAGGAATAACTTTTAATGTGCCATTGTTCATTTTCTGTATTTGTAGTGAGCCTTGATCTCATTTTTGGACTGCTGACAATAGTGAATTTCTGCATAAATGGTAATAAAATCATCAGGTTTGGTCTGGGAGGTGGTGGTGATAGATGTATTACACTTGAGACTGTCAAATCTATTTCCATTTCTGTGTATCGTATGTGCGTGATTAATATATATATATATATATATATATATGTATATATATATATATATATATATATATATATATATATATATATATATATATCTTCCTGATCATTTTTTTGTATTTGATGAAATTTGCAGTCTCCTTTATCAGTTGTTTTATTTTTTTCCATTTTCCTTGGAACTAGTTATGTCGACAGCGAAATCTTAATTTATTAATTTGGAATTGTCTTTTCGATAGGATTCAGTAGAAAAAAAATCTGTGACCGCAAACCAACAGCTGTCCTTAGAGATTGGGTATGGTAAGTAGGTCTGCGATGTTGAAATGGAAATTTATTTTTACGATAAGAAAAAGAAATACACTGGATATATATTTGGCCAAGAATAGCTGGAGCACGATTTTCCAGCACTCTTGGTTCCAGATCATACTGGATTACCCATTTTCGTCGCACCGACAGATCTCATGCAATAAAAAATCAGTAATAAACATCTGAACAAATAATTATGCAACACTTATATCCACAACATCAATGAGTTATATAAACTTATATTAAACAATTATTAAATAAAACGCCACCTGTAGTCCTTCGTTGTATTACTCGATCACTTGAAACTCAAATGTATGCTCGTAATTCTGTCCAGATGAAAAGAGGTGCCGGAGTATCAGTCATCAAGAAATCCTGCGCGTACTTTAATTTGGTAGGTATCTTTTTTTTATTTGACTGGTATCAACAAATAGTAATTGCTTCGACTATTGCAAGGGTATCTGTGTAAAATTCCCAGCAACAGTAGCGAAATTGATAAATATTGCTTCAAATTATGAGCTCTAAAATTCATTTGAGAATTCCGTTTTTACACAATGGTTCTCGGAATATGCGCATACATCTAATTATGCTTATTAACTTGTTGAAATCCAGTCAGGAACTTGGAGAAGAGGGTTATTAGTACGACATTGACTCGTCACTTGCTCTCCTAATTTCATGACCTTATGCCTAACCGTTTTATGTCCTCAAGGACACATGACACAGTGGATAAAGGCGTTAGTTAGATCCAGTGACAGGACGCAAAGTGTGTGACCTCAATACCCGGTTAAGGCAATGGAGAACTTTCAGAGAGATTAACAGGAGATAACTGATAACTGACATCCATTAAACATGGCACATGGAACCAGAACACTCTACTCCAGTGAGTGAAATAAAGGGTTCAGTTCGACATTCCAATCACCTGAAGAAGGCTGGAGCGTACGACGGCCAAAACGTTGTAATAAATATGGCGACAAAGATGAGGATAATAGTCCGAATAATGTAAATAATGTACATAATACCTCATCTCAGAAATATAGACAGTGTCAAAATAGGTTTTAATACCAGAAATACTTTATAAAAAATTATTTCTAGTGTGACGCCCGTCCTTTGGTCACGACGCCAAATGTGACGCCGTCCTTTGGTCACGACGCCAAATGTGACGCCCAACCACTTCTGCGGCGCGATCCTGCAGTCACAACACCACTCGTGACCTCTGACTCACCACCTGTGACGGGCTAACCCTGGGACATCGGTTGAAGTCTTGTTGGGTTCTAGTACCAACTTATCGTACCCGGCTCGCTTCCAATGCCTGGTCACCGAAGCAACTGCTTTGATCTCGATTCAACTTACCCACGTTGATCTTAGGTTGACGAGATCAATCAAACGTCGGGCCGTAGTGCGAATCCGGGTCAAGGTGATACTGCACAATAAATGTAGACAAAAAAAACAAAAGCACAAACAACAACTTCAAGGCGAGCGACTGGTTAGGAATAGTGATTAATTTTATGTCGGTTTGTTGTGTTACAGGAGTGCGTCTCTCTCTTTCTCTCCCAGCTTAAAAAAATGTGGATTGTAACACTTTTGCGTTCTTAGATAGTTCTGGATATCTGAGTTGTTTTTCAATAAAGTCGGCTCTGGTGGAAAATATAAGTCATACTTCTATAATTTGTTCTTGGTTAGAAGGCCAAGTCAGAAATTGGCTTTGGTGGGAAATCTAAAGTCGGACTTCAACAAATTTGTTCTTGGTTAGAAGTCTAAGTCGGAAGGCATGGAATCGTGCGGTAACCTCTGCGAGGCGTTATCTTCCGAGTCTCCTGTCTCTTGGGCTCGACTGGATCTCTCTGCGAACTGCACTGCTCTCTGCCTGGACTGCACTGCAAAACGCCCGAAGACGTTTGCTTATATGGACACCGATCAAAACCCGGCGTGGGTCGGACGTGGTGTGGCCACCACGTTGATTTCAAATCCCCAATAAGAATTTTCTTTGTTTTCAGTCAGAAATATTTATCATTTTCCATCTTTGGAAATCTTCTTCCACTCCCACCTTCTTCTGCTCTCATATGGGTATCTCACCACACCCCAGAGGGCGTCAACGGTTTTCCCACTTCCTCGCAGTAACATCTCATACCTATCCTCTCAATGGGCGGTGGCAGGCCTCCCCCCTGCATTACATGATCACCTCCGCCTGGCCATCGCTACTATTCGGCCAATGGGCGCCCAATGATGTGGGTGTGATAATCTCAATTTTTATCCAACGTCACAGCATATGGAATTCTTCAATCAGGCCCTCGCCAACATTAAGTGGATGGAATTTTGGTGAAATTGAGTTAATTAAAAATTCCAATAACATGGCTTTTGTTATCATAGGCGAATTTCAACAGAACACAGATGTCTTGTCCAACCGACATCTCCTTAACTCAGGGTTGGGCTTTGTGTGCGGTCGACAGATGACCTATTAAATCCTTTCCCGATAATATAAGTTCGCCATCATGACACAGTTAATGTTTATCTGTTTAAAAACTCTGGGATTCATCAACTAATTTTTACGACAATGGCCATCAGAATTTTCGCCACCCCCATCATCAAAATAACATCGTCAAATATCCCTTTGTGGGTGGTTTTTCCCTTATCATCTAAGTTGTTAAGTCTTGTCCCTCGCTTTCTTTTCTTTCTCTTTTTCCTTCCTTTGTCCTCGCAGAGAATTTTCATCATTCTCTGATAACACCGTTGTCACCATAACACAGTTAATGTTTATCCATTTAAAACTCTGAACATTTGGCATATCTCAGCGTCACCGCGAGAAAGGAAAAATGATTATCTTGATTCGCATTTGAAAATAATAAAATAAAAAAAATCCTTTTACCCATCCTTTGTTTGGGGAAAATAACAAAACAAAAAGAATATCGCTCAGTATGTCTTTCGTTCTATCTATCGGTTTAAGTAATCCCCGTAACTTCTGTGGTTAATTAATTGGTCAATTAACCTGCCGTTGCTAAATAGTGTTACACTAGCAATAAATTTTTGAAGTAAAAAAACTATTACCAGCGATACATTTTTGAGGAAAAAAGTATTAGCAGAAATAGATTTTTGAAAAAAATTCTTAAAGCAACACATTTTTGAAAAAAAAATTATTTCCAGAAATAGATTTTTGACAAAACAAAATATTAACAGCAATAAAAAAATTGTCGGCATTAAATAATCCATTGGGGTTGATATGCTGTAAAACAAAATAAACCACACCAAACTTCTGAAAGGCATCTTTGTCTGTCCCTCAGTGCCTTCATGTTTCTATGTAGCACATTCGCTTGTATGTAAAAACACTACTGAGTTATATATACACTATTGCTTGAATGTGATGAACCTAAAAGGTAACAGCTTGGACACTCGTTTTCCTATTTCTAACAGCATGCGTTAAAATCATTCTAATCGTGATTTAATATAGAAAATATATTACAAATATTTTGTTTGCCAGAATTTGAATCATATTAAACTTGTTCTTAAAACAACTTTAATTTTGGTAATTTTCATAACATTTGTCCATTACAAAATCGAACACGTATGAAGTTACTTCCGTAAATGCTATTTCGAGGAAATTAATATTTTTTAATATACCGTTGTTATTTATATGATTGTTTTTCAATATATTTAGCAATTTCCCGTTAACCGTTCAACTACAGAATATTTTCGGCAAGTATTTTCCGAAAATACACCAACTAGACAGAAAAACACAAACACCCTCATAGACACACGAGGTTGTAAGAATTTCGCCAGCAACTGCATTTCTAAAATCGCCTTACTACACTTAAATATGGATTACATTGTCGGAATCTATTAAAACAGCTGCTGTTATTAAAAGATATTTGTGTACCCTTTTACATATATATATATATATATATATATATATATATATATATATATATGTATGTATATATGTACATATATATATATTTAACATTCTCCGGTCGATTTTGATGTAGAGGGTACAACAAATCAGTTCTTAGAAACGAGCAGCTACTCAGATATATGATTGGATTATTGCGGTAAAGTCTTGTGTAGAACCAGGCTTTTTGGAAGAGCCGAAAAACATAGAACTGGTGCATATAATGTAGCACAATGTTCCCAAACTACACTTTTCACATGGACACTGAAGTCAAATCCCTGCTACAAAGGTCTATTTCATACTTAAAATTAATCGTCAAGCCATAGGCTCTATCTCTGATAGTGAGCACATTCTTTAACCCATAAATATAGCATACATTAAAGCTTTATTCTTATCATATACTTTTTTAATATATATATATATATATATATATATATATATATATATATATATATATATATATATATATATATATATATCTTCTGGAGTGGACTAAATCCGACAATTATTTTAACATATGTATTGTTTATACGTTATATTTAAAATATTTAAGTAAATGTTGTTTTTAATAAATATAGCATACATTAAATCTTCATATTTGTCACACGCACACACACACACACACACACACACCCACACACACATGTATATATATATATATATATATATATATATATATATATATATATATATATATATATATAAATTTATATATAGAATTTCTAAGAAATGTATTTGGAATTAAATTAAAGGAGAAAAGAGAATACTGCTTTGATAAATAGCATTTTTTATCATTATGTGACTGATTTATTAATTTATTGCACACATAAACAAGCTAACACACTCACGCATACATATCACCCTAGAAACCATTGGCTTATACAAAGTGCCTACAAATCTACTGACACATCATATGAAAATCGCCTGATTCCTGAATCTGAGAATCATCATGCAGCTTTGATTCGCATGTCCATACGGTTTATATCCAGAAATTATCATTTTTACTTACAATGCACTCGTATATATTACATATAACTGAAAATAAACAATACACACACACACACACACACACACACACACACACACACACACACACACACATATATATATATATATATATACATATATATATATATATACATATATATATATATATATACATATATATATATATATACATATATATATATATATACATATATATATATATATATACATATATATATATATATACATATATATATATATATATATATATATACATATATATATATATATATATATATATATATATATATATATATATATATGATGGCTGAAATTGCGGAATCGGAGAGCCAAGTTCGAATTTCAGTCGAGTCTATTACATTCACTACTACCCTTGGAAAAGGTATTTAATACTCTTTTCTTATGGGTAAATAACAGAACAGACTGGGTTCTATAGCAATTTATCTAGGAGAAGGACAACTCTGAATTCAAAAACTGCGTAGATCTTAGTGCACCATTTCTCTGTATTCGGGCCTTCAAAAAGTGTAGTTGGTGCCGCACAAAGCCTACACCACTATAATCAAATCTTCTGTGTTGATGTCAGGGCTGTCGGTTCCGAGGAACTAAGCTCCTTGACCCTCATACATCGAGAGAGTCTCCCCCATATATATATATATATGTGTGTGTGTGTGTGTGTGTGTGTGTGTGTGTGTCACTCTCGAGAAAAGCAAAAATTGGAATACGCTCTTTTCTAGGCGTGAATGAATTGAAAAACACGTTCTTACACTCAATGGCGAGAAAACGTAATTTGAGATACATGCAAGACTAGAAAACTAGTTTATCTTAGGTTTTGTCTATCTGCCTGTTTATATTTGTGTCTCACTCTGCTCATATCTATCTAATTCTGTTCACATATATTTCATTCCGCATCGGTATATTTCTATTCATATATGTCCATCTCACTCTGCTCATATCTATCTAATTCTGTTCACATATATTTCATTCCGCTTCGGTATATTTCTATTCATATATGTCCATCTCACTCTGCTCATATCTATCTAATTCTGTTCACATATATTTCATTCCGCATCGGTATATTTCTATTCATATATGTCCATCTCATTCTGTGTCTATCTATCTAATTCTGTTCCTATCTGTCCATCTCATTCTGTATCTATCTATCTATTTAGCTAGCTAGCTAGCTAGCTAGGTAACTAATTCTCTTCATATTTGTCCATCTCATATTGCATTTATCTAATTCTTTTCACATCTGTCCATCTCATTCTGTCTTTATCTATCTATCTATCTATCTATCTATCTATCTATCTATCTATCTATCTATCTATCTGTCTATGAGTGTATATTGATATATATATATATCTATTCATACAATGAATGCATATATGTATCTATCTATATCTATTCATACAATGAATGTATATATGTATCTATCTATATCTATTCATACAATGAATGTATATATGTATCTATCTATATCTATTCATACAATGAACATATATATATATTTATCTATATCTATTCATACAATGAACACACACGCACACATCTATATATATATAGGTGTGTGTGTGTGTGTGTGTGTGTGTGTGTGTGTGTGTGTGTGTGTGTGTGTGTGTATTCATTCATACAGTAGCTTACATGCACATTCAAACACAGCTATTTGTTTTTTGTCGCAATAATCCAGAAGGCATATATGTCTTTATTCGACATATTACGATCTCTGTTCAATATTTCCTTCGTAGTAAATGATGCGACCAAGAATTCTAGTTATACAATTTTCTACTGTTCGATTTGTGAACCTCTTTATATATTTCTCAAAGAAAGTTATCTTAGTAAAAATATTATTCGAAATCAATAAATGCCATCAGAATAGCCCATCATTACAACCACTGCCACTGATAATACTCCTACTACTACGTTTGCCATTACTATCACCAGAATTATCGATTATTTTTCATTTTTAAAATTTTTGAAATTTAGCGGAAGATCATCAACCCTCCCCTTAATCGATTTTGAGATCAATCAATGTCCAATTAAAGGTAAATCGTTTTCGATACGAATCATACTTTACGTATGTCTTCCATTCACGGTTAAACAAAGCGAGAACACGGAAAGTAGCATGCAAACATATGAAACAGAGGCAGTTGCGTTGATATAGGCAAACAGATACTATGCAGAAAAAAATATATATGTGTAGTGTGTGGGTATATATATATATATATATATATATATATATATAGAGAGAGAGAGAGAGAGAGAGAGATAGAGAGTGATATAGATAGAGAGAGACAGCTACATATATATATATATATATATATATATATATATATATATATATATATATTCAGGAAGGAATAACCAACTCTGATAGAGCCTGCCGAAAAGTAGTCTACTGGCATAAAAGTGCTCAATGACATAAAATATGGCAGAATTCAATATTAATTCGGAAACCAGATAGACAGTGACTGTCCACTACTTTAATTGTGCACACAAATCATGTAGCCAGAAGGTTGTGTGCAAACACATGAAACTTATAGTAATGGTCAGTAAATGCATAACTAATTTTTGAATTAATATATATATATATATATATATATATATATATATATATATATTATATGTCATGTAATATATATATATATAATATAAATATTATATGTGTGTGTGCATATATATATAATATATATACATATATATGTGTTCATATATATATATAATATATACATATATATATGTGTATGCGTGGATATATATATACATATCTACATATATATATGTGTATGTGTGCATATATTTATACATATATATGTGTATGTGTGCATATATATATACATATATATATGTGTATGTGTGCATTTATATATACATATATACATATATATGTGTATGTGTGCATATATATGTAATATATACACATATATATGTATGTGTGCATTCATATATATATATATAGGCGTGTGTGCATATATATATATATATATATATATATGTGTGTGTGTGTGTGTGTGTGTGTGTGTGTGTGTGTGTGTGTGTGTGTGTGTGTGTGTGTGTGTGTGTGTGTGTGTGTGTGTGTGTGTTGACTACCCATGGCTGTGAAAGAACTATGAATTTCTCTCAAAATCCTGATTGGCAACTTCCAAAATAAAAGAGACTGCAAGAAAATAAAACAGATTACATGAGAGGAAATAGTGGTGATCCATCACCTAATGCTGCCACCATTTCCCACTGCAGCGGCTGGTAAAAGTGGCTTTTTCTTCTTATCGCCTCAAGTGCCACTCAGGCCCTAAGTGGTCTAAGTGAGGAGATTGCGAATGACTTCCTTCCCTTTTAAAGTTGAATTTCTGAAAGAAATTACTTGCCAGAACCTGAAATGATATCTTATTGTAATGATAATGTGTAAGTCATTTCCATAAAGGAAACATTTGGAATTCATTGACCCAACAGCTAGTCCTCTGTAGGTTGAATTTTATGAAATCTTTTCCTTCAAACAGTTTATTTTTCTGTAAATTATACTTTTCCTTTTCACTATTTCCGCTCTTTAGTGGTATGATGCGAGTTTCCTTCAAAGCGCCATATTACCTTTAATTGTCAAGATTTAAAAACAACAACTTCATAGATATCTACCACTTCCAATATCATATCTACTATACATTTATATATTAGGAGGATAGATAAAGTAAATAGGTAAACAAACCTCCAACCCCTGTACGCGCAGATTAACACAAGAAAACTCAGTAATAACAACGAACATTAAAATAATCAATAATAAAAAATTTAACTAACAACACAATGAATAAGCAAAAAAAAAACTGCTTCCGAATTTAATATTTTCCTACCCAATAACCTTCAGAATAATTCGAAAGCCTGAAGGCACACCGAAATAACCGTTAGAATAATGCAATAGATTACCTACGATACATCACTGTTATATATATATATATATATATATATATATATATATATATATATATATATATATAATAGAGACAAACACATAGCTAAAGATTGCGTTTAATATGAAACCGACTGTCGGTTGTGGGTGTTGACTTCAGTATCCAGTTTTATAATTACATACGCTCTATCTCTGATATATACGGCATTTTAAACCATATATATAGCGTACATTAAAAATATATTTTATCACACACATAGACACACGCACAAACATATATATATGTACATGTGACAGAATATATGATATATCTATTTCTATATATAAGAATGTTCTTATGCAAGTGTAGAACAAATTGTAAGAATTCTGTGTGACTCATTTCGTCATTTCGATATAATTTACGTCCAGATTCTGAAGACATTTCATATTTCTTCGCAGACTAGGGATTCAATATTTTATCGTCCGTTGTAAATATAATGTTTCTGATTTCAAGATAACGTTATAGTTCAACATATTTATATATTTTTTAAGTTAATTTATCCACTTCATCTAGTTTTTCGGTAGATGACTTTAGCCGTTCGCATGAATAATTTTGTAAAAATGTGGTTGGAAACTTTTAGTATACTATATACCACTGTTTTAAAAAGACACGTCTATCCACTAACATTAAAGTATGAATAACAATAATACATACATATATATGTGTGCGTGTGAATATATTTAGAGATAAATATCTTTATATATATATGTATATATATATATATATATATATATATATATATATATATATATATATATGTATATATATATATATATATATATTGTCATCCACAGACAGACTGTTTCGCAGCTCATCAGTGTGGCTAGAGATCTGGTTGCCTCTAGCTAGGATCGAAACCCAACTGAATTTGCGTCAGTTGGAACTTCTACCACTAAGCCGTCAGCGCACGGCAGGAATGAAGGTGAATTTTAGCGTGTTTATTTTTAGATTTAGATAAACACACAGTGACTGACAGTGACTCAATTCTGCCGAAGAATTATATATATATATATATATATATATATATATATATATATATATATATATATATATATATATATATATATATAAAAGTGAACATGGAAATCAACACTTAGAGGCGACAGGCTGTTTCATGCTAGACGCAATCGTCAGGTCACAAGTGTTGTTGTTTTTTCTCGGCTATTTATATATACGGGTCAGTGGTGTATTGTGGGTAGTCTATTTTGGCGGTTATCTTGCCGGAAGTCGTTTATTTGTTTATTCATTTATTTATTTAATTAGTTTAAATTATTTAGCTTGTTTTTATTTATTTTTATTTTTTATTTTTATTTTAATTTTAATTTTTTTTTTTTATTTCTTATCTTATATATTTCTTTATTTTTTATTTAATCGGTGTTTTATTAACGTAGTAAAAATTTGTTTATATCCCTTATTTAATAGTTTTGATTTGGTTTCGGAAGATGATTAAAGCTATTGAATTTTGGGTTTGATTGCTGTAGTTTATTCTAACTATTATTTTGGCGGAGCAGTTTTTAATTTGTTTATTCCTTCATTTATTTATTTGGATTGATTATATTTACTTGTTTTTTCTAACGGTTAATTTATCGGGATATTTTGTTAGTTTGTTTATTTATTTGAAATAATTTACATTAATTTATTTTACTTGTTTTTTTTTTAATATTAATTTATTATACTGTATATTTTTATTTACTCTATTCAGTTTTCGATTTTTAAGCAACGTAGTATTTTTGTTTTCTTTATATAACAGGCATAGCTATGTTTTCCGTCTGATCTTTGGTTTGATTTTTATATTCTAACTAATATTTTGGTCATAATGGTTTGTTAATTTGTTTATAATTTACTTTATTTATTTGGGTTCATTGATTTTGTTTGTTTTTTTATTTTTTTATTCTATTTCGTCTATTCTAATGGGTGTGATTTCGTAATTTGGGTTAATCTATTTTACTTATTTTATTGTCAATTTGTTTATTTATTTAGTTTTTACTTTTTTTTAGTTTTCGATTTTTAAGTAACGTAGTAAAAATTTGTTGTAATGTCTGCATTTTGAGATGAACTCGGATTGTTTATTTAATAATTTATTTTGTCTGGAAAGGTAATGATAGCTATTTTTTCTTCCAAGTAGAGTTTGCAAGTTTTAGATTGGTTGTTGTAGGATAGTGGAGCATTCAATATGCATAGTGAATAAATTAATTGCCAACAAATGAATAAGAAAAAATATATAAAAAGAAAAGTTATATAAGTAAAAAACGTAAAGATACACACACATATATATATATATATATATATATATATATATATATGTGTATATATATATGTGTGTATGTGTGTGTGTATGTGTGTGCGCGTGTGATATTCCACGCCGTTCCACGACAAATATAACATTTTTTATATATATATTTGTATACCAATACATATATATATATATGTATACAAATATCACACATACACATTATATATATATATATATATATATATATATATATATATATATATATATATATATATATATATATATAACCTTTAAATATAGTGTGGATATAATAGTGACACATTTTTGCATTGATTATTACCCTGTGAAATACTCGAGAGCAACTCAAAATAAAGAGTTACAGAATAAGTGGCACAGTTAATTTGGATACGTGCGTAATATTAGGTTTAAACCTACACTTGAACAGGCCCTTTGGAGTCGGTTCGTCAAAGCAGCGGTTCATAGGAAGAAGCTAGTCGTTTATATATATATATATATATATATATATATATATATATATATATATATATATATTATAATAAAACAAATATATAAGACCAGTGCTCGATGTAAAATATAAACAGTATCTAAACAGAGACAACATAAAAAATGTAAATTGAAGATATTCAAATATTCTTGCTTTTCCGCGACTTAAAGTTTCATGTGAACTCTACTTGACAAATGTTGAAAAATGTACGGTGTGGATGTTATGAAGAGACGGTTATCAGGTAGGTAGATAGATATGAACAGACTGATATACATAGATAATACAAAAAAAAGACTTTGATAGATATGAAGAGAACAAGATAGATACATAGATAAATACTGCATTTCTTTAACTGTACATGTCTAAATGAAAAAAACTACAACATTTTTTTCATTAAGTGATTGCTACCAAATCTTATTGCTTTGTCTAAACATTACGCAAATATCCAATAATCGCCGCAGAAGACATTCGCATTGGAAACTGAAATTTATCGAATTTGAAATTTTCACAATTTCTCTGTGGATTACTGAACGTAAGTTACGCGGACGAAATTTTCTCTGAAGTAAACATTTTGATGGCAACAATTTTCTCTCAATCCGTCACCGGGAATTCACCGTCACTGACATAACTTTTTCGCATATGTCGGTCTCGCTAGAAATTTTTTTTCTGATATCGAAGCTTAGAGTCTTTGATTACTGCTTTGTATTTTTCATTTCAATGACACATACATTTTATATCAGAATAAAGGCGATCCATGACCAGGAAAGAATATAAACTTAATTTGACTGAAGAAAAAAGACAATTTAATGATAATGTATATGGTTTCTGAGTTCATTTAAACTAAAATTCAATATAATGATTAAACGCCAATCTATGGAAATGTTTAATAAAGTGTGTGATATGCGCAGTTTACTTTAAGTGGATCAGGAGGAAGGATAACGATTGGATGAGGTTAGGTTTGTAGGGCTCAGGGAAGCATCTCCACCGGAGTCTTCCACAATTTAGCTGCTTTTTGGAAAATGTGGAACTTCCGTTTTACAGTTAAAATAAGGAGGAAATATGCTCGATTCGAACGTAGCATTGACAATTCTAGCTATAAATGTCTGGACTGACATAACTAAAGAAAACAACGCACCTAAACATTTTCCATCGAAACAGAGATAGAATGTGATATCGATCTAACTTTGTGTCTGTGGGGAAAGAGTCTGCATAGTTGAAAATATGTTATCCCATTCAAGACCGTGCAGAGGACGTGAAGTTTAGGCAACTCTATCTCAGACATGGCAGGAATACTACATTTTCGGTCTAATCGTTTAAAGATGAAGAATGACAGAAGGAGTCAGCTATTTCTTGGAGTGAAAGAATTAGCCTATTATTCCTACAGATATGACCCAAATGTTATTGGGTTGTTTTAATGCCATAATTTGCAAAATGTTTAATGAAATTTCAAATGTATCTGACGTAATAGGCAATATGTAGTACATCGTCCATAAGCCTTCGCAAAACAAGCAAGATGCACAGAAAAATTATTTTGTTTGGCTACACATCAACTCGTTATGGGCCATTTAATGCCGAAATTTAATTTTCTTGGAAGCATTTATTATTTCTTTTAGAAAAATTTTTCACTGGTAAATTCTTTTTTTTTTTTTTCAAAAATGTAATGCTGGTAATTTGTTTTTTTTCAAAAATGTATTGCTGGTAAGTTTTATTTTTTAGTAATGTATTACTAGTATTTTTTTATACAGAATGAATTGCAGTATTTTTTTTTCAAAAATGTATTTCTGTTATTTTTTATTTATTTTTTTTTTTTGCAAAAATGCATTTCTGGTATTGTTTACATTTTTTTTACAAAAATATATTACTGGTAAATGTTTTACTATGAAAAAATATTGCTGGTATTTTTATTATAAAAATATATTTTAATACTTTTATAGTGTTTTGACCCCAGTTTGAGGATTAACTATTTTCCAACAGTTGGGACCCTGACAGCAATTAAAAATGGTTCTATGTTCCGCAAAAGCTCCCAATCATAGGCCTTGCTGCCGGATGTAGTTTTAAAGTGATCGTAAGCAAAAAGAAATATGTCATTGATTTTTCTTGTCTTTTAATTATCATGTTTAGAATGTATGCATATGTATCCGAAGGCGTACAGAAATAGCAAAGAACGCCTTCCAGAAACTAGGCAACAGTTTAAGGGATCGAAACATGTCCTTAAATAATAGAGAAAAGAATTTTCAACTTTCACGTAATTTCTAGTTTTGTATATGACGGTCAATAGTGAGGAAATTTTCTTACAGATATAGAAAATAATTAAAGTGACAGGCATGCGCTTTGGTCGAGAAATGCTAGAAATACAAGGACAAGAACTGTGGGAAATAAATAAATTTAATGAATTATTGGAAATCTTTTAAAAAAAAACTGTTTCTAATAATCAGAACGGGACAACTGAAATATTCGAAAAACATAAAGAGGAAGGCGAGCTTGGATAATTTGACACTTCGTGGGGAACGTTGGACAAGCTTATCGCAGATGAAGAAGAGACTGGAAGCAACAGAAACGTGCTTCTACAGTAGGATGCTGAGAATACCATGGACCGAACATTTCGGCAACGATGAAGTTTTAAAGAAAACGGAAACAAAAACTACTCTTATATTTAAATCCAGAAAGAGACTGTTTAAATTTCTAGGGCGCCTAATGAGGAAAGATGGCTTGGAAAATTTGATACTCACAGGTAAAAGAGACAGAGGATAATAGCGCCTAACCTACCAAGCGAGCTTGAATAGATCGATGGCAGTACAGAGGGAGTGAGAGAGAAAAAGTGAATTGGGGAGAGAAAGACGTGACTTGAGTTAAGTCAAAAATATATGCTTTTGTTTAAAGATACTGAGAATAAAATATACGAAATACGTTAGTAATGAGGAACATTTGAAGCAAAAGAAACAAAAAGAAACTTGATCTAAGAATAGGAAAGAGACGAATTTTCTGGGACACACGGTGAGGAAAGAGGGCTTAGGGAAATTAACACTTACATAGCAGAGTCAAGAGTAGCAGAGATATTCAAGCAACCTACTTAACGCATTTATGTTAATAGACTGTGGGAAGAAAAGCTTGGAGATATAGGAAGTGGACAAACATTGCAAATAACTACAAAAGATAAGAAGCTGTGAAGAAGAAGAAGTAGAAGCTGTGAAGAAGAAGAAGAAGAAGTAGAAGCTGTGAAGAAGAAGAAGAAGAATAAGTAGAAGCTGTGAAGAAGAAGAAGAATAAGTAGAAGCTGTGAAGAAGAAGAAGAAGAAGAAGTAGAAGCTGTGAAGAAGAAGAAGAAGAAGTAGAAGCTGTGAAGAAGAAGAAGAAGAAGTAGAAGCTGTGAAGAAGAAGAAGAAGAAGAAGAAGAAGAAGAAGAAGAAGAAGAAGAAGAAGAATAAGAAGAAGCTGTGGAGAAGAAAAAGATGTGAAGAACAAGTAGAAAATCTTCGGAAGAAATAGATCTTTGGAAGAAGTTTTGAAGGAGAAAATGTGAAGAAGAAATAGATCTTTGGAAGAAGTTTTGAAGGAGAAAATGTGAAGAAGAAATAGATCTTTGGAAGAAGTTTTGAAGGAGAAAATGTGAAGAAGAATAAGATGTGAAGAAGAAGAGGAAGAAGAAATTGTAGAGAAGAAATTGTAAAAAACAAGTTGCGAAGAAGAAAGTGTGAAGAAGAAGGTGTGAAGAAAAAGAAACTTTCTACTTCTTTAAGGCTTTATGTTCTAAACATTTCTGGCTTCATTCCTTCTTTGTTTAACGGAAGAATCTTTTATTGAGCTACGTTATTTGCTGTCAGTTGGAAATTTCCTTTTTACCGTGAAAGCTTCGTGGCCGCTCTTACCCTAAAAACCTTGTCTGTTTTCACTTGGTTGCCATTAAATTCTGCTTCTTTTCTCCAGCTTATTTACTTTTGTGGTTTCAACATTTTTTTTATGTCGACGCAAGTCCTTCTCCAGCGGCCAATTCAAACAAAACTCTGGAACAGTTTTCTTTTCAAAGTTCCGTCTTGCACCGAAAAGCAACAGATTTAATTTGATGTCTTACAATTTGAAAGGAAAAAAAAAGGATGGATAAAGAAGAAAACAACTATGGAATACAGGATTGAAGTAATGCAGCACTGGAGGAAAATCGGGTGATGAAAATAATATAGATAGAAGCAAAAAGGAAATGTAAGAAATGCAAATACTTCAGTGTTAAAATAGCATGGATGTAAGAATGTAAAAGGAAAAATGGAAAGAAAGAAACCAATACGAAGAAAATTTAACAAAAAAATCGACAAATAAAATAGGAAACAGGGAAGGAAAAGAAAAGATGAAGAAGAAAATGAATGAAAACGAAAAATAAAATATGAAAATGTATGGAAAAATACAAAGTTGAAGAAAATGAATGAAAATTTGAAACAGAAAAACAGGAGGAAAAAATAAAGAAGAGAATGAAAAGTATAAAAATTAGAAAAAGGTGGAAGAACTACGAAAAAGAAAATGAATGAAAACTAACTTGAAATAGAAAAACAGGAGGAAAAAAACAAAGAAGAAAATGAATGAAAACTATAAAAGTTAGGAAGAAATGAAGGAACTAAGAGAAAAACAGAAGAAAAAGAAAGAAAATGAAGAAAAAACGTGGGAAAAAGGAAATAAAGAGAATACAATGAATGAAAATTAAAAAAATAAAGTAGGAAAAGCGAAGAAAAAAATGAAAATTAAAAAAAAATAACACTTGCAAAAATTATATAAAGAAAATGAGAAGAAAACGATCCAGGAAGAAGAAAAGGAATTAGGAAAAAATGAATAATGTTGGGGGGAATGAAGGAAAACTACAAATAAAATTAAGCAAGAAGAGTTGAAAAGAAACAAAGAAAACGAATAAAAACATTACAAATTCGGAAAACATGAGAAAAAGGAACTAAGATGATGAAAATGAAGGAAAATAAGAAATAAAATAGGAAAGAGAAGCGAAAGGAATCAGAGAGGACGAATGAAGACTTTACAAGTTAGGAAAATGAACCAGGTTGAAGGAAATGAATAAATACTTAAAAACAACAACAACAACAAAAAACAATAGGATAAAGAGAGGAAAATAAAGAAAGATGTCGAAAATGAATGGAGACTTTAAAACAGGAAAAAGTAGTAAAATTAGCCAGGTTGAAGAAAATGAATGAAAACTAAAAATAAAATAGGTAAAAGGGAGGTAACGTCACCAAGAGAAAGAAAATAAATGCAAACTACAAAGAAAATAGAGAAAATGAAAGATAATAAACCAAAAGAAAAAAAATGAGGGAATTCTGCGAGCAGCAGAGAACAAAAATAAAAAGGGAGGCTAAGACAAAGAAAATAATTGAAATATACGAACAGAAGGAAAATTGTAAATAAACTAAAATAAAAAGTGGATAAAAACTACAAATAAACAGGACAAAGCTACAAAGAGAAGCATTTCAGTTGCGAGGTGCTAAATGGTTATCGCGACTCATTGATATACCTACAAAAGAATCGAAAGAAAAAAAAAAAAATTAAAGAATAAAAATGGAAAGAAATTCAAAGAACAAAGACGCAAAGGAGAAATGCTAACACAAAAGAAATAAAAAGAAAAAAAAAACATTTTTAAAAAATAACAGTGCGGAATAGCGAATAAAAAAAAGGTAGTGCGGGATAAAAAAGAAACACGTATCAATCGTAAAAGAAAACGCGAAGAGAAAAATCCTGACAAACGATCACCTTGGGTAGACAAAGGAAATACCTACATCAACCAGTGTACGCTATTGAATTATTGCAATATAATGTTGAACCTAGCGTAAACTACTAGAATCAATTTCATACCTACATTGAAATGTACGAACAAATGTTTTCAAAATCACACAAATGCATTCACTGCTTTTCGGATATTTCTGAACAGGCACACTACGCCTGGAGTCGTTTTTCATTCGCAAATCGCTTACAGCGAACTGAACAGACGTGCAAATGGAACTCTGAACTTACGAACTTATTCTTTTCATAAAACGTGCAAGAAAGAAAAAAAATGCGCACCAGTGTCGAGGCGTTTCACGTTTATGAGCACCCAGCTAATCACAGTCAGCGATTGATGAGTTTAAATTTTTTTTTCTTCCTTGCTTTCCATTCGAAAATATTTTTTTTTGTTTACTCACGTCTTTATTCGATGCGACGTTATCGGGTAAGGTAATTGTTTGGCTATGCAACGGCTTACAATGTCGTACAGAAAATAGGGTGAATGACACGAAACATTACAAAATAACTGTCAAACTTGTGGACGACTTGATAGACTGTGACAAAAGGCTACCGATACAGAAACGCTACACTCAACACGTGAGATCCGTCACACGAGTTCACTACCTATCAGCCTATATTGATAAATAATGACATATTGCAAGATAGATAGATAGATAGATTAGATAGATAGAAGTAGTTTGATAGATAGATAATAGTAGTTTGATAGAGAGTAAATAACAGGGGTTTGATAGATAGAGAGTAAATAAGAGGAGTGAGATAGAGAGTAAATAAAAGGAGTGAGAAAGTAAATAAAAGGAGTGAGATAGATAGATAGATAGATAGATAGATGAATGGATTGTGATTGATAAACGATTGAATGGATTGTGATTGATAGATACAAAATGAATGAATTGTGATAGATAGCTAGGTAGATAGATAGTTATAAATAAATATAGTAAATAAACTGATTGTATAAATGTTTGTTTTTAATAAATCTGCAGCCACTTAAATCGTCATGTAGAGATTATGTACACATTTGAGGATAGCGTAACAGCAACTGGTGTCGAAAATGCAATCCGATTAAAATTCTAGATTTATTCATATTCCTACTCTGTCCTTGGGAAAGGCATGGCTCAATCTCTTAACCTCCATTTTATTGATTAAATAGCAGAACTGAAGTATGTTTCGAGCCTTTGATAGTACCAATCTACTCTCATTTCCAATCCTTATAAAGATCACTGGATATTACTCCACTCCTTTCCCGAAGATGTCATAGGAATTCAGATATGATAAAGAAAGGAATTTCTGGAGGTGTGTACTCGTTTACCTCTTGAAAAGACAGGGCATGTACACAGATTATAGGCGTGCTTTTAGGTCGCAGACATCATAAAACATGTATGCTATTCGGCTAAATTACAACAGTAGAACTCGTATCACTCCGGTCTTATGGATGAGATTTAGTTACTGAAATAAGCCGTGATAGGGTTAACTGAACGGAGATACACAACTACCCTTTTCTTAAATTACAAGCGTTTCAAAGATGTCTGCGTGTTGGTCTTGAAGAATTTGAAGTTTGTAGAATTGTTGTGCACGCTGGAAGAGATGCGTCGGTGTTACTTCGATGGATAGATAAACTTATTTTGCCAGAAAATTACATAAGTACCACGGATAAATTAAAAATGCTAAAATAACAATAACAGTACGAGTTCACGCGTGTTTTCTTTTTTAATTCCCCATGACAACGAAATGCAGATTTTTTATCACAGTTACTATAAGTATATCTTTGTAATTTACCCCACAAGATGATCGTGAGAGAGCTCGAATGTTCTTGGGTTATTAAACTACAGAAACTTCCTTGAATGAATTTCATCTTAAAATCAATAAAATGATTAAAGAAAGAAAAGGATCAGTATGAAAATAAGCAGACAGCATACCTATATTTTTTATTGAAGGAAACACGCAGATACACATTATATATATATATATATATATATATATATATATATATATATATATATATATATATACACACATTATGAAATGAACAAAGTACGACAATTATTTAAGACAATTTTATGTTCATACGTTCTTTTTATTTATAATAAAATAAATATTATAAACAGAACATTTACTTAAATATTTGTATCTATAAAGAATGTATAAACATAAAAATGTCCTCTCTCTCTCTCTCTCTCGATATATATATATATATATATATATATATATATATATATATATATATCATGAAATGGACAAAGTCCAACTATTATTTAAGACATCAAATGATAAAATATTATAAACAGAGCATTTACTTAAATATTTGTATCTATAAAAAGAACGTATAAATAAATTTGTTCTATAAAAGAACGTATATATAAATAAATATAAAATGGTCATATATATATATATATATATATATATATATATATATATATATATATATATATATATATATATATCAGTAGAGATGGGCAGTAGTAATATAAAAATCAAATAAGTTTTAAATGGTACATCTATTTATCTATCTATCTATCTCAATAAGAATCGTTCTCAATAATCTGTTGATCTATCTATCTATCTCAGTCAATTCATCTCTCTCTAAGTCTGTTCATATCAATCTATCACAATAAGCATTTGCTGTATATATCTATCTATCTATGTCTATAAGTATTTCTTCTCTTTATATATCTATGATCCTGTCTAAATAAACATGTGCTCTATGTACCTGTCTCAATAAGAATTTGGTTGATCTATCTATCTATGTATCTATCTATCTATCTATCTATCTCATTTCTTTCCTATTTTTCTATAAATGTGCACACACACACACACAGACTGTGTGTTTTTTTTCAGCTCTGTATATGGGTTATATATGTACATATATATATATATATATATATATATATATATATATATATATATGAATGCGTTTGTGTTTTTTTGTATTTTCAGCTCCTTATATGGGTTATATATATATATATATATATATATATATATATATATATATATATATATATATATATATATATATCAAGCGAGAGATAGAGGAAATGTGACGAGAATTGATGATTTGGATGGTAAGGGCAAGTGCGATATAAATCATTGAATACTATATTAGAATGTAATAATTCAAGCAATACATCAAGATTGAGAGTTGTATCGACATTTTGCTAAAGGTTTTTTTTTTTTACTCTCTTGCGTATCGACGTCTGACGCTGTTAGGAGGAATGAAATGTTTGGGGACGTTAATAATCAGAACCGACCTACCAAAGACAGAACATTTTCACAGACACCAAGTAAAACACACGATTTCAGCAAAGAAGCACACATGTACAAGGTTTTGTATACAACGCCAGAGATGTATGTACTCGAATAACACAGCGTTGTAAGTAAATAAGAATGTAAGTAAGAAATGTGAATTCCGGGAGGTGCGCGTACATAGATGTATGCAGTTTATATGAAGAGGTAATTAAAACGCTCTTTTGTTTTCAGAGGAAAAAAAGTTGATTTCGAATTGGAGAGATTTATTTTTATAGTATTCTCTTTTGAGATTATTTAATTTAACTCCGTCATAAGTCAAATGAATATATTCTACAGGATAGTACGAAATTCTCGTCATCCCTACTTAAAATAATTTTTCTATTTTAATGTTCTGTGGTGTATTACCAAAGATAGAGTTTAGCATGAACGATACCAGAATACCCATCAATTAAATGACGCTGTTCGGGGAGCACTTTGCAACAATCAACAAAGCACAGCATCGTAAAATATCACACTGGACGTGGCGCCGCATCATTTTGTTCCACAAAAATTATGGTGTTAATAAAGACCTTCTCGATGTTTGACAGCGTCAATGAAAGTGAATAAACTGAATCCAGTACATGTGCTTTGTATTACTGTATTACCCGTTCTTCTGTTGTTCTCATTACTTTTGATAGCGGGTGAAAAGACGTCCAGGCTACCCTGTATAGATATCTGGTGTTAACTCGCAGGAGAGTAACTCATCGCCACTTCACTGTCGAAACGTTTTAACCAGCCTGAAAGCAGAATGATTACATTGAATCAATTATTTATTCGGCTGTTAGAAATTTTATCTGTCATGTTGGGAAATTTTCATTCGACAGATTCTGTCTCGCAATTTTATATGACTACCATCCGTCTGTGTATCGAATATTGCTCTATCTTTTTCTGCTATGTTTCCAAAGATTCCTGAGAGAATCAGAATAAGAATGTGCAGTGTTATCGGTCCTGACCTGGCACCTTGGCCTCAATACTTCTCCCACCGCTGTATTGAAGTTTCCAGGCGATTCTTCTATAAATATTTTCGTGATAATTACACTGACGAGCTCTGGCACATCGACATCTGTTACTCGATAGACATCTAAATTTGCTGCTGAAATAGCTAAATGTAACCGTAAGTTCTATTTTAATGTTTTCTTCTCTTGCATTTACCATATGTGGAACTCTCACCCATCTTTTTACTTTCCTGTCAACTATGATCTTCAAAATTTTAACTGCAAATTTTAAATAATGTTTCAGCAGATTATTGTTATTTTAGAGGGAATGGTATCTCTGAGGTTGACCTTTGCGGTCAGATGGAAGGCAAAAAAAGGAAGTCTACTTTGACTGGCTGAACGAGCGTGAGAACGATATATAGAAAAAGGGTTTATGGGGAATTGTTTCTTAATCGTCGAACAATGTAGATGTGTTTCCTTTTGTGTCTGCATCTGCTCCCCAGTGGAGTGAGCGAGCGACCCCACTTGGATAATTGGAAATGCACACGTCGATACGATTAATAAATTGTTTAAAATTTCCCGCGATGATATCATTCGTTCCTGAACTCAAAACAACTAGCGATCAACGGCCGAGAAAGAAGGCAACTGTATTAACGAGTCGACGCGGTCGACCAAACCCCATCTCTACCAGCAAGAGAGAGAGAGAGAGAGAGGGGGGGGAAGAGAGGGAGAAAGAAAGAGAGAGCGCAACACATGATCAACCGTAATTTTCTATCTTTTTTTAATCCATTTTTTTTAATAAGCATTTCAACCCAAGCGAGGCGAGAAGCCACTAGCACGCAAGGGGTTACAGAAGATTTGGAGCGAGAGCAGATAGGAGTGATAGAAAAAAGGATGTGGAGAAGGACAGTGGATAGATCAAGGCAACTGGAGATGCCGATTGACATTACATTTCAGCAGTTAGAGGTTATAGCTGTCAGGGAAACAGGAATAAGGAAGGGAGTTCCACAGGCGAGAGGTGCGGGACATGAAGCTATTGGAGTAGAAGAGACGGCTACATTTAACAGTTTCAACAGTGAAAGGATGCCAGCTTCGTAGGACGCTTGAATTCATGAAGTCTGGGAAGCAGCGAAATTTTTACTTTTCTTTTTTTCTCAGTAAATTTCTTTCACGCGCGTGAAATGTGTGTATAGGTGTTCTATCCATGTGTCGGTAACTCGCTAAAATGCGTACACTTGCTTCATTAGCCTTATACAGCCGATATCCTATATTTACCATATCCCCACTTCTTTTTCGCGCAGCTTACCTATTTCTCTTTCTAATGTTTACTCGGAGTTTCGTACTTTGCCTACGCTTGTGTCTTTAGCTCATGTTCTAAATAGTCTGCATTCGTAATACTCGCTTCTGAAATATTTTCCTGTTGGTTAATCATTTTTTTATTGTTATATATATTATATATATTTTTTTATTGTTATATTTTGATTAACACTTTTTTGTGATATCGTTAATACGATATGATTTTGTCAATGACTTCAATATTATTCTAAATTCTTCCATGATCTACTATCAATTTCACTCAATAAGTTTGAAAACTTTACCTCTTTTGATGTTATATAATTGTTATGACACATGACAATTTTCTTTATACCGACTATTGTGTTTGGTATTGTATATATTTACTTACAATATGAAAATCAAAACAAAACTCGCCTAACAATAATTTTAGAGACGCATGTTGACGGACAATTCATAAAGGTGATAGCTTCCGAAAGGTTTGTTTCTTCATTGAAAATCAACCAAATGACTCAGAGTATAAAAATGGAGGTGGATTAATTCCTAGGGGTCGTTTTTGTAGAAAGTTGTAAAATGATGTTTTCATTTCTTTATCAAAACTGATCCTATCTATCTATCTATCTATCTATCTATCTATCTATCTATCTATCTATCTATGACAATCTTTCCCATGATCTATCTATCCCAATATTTCCTCTGATCTATCTATCTATCTATCTATCTATCTATCTATCTATCTTAGACTAAGATAGATATATAAATAGGAATAGGCTATGATTCTTAGTCTATTCTAATCTATCTACCGCAGTCAATGCTGATCTATCTATCCCAATATTTCCTATGATCTATCTATCTATCTATCTCTCGTCAGTCTCTCTACTTATCTATTTCTGTCACTCTATCTACTTAAATATCTACCTTCTGTTTGAAAACAACAACAACAAAAAGTTAGGAATTGGAGACAATTTTTAACCAATCTGAAACAAGGAACATTCAATTTGGGCTCGATTGACCTTTGCTGACATAAACTAAATCTGACTAAAATTTTGAAAGATCGGCAAGTAGATATCATTTTCGTATATTTCTAGTACATTTTCTTTTTCAGGAAGGAGTTTAAATATTAGTCAATGGAAACGGATTGTTTTACTTAAACTTCCTGTGCGGGGTGGGAAGCAGAAGAGTTATTTCGAAGTAACGACAGAGGAATAGAAAGAAAAAGAAAGAGGTGGACAAAATGGGAATTGAACAAAGCCAATGTGTTGTGAGCACATATTTGTTAAGGCTAGCAAAAATGATTAGTAGCCAAGGCAACAGGTATATATATATATATATATATATATATATGAATGCCTGTGTGTTTTTTTGTATTTTCAGTTCTGTATATTGGTTATATATATATATATATATATATATATGTATGAATGCCTGTGTGTGTGTTTTTTCAGCTCTGTATATGGGTTATATATATATATATATATATATATATATATATATATATATACGTATATTCATAGAGCCTGGAAGAAACCTCAACCTTTCGTCCTATATTTGGGACTTATCAGCAGTGCGCATACACTACCGAGAATTGAAACCCGGACCGTTACGATATGAGACAAAACGTCATACCATACTGTACCAACCGACCTCGGTGACACAGAGGTAGCCAATTTGACTCGATCGATCATATATTCCGTGGTGGAACTCATCCATGGATGCGAATTATTTAATTATGATTATCCGAAATCCTCCTAATTTCTGACACACACACACACACACACACACACACACACACACACACACACACACACACGCATATATATATATATATATATATATATATATATATATATATGTATGTATATATATATATATACATATATATGCGCGTGTATTTGTGGAAGTTCTTGATAACAGATCTTTAACATAATGGGAGATTACACATCTTCCATTATGCCTCCATACTCAACTAAATTGTAAAAATATATGCACATGCTTTTCACATTTGTTGAGTTTGTTGTTTGCTAACGTTAACCGTTTTGTTTCGCCCGACCAACTATGAAGAAACGATGATGGAATACGACAAATATGTCTGACAAGGAATAATAAAACACTTGTCTTTTTTTTTGTACCAGACGGCAGAAAAGCTATAAATCGGGAACTTTCGTCGATATAGTAATGGAAGAAATCGTCTTTTGATTGGATATTTATTGACAGAAGAATCACAGTTCCTTCGTCGAAGATGTATGCCTTATTTTTTTTCTTATGTAGACATATTCATATGCTCCTGCGCATAATGCATAATAACCACCATCTGTTTGCTTTCTCTCTGGGAATTCTGAGAATATGCTTTTTACTCTGGCGACAGCAAATTAAATGATGTTTCGATTGACAATCTTCAATTTCTCTTTGTTATTGGAGTGCAGTTTCCGTATATGTAAAATGTCTTAGTTTAAAATGTACCAGCGGAAATTGGAAAACAATTCAGTCAATTGACACTGACAGATTTTTTTGTAAATATTCATTTGCACATATATTAAAAATTTCTAGTTGGCAGTTCTATCTTTTCTTTGTACATGTGTCTAAATATAATCTTTCGTAACGGCCAGGGTTGGAATCCGACCATACAATCACGATGGAAAATAAATTAATTAAAATCTCTATAAGAAACTCCAACAGTATATTTAATTTTGTCCTCTTTTTTGTCTTCGATCTGAAGAAGCCCAAAATGGGCGAAATGTATTATCGGATATTTTTTCGAGACATCATACTTTCATGTACCTTTTATCCAATTGTCAAATATATATATATATATATATATATATATATATATATATATATATATATATATATATATATATATATATATATATATACGTGTGTGCGTGCGTGTGTCTGTTTGTGTGTTTGTGTGTGTGTCTGTGTGTTTGTGTGTGAGATGATGTATTTTAATTAGTTGCATTGTTTACATTATTCGGTCTATTATATCCATTTTCATTGGCAAATTCAATAGCGTTTCGGCCGTTGTACGCTACGTTCAATATCAGTCCACAACAGTCGTGAACCAAAACTTACGGATTTGATTTAAATTGCCGAGACAGCAGGCAGAGGTCATGCAATGTGGAACTAGAACACTCTAACCCGGTGTATGAAATAAAGTGTTCATTTTGAAAATCCGGTCACCTGAAGAAGGCCGGCGCGAGCAATGCCCGAAATGTATTTAATATGACAATGAAGATAAGGATAACACTCTGAATAATGCAAGTATTATATATATAAAAATAAAATTTTTTATAAAAAAAACCCAGACGACATACATTTAGCAGATGTCAGAATGTGTTGAAAAATACATCCCTACCCATCCCTAAACATAACCCCACTTTCGAATGTAACTATTAACTGATACAATGAAAATTAAAAATTGAACACCCTACCACTCCTTGTCTAGATGAATGGATTTCTCGGTATCCTTGGAAACCCTCAATTATGAATCTTTGCCGTGCCTTTAAAACCGTAAATTTAAAAAAATAAGTAACTCCAAAATTCGCTTGACGAGGAAATAATTAATAACAAAATTGAATTCAAGGGATTTAGCTTCCATTTTTGAAACATAGTTATCACTGTGTAGCGAAAGAACCATATTTTAAATCAATTAATTTGTAATATTAATGCTCTGTAAATTTACATTGAGCACTATTGTGTAAAAATAAAAATATCTATAAGAACACCGGATTTTATATCTTACTGTTCTTTCTTTTTATATATATATATATATATATATATATATATATATATATATATATATATATATATATGTGTGTGTGTGTGTGTGTGTGTGTGTGTGTGTGTGTGTGTGTGTGTGTGTGTGTGTGTGTGCGTGCTTATTTTTATTTATTATTACCGTCAAATTTAGCTTTAGTAGGTACACATGTTTCAGTTGCTATCCCTGTTTTTTTTTTTTAATTCTTAAACAGTGAAATTTATAACAATCAGTGTAGATTGAGAAGTTCTACCAAAGACAATGTATACTTCCGAAGCTGCATCTCTTTTTTCTTTTGTCATCTGGAAAACCACTTTTTCCCTCGCAAACGTGCCGCTGCCAGTCTCACCCCGAAAACCTGTCTGACATACCAAGTTCTGAATTACTTATTTAATGAAATCACATCTCTAGTTGGAACTACTATATTGACATATTATCCATTTTATGCTTTTAAAAGACGCGATAATCCGAGAGCATATTGTTCACTTAGGCCTTTAGAAAAGAACTGGAATTATAAATGTAAATCAGCTGCAAAGCTGGTATTAGCTCTTCTTGTCTGTTTTCCTGCCACTCAGAGACTATTAATGTTATTATTTTCTACGGTACCATAGCTTTATTTTGATTAGTCGCAGTAGGAAGCGAGCTAATTGTATCCAATGTCCAGCACTCCAGTATTATTCCATTTGTCTTTCAATCCTCAGAATGTGAATTGCTTTCCAAATAATAAGCAAGTCTTTCCTTGTGGCCTCCGAATAAGAGTTCTTTAATAGCCAGTACTAGATTTTCGTTAAGTGCACGAATGCCTCGGTTTCAAGAGGGTGTTCAGATTTAAAGAGAAGGCCATTAGTGATTTTATTGTGAATGTGGGATTTCACTATAGGATGACAAGAAGCGAAACCTATACGCTTACGACATCAATGTCGAAAAATGAAGGTTGAAGAAAAGCGAAGTTTTACTGCAAGATAGTAATCGGTTATCTGCCTTGGTTATCTGAATGTTTGCTGCTGGCGTTGCGTCAATATCAGAAATAGCTTTTGAAACAAAGGAAAACAGACGGAAAATATGCAAGCATAACAATAAAAAAACGAAGGAAAGAGAAAGTAATATCGTCTGTTTTTTCTCGCTCCCGATGTTTCGTGCTCCTTCTAGATCTACGTAATGTAGCTCTTCACGACCTTATCCGTTTTCTTGCACTCAACAGAATTCTCGTTTTTATGACCCCTCTTTATGTTCGTGATACTTGTTCTTTCCCCGTTTTACCCAAAGTTACCAAATACCTTACGCCTTGTTTTTTCTTTTGCCATCAAATTTTCCCTGTGAATATTATGTTTTTTCCTTCACTACTTTCTACATTAAGCACGCTAAAAAAGTAAGCTTTTTCTGAATTTTATTATGTTTTTCTTTGCAGTTGTTCCTTGTCCTTAGTATAAATTATGACATAGGTATAAACTGAATTGTCAACTTATTAGGAACATTTTCGTTTTATTTGTACATTATCCTTATGAAAATCATGAAATTTGTATAAAAGAATTCTCCTTGTTCAGTTGATGTCACCGTTACATTGCTAAAAAGCTAGATTGACATAACAGTTTTATCTATCTATATGATTTCTTCTTTTTTTACTTACTTTTTAAATGTATTGATTGTGCCATTTTTTATGGTTCTCTTTTTTAACCTCCTGAGGAATTTAAGATAGTGTGGTAACTCTTGAGCTTTGCCTGGAGCCATCATTTTGCTTTCGAATTCTGAAAACTGCCACTTGGTAGACAGCTTGTGCTTCCTTCAATAAGCAAACTATCTGCTAAATCTCGAGGTAGGATGCAGACCATAATACTTTTTTTTTAAATTAAGAGATATTTAAAAAATTACCCCCACTCAAGAAATTATATTGCTTCATCTGACCCTCTATCGGATAAAATGGATGTTCTTTTATGCATAATTAATTAATTAGAAATGTCTCATTTGTCGCAATTTCTATATTAATCTCAATATTCAGCGGTAGAACCACATTTCGGTTGACTCGAGCAAGTTTTTTGTTTAATTTCTGACGTTTATCTACATTACTATATAGGAGTACTAGCAGCATGGCCCGGCGTTGCCCTTGCTTAATTAAAAAATCGTACGACTCATACAGCAATCGCTATCACTTGATTTAAAATATTTTTGCCCTTCCTTGCCTTTAAAGGAGTGCCCTTTGCCGTGCTGATGTTACTACATGCCTTACTTCTTGCCTATCTCACACTGCGACATTTTGTAAGCTCTATACTAAACATTAAATCTGTTAAAGAAAAAGAACTAAACAAAATGAACACAAAACGATCAGCTTTAAAAAAGGATTCGTAACTGGAAAAACCGAAAGAAAAAAAAATGTTAACAACAAATACTTTTGCACACACAACCCAGTCTTGCGGAATCAGAATCAACATTGAGTTTAAGCAAGCGAATGAGCCAATTGGAGTAAAGTGCCATGCAACTTTAAATTTTTCCCACTTATGACGAATGCAGCTATCGATTTCTTTTGCATTCTAGCATGCTAGTTAACATTCGTGTCAGTCAGCTGTTGGCTCTCACGCTGGCCAATAGAATCTTCCTGCCTATTCGTGGCATCCAGCTATAGGCTCTCACTCTGGCCAGTAGAAAATGGCTGCAAACTTCATGAAAACTGCCGTAGAAGCATGAAAAATCGATTATTTCCACTATCGATGGGAGTTGGGAAATGCAAAGTCGGTCTTGGCCTTCCCCTAACTTGGAGCATATAAATTTTGGTGCAAATCTGTTCTAAATTGTGGCCGTGCATTCGTTACACACACACACACACACACACACACATCCTGCCTTTTATAGATAGAGATAAATATTTCATCCTAATATATCACAGTTTTCTTTACATCTAATATTACCTTGTCACACAGGGAATAACGCATGTTTTAGTTGGTTGTTAATTTGGTTGACTAACGTAGTAGCCGCCTTAGTAAATAAAAAATCTTATTCAGGACACTTTTTCTTTCCAGATAATTTTTCTTTCAATATATTGTTACTCATAAGCCCGATGAAAATGATTACAATGAAACAATGTCGAGTAATCTTAATATATGAGTACAAACTGGGGTAAAGAACCATTTTTGCGTAGAATCATTACATGCGATGAGAAATGGACACTCTTTGCCAACAGTAAGATAGTAGGCTAGGGATTAGATGCAAGCGAATCAACAAAACAATACCCGAAACCTCCACAGCACCCTAAAACGTTAATAGTTACAGTATAGTGGTCTTTTAAAGGGGTTATTCATTATTCATTCTTGCCTGAAGGGAAAACAATGACAGCAACCTCGTATTGTGGGAAAATTGAGTGTATGCACGAAAAATTGAAAAGGAAATATCCTAGATTTGTGAATAGGGTTGTCGCAAGTTTGATGCACGACAATTTACGGCCGCACGCTTCTCAATCATCTGTCCAAAAGCTGCATCGCCTGAATTAGGAAATTTTGACTCATCCTTCATATTCACATCATATCTCTCCCACTAATTATCACTTATTTACACATTTTGAGCTTTTCATACGCAATAAAACATTCTCCAATAAAGAAGAGGTAATCGAAGCATTTTAACTATCATATCAAAAGATGAGATTTATTTAAAAGATGGGATTAATAATTTTGAGGTCCGTTGGAGAACAGTCATTCATCAACATGGTGCATATTTCAACTAAATAAATTAGTTATTTAACATTTCAGAAGCTTGTATTCTTTTCCCTTAAAGTGATTCATTTCTTGTATGACAACCTAATATTATTTTGTGCTCCCGAGTAGCTTAATCTGTTCATAAAACATTGTTTCCTTATTCCGATAAGACTTTCAATTTCTATATGTCTGTTCTACATAACAGTGCAGTAGATTGGTAGCCTTGATTAATTCTGACCTATTCGATGAGTATCTCCCACCCTGACCTACCCCCATTGCTAACCAAAATGAATTCTGTCTTCTTCCAATTAATAGACAATCCTTTCTTATTTCTATCCTCAACGAACTTCTTTATTACTCCTTTCGACCTATTTCTGAATTTGCCACCAACAAATTGTCCTATGTGACGTGTACGTTTTTAATGTCCTTCTTGAGTCATCTACCATGGCCGTTTAGGACGTGGTTGAAAATGACGCTGCAAATGTCATTATCTGTGTTACCTTTAATTAAGACTCACCCTTCTATTACTTATCCTGTCCTTGTTCTAACATCCATTCGCACAAACCCGTCAAATAGTGTATACTCAGTTTCTCCTTTCTTATGGTTACAATATGAATTGTGTGTATTACATTCTCCAAGCCTACTTTCCTAATAATGCATCCTAGAAACTTCAACAATAGGAAAACATACACTCTCAGACTATAAAATAAACATGTTTACGTGTACAGAACCGAAAATCACAAAAGAAAACATTATATACTCTTCGAGTTAAATGTGCACTCCATTTAAACTGTTGCTGTTGTTGAAAGTTCTCGAGTGATACGGTTTCTGATATTTGGTACAGGTTTTTGTTTGTGGTTATGTATCACCAGTCAAAAAGTTTGAAAGAAGAATGGTCCACGCACAGAACTACAGGCTACATTCACTAAACGAAAGTTTTAAGCATTTCTGCCAGAAAGTGGTTGTATATAGCTGGGTGTTTGGATATTTCTGAGCGTGTATTGCACCGTGCATGACATATGCGGATAAAATGAGTTTTTTTACACGATCACAGCAAAAGGATTATCGTTGAAACGTTTAATTTTTGTTTTTTTCTTAGGTTCGACACATTGTAAATGAAACATTAAACAAGTTAACTACTGGTTATAAAGAATAGATTTATCACGAGAATACGAAAAAGGAAAAAAAAATAACCTGAAGTAAATCCAAAAACTCACTTCTCAATCTCAGCGTAAACGGAAACTAATTAGAAAAAGATTACCCTGATATTTTGGGATTACAAAAAAAAAAAGGTTAAAAAAAACAAACCCAAAAAAGTAAATCTTCATTTCAAATTACACGAATCAACAGTATGCATTGCCTTAGTAGACAACAGGCCATTTTGAATGCTGCTTAATCTTTTGCTGAGCTATGAGGCCAACGAAAGTCCAACTCTGTTTATGTTTCTAATGCAAAAATGAAACGACTATGGGGTCTGCATGTCTAAATGTGACGTTCAGTTTAGAACTTGTTTCGACCTCTCCAATATTCTTATTCTATTCAGCGGTTCCATCTAGTCGAAAGTATCCTTAAAATCTTAAAAAGATTCCTTGAGTGGAACCTGAAATTGATCTTTAATTATATATTTCCCCAGAAATTGGGCGTAAGATAATATAAAGAAGAATACCCAATGTCGCTGAAATAATCATACTAGGAATTTATATGATTACAAGATATTGTGAGGTTGATTCATATATATATATATATATACATATATATATATATATATATATATATATATTTATGTATATATCAAATACTTGCGTATATATGTGTGTGTGTATACATATATGATATTCACTGAATACTATATACATATTGTATATATTTATCTTTATACTGATCCTTTCCAGTTGCCTAATCAGTTTCTTGATCTAAACATGTTTCGATGAAGATATTTTGCATATATATATATATATATATATATATATATATATATATATATATATATATATAATACAGGTCAAAAGTCTGAAGAGAAGCGCGAAATTATTAGGTTGGTGCAAAAATAATGTGGTTTTTTGACGTTCAACTTATATATATAAAACAACATTATTTTTGCACCAACCTAATAGCATGGCTTAAACTTGACAAAAGAGAGAAAAAATGAAAGGAGTTCTTAGAGTCAATTAAAAAAGAATGAAATCAAATTATCCAACTTAAACTTGGATAAACTTGTGCAACGAAAACCAAAAATCTGTGCAGCAGGAATTGAGGCTAAAGATGTGAGCAACATTTAATCCCAAAATTTTGTTTTTCTTTTTGTCAAAAAAATTTCCAATAACAAATATGTATCACACTTTTTACCCATGTATAATAATTTTCTCTTATTTAAAGTATAAAACAATTACGTTTTAGAGCCAATTTAAAAAAATTACACAGGTTTATTTTGAAGTTTTCTACCGTAGTGTATATCTATATGTTTGGTTTCTTTTTTGGTGTTTGGGGTGGGGGTGAAACTTCAGTTGAATATCCTTATTTGTTCGTATTAACATGACGTGAAGATATAAGGTGCATTTTTTTTCTTTTTTATAGGTGAAATAGATTGCATGTCCTACCATATTTTGACATCATGTTAAAACACAGATAAGGATATTCAACTGAAAGAATATCAAAATCCAACAAATGATAATGACATCATACACCTTCACTCTCTCTCTCTGACACATGTAGATACATACATGCATATACGCATACACACATGCATATGCACATACACACGCATACATATACATATGCGCATACATAGATACATGCGCGTACACACATATATACGCATACACGCACACTCGCACACACACACACACACACACACACACACACACACACACACACACACACACACACACACACATATATATATATATATATATATATATAGAAAGAGCGAGAGAGAGGTATGCTTATATTTCATTGATTATTTTGTTTTCATGGATTATCAACTTTTTTTGCGGGTTATTTAGTGCCAGAAAAGATTTTTAAGTTTTAAGAAATTTTGGAGATGATACTGATTTATCTGCAGGAAGAAAAAGTGAACTCATACCATTGAACGTAAGTTAAAATGACGAACCCAAATAGAATTGAAACTCACCACTGCGATTTTCAATTCGGAGACATTATCCATTATATCACCGGCACATAGAAATTAGTATAATATTCCCAAACGTTCAACTATTTAGGAACGGAACATGCTCGGTGTTCCTTAATTTCAGTGATCGTACGAGAACCAATGTTTTAGCGTGATACGGCCGTCCGATAGTAATTGATACATTCGCTTTCTAGGGTTTAGCAAACTTTGTAGGTCATTCAAACCCCAAAATATGTTTAGATTGTAACAATTTTTTGTGGTGGGAGATAATTATTTACTGATACAAGTCTTACTAATTAACCCATAGCTGGGGGAGAAGAAATGGATTCATACATTTCCCAAGGGTATTTGCACGTAAGTGACTTCAACGAATCCAACTTTAATTGGAACTCAGCTCACCGACTAACGATTTCGAGCCATCATATATTACACCACCCGCACATCTAAGCTTACCGCTATATCACCAAACGGTCACCCTTCTAGGCACTGACTAGGTGCTCGTTGCTTAACTTCGGTGATCGTACGGAAACCGGTCTTTCCACGTGATATGACCGTAAGCAACAACCGGTATAGATCATACTCTACGAAATATGCCCCAAATGTACGCAACTATACATGTATACAAAATGAAACATTTCGAAAACAACAATTACATTGCGCAGTTTAAAATAAATAAATCAATCTTAAGTAGACACGGTTTTACTATTTTCTTTCCGTGTACAAGCGTTCAAAGTTCGACAAAACAGCGCTACAAGCACACTTTTCAATTACATAGATACAATGAAAACTGTACATTAGTTCACGCCCACAAAAGTTACTGAGTATGTAAAGACGAGAAACAAGAGAGAGCGAGAGAGAGAGAGAGAGAGAGAGAGAGAGAGAAAGAAAGAAAAAAATGAAAAGAGAGATACGTCGGCAGAGATGACTATGAGAACTATCCTCAGTAAATGTTTCCAGTAAACAGATATATCACTGCATACGCCCACTTACATGGAAATATCCGTAGCTCCGAATTGAAAACATTAGAGTCAAACAGGTACAGATTGTTAACAATCTGGGTGGATTCGTATTAGATCACAGAAAAAGGTTATACAAATCAGAAGACGTACAGGGATAGCGAGAGATGCAATCAAAAAATCAGGCAATCTATCAAGACATAGTTAAATTTCATTAGACACACACAAAAAAACAAACTGAAATGCTATGCCATATCTATCCGGCTATATGGAAATAAGTTCTGGACAATTTTTTTAATGTCTTGGGGTTGACGATAAACTACTACTGGTAGCATAGCTTCGGATCGGTTGGTGTTGAGGAGCGTGGAACACACGTTGTACTTGCTTTTGTTCTCAGGTCTCCCCCTGACACGGTGCCATGGCACCTGTTAGGGTCCCAGGTAAGGGTAAATAGTGAACCCCGAAACTGGGGTCAAAACACTAGAAATGTGTAAAAATAGATTTTTAATAGTAAACATTTCCAGTAATAGATTCTAATAGTAAGAAAAAAAGAAAAATTACTAAAAGCTCCCAAGAAAATTAAATTTCGACATTAAATGACCCATGAAGAGTTGATATGCCGTTAAACAAACTAATCCAGACAGACAATGTCTTTAAAAATGAATGTGAGACTCGAAGAGAAAAAAATGAGAATTCAATGGGCACATGTTAATAATTAGAAAGACACAGCTGAAATTAGGTGTTAAGAGGAAAGTGGGTTTCGTAAATTTAACACACAGAAGACCTACTGAAATCTTAAAGAGCTGAAAGAAACTTCGAGTCAAATTACATGAGCCTGTGTGAACAGTTAAATATCGCTTAAAAAGAGAGCTAGTTAAAAGTCAAACGTTAATTTGCGATTCAAAGGACAGGAAGCTATATTTATCTTTTTATTTATTTTATCTTCATACGGTTTCTGTTTTTTTTAATTATTATATTATATTTATGTTATTTATATTACGTTTTTATTTTATCGTATAATTTTTATATTTCTTTTTGGTTTGGTTTATTGCATCTCGTTCTATTTATTTAATACTGAATCCTCTCAAATTTGATAAACAAGAAAAAAGCAATTACAGGTTTAGCGTGAAGGAAATGACAAAAAAACAATCACCCCCCCCCCAAATCACCCCCCCCCCCCAAAAAAAAAAACCAGACAAACGTTTGGTTGTCACGAGAGTCCAAAACGTATACACATGTTTAGGTTGCATGCGTACCATAAAGATAAATTAAACTTCCCCCGGTTCTAAAGGTTTAATTGAAATACATTTTAAGAGTTTGAGGCTCTAGCTTATTAGTTGTTGTTTTTTTTTGGGGGGGGGGGTCGTGATTGGGTTGCTATATTTGCATAATATCTGGCCCAGTTTATATATCGTTGTGGTTTTATACATATCTTCTCGTAGAGATTGCTTTTAGTATAATTACAAGTTTTACTCGTGTTCAAAATTTATTTATTTTCGGAAGATATTCTGCTTTCTTATTGATTTAATGACACGCGTTTTTCATCTATCTAAATACATACCTGTTGTCCTTTGTCAGTGTGTGAATATCTTTTACAGCTATTATTTCCTGGTAATGTCTTTGGGTAAGTGCTCACTCAATAAGGATCTACTCTGTCAATTATCGTCGCATGGCAGAGCAAGTTTAAGCTAATTTAAATTTAAGAATTTAAGCGTGGTACTAGATTGGTAGATTTTACATCGGAAATATCTAGACGTAACCGCAAGTTCTATGTTAAGAGTTTCTTCTCTCGTATTTCTCACTTGTGGAACTGTCTTGCAGCTTCTTGCTTCCCAGTGAACTTAGATCTTCAAAAAATTAAATGAAATGTCAATCGTTATCTTCTGTCTACTTAATTCCTATTCTTTTATTGTCCTTTTTCTCCTTAATAATGTTTTCTTTTTCTCATATTCTCTTACACTCAGTAACGTACTTGCGTCTTAGTGACTTTATTACCGTGCTTGAGGTGAAAAAATAAATAAAAAAAGGAATCTAATGCATGTCAATTTGTTAGTTTTAATGCATCGTAATCATCCGTTTTTTTACTAAGGTACAATGAAGACATTATACCTTCATCCTGTGCTTTGTCTTTATAATAATTTCACCCCAAGCAAGGGAATGAATCCACTAAGATACAGAAGGTTACCGAGTCTGAAAAATTGAGAAAAAGAAAAGAGAACAATAAGAGAGGAGGAATAAAGAAGACAGAAGCTATCGATTGACATTGGATTTAAAATTTTGAAGGTCAAAGTTGACTGGAATGCAAGAAGCCGGAAGACAGTTCCACAAGCGAGAAATACGAGATGAAACTCTTAACACAGAACTTGCGGTTACATTTAGACCTTTCAAGTGTAAAATCTGCCAATTTATTACTACGCGACGTTAGACCAAAATGCAGGCTGTGTTATAAATATTCAGAAACAATTGATCATCTTGTATCAGGCTGCACGGTATTGGCACCAACTGAATATAAAACCCCGATATGACAGATTTGGCCAACATCTGCACTGGAATATCTGCAACTTCTACGGAAAGGAAACTGAGAGAAATTGGTATGAACACCACCCAGACCCGCTTATGGAGATAGGATCTGTTACAATTTTATGGGACTACACAATACACAGAGAGAGAACAATCAAATCTAACCGCCCAGACATTGCTATTAGAGACTGCAAAAAACAAAAAGTGTTGATTTTAATGTCCACTTTGATATGGCAGTCCCTGTGGACTGCAATGTATCTTTGAAGATCTTCAAAAAGCTATCAAAGTACAAGGACCTTGAAATCGAAATCTAAAAAATGTGGCACATTGAAACAACAACAATCCCTGTTTAGCTGGAGCCCTCTGATCGGGTGGAAAAGATTCCAGTAGTCTAATGGAAGGAATTCCTGGAAGCCTATGCCTTAAAGAAATACAAAACATTGTTTCTCAGTTGAAAATGTCATGATGCCATTTCTAACATTAGGTCCCTAGGTGGGACGAAATGTGAACTCACCAGAAATCAAAGGAATAATAATAATAATAATAATAATAATAATAATAATAATAATAATAATGAAAGTAATAATTAAGTCAATAACATCGATAAAATGTACAATAATTTCAAGGATTTAATCTATTTCGAGACGAGAAAAAAGTTTCGACAAGAAAGAGCTGAATAGAAAAATACAGTTACATTAGACAAAAAAAATTTAGAAATCTAATCCTTTGACACTGATGAGCGGTGTGTCCACGACAATTTGAAGCCGGTCGTAAATCACTTAAATTTTTTATAAATTCATTCATTATATATCTCTCTATCTCTCTCTCTCTCTCTCGCTATATAAATATATATATATATATATATATATATATATATATATATATATATATATATATATATATATATATATATATATATATATAGTGAGGCAAGTTTTGTTGAATAGTTTAGACAAGCTGTGTCTAGTAATTTCAACAGGATACATTTATTTTCTCGGATGATCTTTCTTATGTCGGTATTAAAAGAAGCGACAAAATTAACGTGTTGATACATATTGTTTTATTCCGAGTACTTTCGATATTAACGTATATATATATATATATATATATATATATATATATATATATATATATATATATATATATATATTTGAAAGTGGACATGGAAGTCAGCACCCAGAGACGATATTTTGATTCTTGCTAAACATAATCGTTACTCCGGGTGTTGACTTCAATGTCCACTTGTAAATTGACATACACCGATTCCCGATATTAATCACTTTTACCCCTGAATATAGCATACTTTAAAACTATATTTTATCCTATATATATATATATATATATATATATATATATATATATATATATATATTGTGAGGCAAGTTTTGTTGAATAGTATAGACAAGCTGTGTCTGGTAATTTCAACAGGATACATTTATTTTCTCGGATGATTTTTCTTATGTCGGTATTAAAAGAAGCGACAAAATTAACGTGTTGATACATATTGTTTTATTCCGAGTACTTTCGATATTAACGTATATATATATATATATATATATATATATATATATATATATATATATATATATATATATATATTTGAAAGTGGACATGGAAGTCAGCACCCAGAGACGATATTTTGATTCTTGCTAAACACAATCGTTACTCCGGGTGTTGACTTCAATGTCCACTTGTAAATTGACATACAGCGATTCCCGATATTAATCACGTTTACCCCTGAATATAGCATACTTTAAAACTATATTTTATCCTATATATATATATATATATATATATATATATATATATATATATATATATATATATAACTATGTTACTATATATCTAATGTATGCATACATTCAACAGTACTCTTTCTATCAACAGTACTCTTTCCATCATATCAAATGTTATGTGCCCATCTTTTAAGAGCTGTCTGATTAAAAGGAAGGCGTTTTTCTCCTAAAATAATAATAAAGGAAAACATGAATAGAAAAAAATTCAAGCTGATTTAGAAATGATAAAAAGACTCATTCGGAACAGGCTGAACGGAACATCGGAAATTGTCTCTGTTTATCAGGCATTCATAAAAGCCTATCTTCAGTCAGGCTTAACAAACACTCCGTTCCACGTAGAAAAAATAGCCAAGGAGCTAGAACTTCCTCTCTGTCCTCATAAAACGGAAGCTGACGTCACTGAAATTCGCTGATGTGTCAATTTCATCGTGTTTCGAATTCATAATAGTACATTAAAGAAATAAATGAATAAATAAATTTCCTGCGATGAATAAGCTGATAGGAAGAGAAAAATGGAAGCCAGAATGTAATGACGATAACGTATAATTAAACAGTGGGTTTCTTCGAAAGCAATCGGAAAAAAAAGGTTCAAAATGACTATTAATTTAATGTATGGAAAAGATATAAATCGTAGTGTTTAATAGAAACTGAATATTTCATTGCAGCACTCTCATTTAATATTTAAAATATACCTACTTTGCTTCTTTCAAACACATTTCCCCGTGTATATTGTTTACTTCAACAGTTTGATTGATATGTTTTCATACCTTCTACAGTTGTTTATTACAGTTGATATCCTTTCAGGAACGTTGTCATAAACTCTTCATTTGATACACACAACGTTATCGTGTTCTTGTTCCTACTTCTGTACCATTCACGGCCGCTTCAATTTCTACTAAAATTCTGATCTTAAAATCTCATAATCTTTTTCTTGTTATATCTTTACTTATCTACAATTGCCATCATATATTGGATTATCGAGAGGCAACTGCATTGTAGTCACCGACACGTAGATACCGCGAAACGAGTTCAAGTTACGGTCTACAATGTTAAGTTCATTTTAGCGCTAACGGCCTTGCAAAGGGTATAAATCGTTTTGCCCCAACAGCTATGTGTTAAAAATACTGTATGTTTAACTCTCTAAACCAGAATAGAACTCAGTTTTAAATGACATTTATGAGATTGAAAACTGTGGATTGGGTATATCGCATATACTCCACTATCTTTC
>OZ038490.1:63429098-63436598 GCA_964036315.1 Acanthosepion esculentum
CAAGTACGTCATGGCTTGCTTTGTTCTGCCCCTCTTGCACTATCTTCCCGTGAGTATCAGATTCTCCACGCCCTCCTTTAATTAGTGTGCCATAAATCAAGCTAGCAGAAAAGAAATAAATGGTAGCACAAAATAATGGTTAAGAATCATTGTTAGTGAAATAGTCGACTTATTTATGTTTTCGCCATGGGAAATCAACGAAAATAATTAGAGATCTCGTGATTTTAATGCGTACGTGGGAATTAGCATCGCTTCGTAGATGCAGGGGAAGGTCATGTTTGGTTTCATTAGTTTAACGGCTTATCAACATCTTATCTGTCATTTAATGCCGAAATTTTATGCTCTAATGAGCTTTGGTATCCGCCCCCCCCAAAATGTATTGCTGGTAATTTTTCCCCAAAACAGTATTGTTTGTTGTTGTGGTGTTCAACCCTTTTTTGTTATTTCTTTAACCATTTACTTGGTCACAACATCTTACCTCGTCAATTTGATTTAACGAGGCAAATGTTGCAGATATATCATATATTAAACAATAAGTACAACAGTAGAGTATTTCACGACTAATGAGTGTGTGTCGGTTGACAATCTATTCGAATGTTCCCCCAAGTCCTTCTCTCCTACTAATCTCATAATAAGCGGAAGAGTCCGACATAGACTCTTTAGAGGGAGCACACCACAACACTTGTAATTTTTTCCCCCAAAATGTTTTGCTTGTAATTCTTTTTCCAGTAATGTATTGCTGGTTATTTTTTTTATATATATTTTTCCTACAAAAATGTATTGCGAGCAATTGTTTCTGATGTATTTATACATTTTCATGTTCTGATCCTAGTTTTTCTATAGCTGGGACCCTTACAGTTACTAATAGCAATTTAGAGGTGGTTCCATGCTCTTCAAAAGCTCTTAATCAGAGGCCTTGCTGCTGGATGTAGTTTATCGTCATACCCAGGAAGAGATTATGTTATTTAAACACAGCCGTGTATGGGATTTATCTTATAGTATGAACGGTCGTTTTAAATGGGGTATCTGACTCGACTGCTGATGTTAACAAGACGGTTTTAGTCGTCAGTATGTGCTTCACGGGAATGTTGTATTTGGCGCGTGTTCGCTTAAGAATTGACGAGGGGCAGGTAAATGACAAGAGTAGTACAAATGAGCCGACTAATGCTGAGGTCTAATTGATGGCCATTCCTTCTTTGTGTCGTGTTCCCTCAAGACATAGCTGATCATGACTCACCACAACTTCCTGTTCCTTCTGGCTCTTAATAAACTTTGTCCCTCTGTTATTGCTCCTAAGCTCTGTTTCGCCATCCATTTAGTCAAGCGCACTAAGTATGTTATCCGTTATTTTCCTCTGTCCCTAATGCACTCTACCAGTCGATTTTGTTTCGATTTTCCCCAAAATTTCGTCGTTGCTCACATGTCCAAGCCCATGGTATCCTCTGCGTCTCGGGCAAAAGACGAACCTCTATTGCTTGGTTAGAAACTATATTTATCGCTTGTTTAATTATTCTTTTGTTTTTGTTTCTGTTTTATCTCAGAGGTGTATGTGCTGAGCTTGCCTAAATTAAAACCAGATAGTATCACCTGAACGGCATCTATCAAGGTAAGTATATATGTTTATGCTGAAGAATTGTTATACTGACAGTCTGATTCGACTAAATCTGAATTTAATCATGAGGCGAACTCGCCAGTGGCTGGCTACGGCTATACTCACCTAATTGGATTCACCTTCTACAAAAATTATTACTACAGTTCTGTTAATTCTAGCAAGTAATATTAAAAGATTGTGATTTGAACCATCTGAAAAGATCAGACCAAATTGGTCGCAGTGTTTTTTTTTTTTTTAGCTCCCAGGTTAGAATGATAAAATATCTTAAATACTCATCCTGATTGCGTCATATAATACCCACCTTGAGAACCAAATGAAAAATGAAACAAAACAATACTTTCCTAATTATATTGCCACAATCCGCCCACTCCGACCGTGATCCATTTTTCGCGATCTTTTCATTAAATAAAGAAAGAAATAAAAACAGGAATGAAAACACTGATTAAGTCTAATATGAAATCTTCCGGTATTCTGAGACCGTTTTTTTCTTTCCCATGAACGATGATGCCATTGTATTAATATTAATAAAGGTAGTAATAATTGTTGCACACGTATTTTTCATTATTCTTAAAATGATAATTATTATTATTAACATTATTAAGCAGTCAATCAATTATATTCAAAGTGCAAATATTATCATCATGATAATTTTTTTAAGAGCCAATGAAATGTTTAGCCTCTCTGACACAATCGCAAATATTACACTGATCATGGTTATCGCTTTAAAAATATTTTGAAAACAATAGCATTAAGATTGATTTCGCTGTCAATGGAGAGAAGAAAACTAATAATATAATTGAAGTTTTTTTCTTAAAAAAAATTGATTACGAATTGCTGCCGTAATAGTGTTAATTATAATTGCAGAAACATCAAAAAGATTTGAGAGAGAAAGAGAAATAAAGAGAGAGAGAGAGAAAGAAAGAAAGAGAGAGAAAGAAAGTGAGAGAGAGTGAGAGAAATAAAGAGAAAGAAAGAGAGAGAGAAATAGAAAGAAAGAGAGAGAGAAAGAAAGAGAGAAAGAGAAAGAAAGAGAGAGAAAGAGAGAGAGAAAGAGAAAGAAAGAGAGAGAGAGAAAGAAAGAAAGAGAGAGAAAGAAAGTGAGAGAGAGTGAGAGAAATGAGGAGAAAGAAAGAGAGAGAAATAGAAAGAAAGAGAGAGAGAAAGAAAGAGAGAAAGAGAAAGAAAGAGAGAGAAAGAGAAAGAGAAAGAGAAAGAAAGAGAGAGAGAAAGAGAAAGAAAGAGAGAGAGAAAGAAAGAAAGAAAGAGAGAGAGAGAAAGAGAGAGAAAGAAAGAGAGAGAGAGAAAGAAAGATAGAGAGAGAAAGAGAGAGAGAGAAAGAGAAAGAAAGAGAGAGAGAGAAACAAAGAGAGAGAGAAAGAGAAAGAGAAAGAAAGAGAGATAGAGAGAGAAAGAGAAAGAGAGAAAGAGTAAGAAAGAGAGAGAGAGAAAGAGAGAGAGAGAGAGAGAGAGAGAGAGAGAGAGAGAGAGAGAGAGAGAGATGAACTAAAACAAAGCCTGCTGCATCAAGGACAGCGTTGCTACTAAATTAGTGCAACATTCAAATCACATCCTGTAAAACAAACGCACATTTACGACATATTCTAATAAATAGCGGTGTTTTCATTAAAATTAAATTTAAAGAAAGAAGCGATTGGTAGCTTCTTAGTCATAACAACGTTGACTCACGCAACCCCCGCTAACGACGATCTCTCAAACCTAATCCGGAACAAAGAAAAGCAACCTCAACCTGCATAAATTTCATTGAAACGGACGCAGAAGGCTAAAAGAATTGAATTAAGTAAATTAAATCGAACGAGGCAAATAAATAAACAAGAAAAACAATAGGCGTTTGAAGTGCAGTGAGTGCGGATGTAGCAGCAGCAGCAGCAGCAGCAGCAGCAGCAGCGGCAGCGGCAGACGACGAATTCTATCTGAATTCCACGACTTCTCCGGTACATTCTCCAGCAAAAATATTAAATCTCAAAGTCGTACAAAAGACAACACCATGTAAAAAGAAAAAAAAAAGGCGCATACTGGTTCCTGATATTTGCTATCGTGTTACGGTTAACGAGCTAGTTATTTATTAATCGTTACTTTCAATCGCAACGAGAGAGAAAAGATAGAAAATACAGGTTCGTGATAAATATAGATGCATCATTTTTTTTACTGCATATCGAAATCTATATGGGCCATGCATCGACATTGTTTTCTCATTTTCACCATTTTCTGCTGTGTTCTTACAGCTCTCCACATCTTCCCGTCCCTTGTAGCTCTTAGCAAGATTTGGCTCTTTACTATCCGTCTTTGTGGACTTTCTGTGTCCCTTCAGAACATCGGCGATCATGACTCTCATAGAATTTGTTTTAGTTGTAAGTCAAAGTAACGTTTCTTACCTTATATGCTTTCTAGATCATGTTCTGTCTTTCATTTATACAAGAAAATCGCAAGAACTTGACCCGCACTGACTGCTCGTCCGGTAAAAAGAGACATGCACGACAGGTATCACCTGGCCATCAGCGAGCGACTGAACACCATAAACAGGAAAAAAAATCGGGGCTTGGAATGTAAAGACAAACCATGATGGCTACCAAAAAGTAGGAAACGGGAAATGAACGTTTTAAGCATGGTAACTTCGTAAGTGACGTATTCATTGTCATAAATGCCAGCGTGTAGAATAGAGAAAGAGGAGAAGGATTTGTACTATATAAATGCATGAAGAAATGTGTTCTCGGATACAGTCAACTGTCTGAGAGAATTATTCTTTTGAAACTGAAAAGGAAGTCGTTTAAAATATCAATTACTGTAGCAGAAGCGCCAACAGCACATAACACAGCAGAATGAATTGGTAGTTTTTTGTTTATTTTATTGTACACTGGAAAACACCAAAGCAAACGCAGGATATATCGATCATGGGAAACTTAAATGCTAATGTACGATGGTTTAGTTTGGTTTGTTTTACTGCATGTCAACCTCAATGGGTTATTTAATGCCAGCAAGATATGCTTTGCTGGTGATGTTTTCTTTTCTCCAAAAATATATATCTGGTAATATTTTCCTTTTTCCAAAAATATATTGCTGGTTATAATTTAAAACAAAATGTAGACCGGGGAACACCATCACCTGAGAGGTGGTTCCACTCTCCATAAAACCTCCTGATCAGAGGCCTTTCCTGACGGACGTAGTTTAGCATCACAACCATGACGTGGATATAGTTTATCGTCATACATACACGCTTCATTGGGGTGGTGGTGGCATTATCCCTCTGCAGAGGAGTAGCCGGTGTATTCTAAAGTAACAACCGACAGGGCATGCTAATGTAGGAAAGGAAAGATAGGGTGTATAACTGGAAAATATGGACTAGTACTGAACTTCACGCGACAGCAGTCCTTTTTTACGGCAGCGAATTTTGAACGATTTCCTCAAAGATGAAGAAGAGACTCGAGGCGACAGAGATGTGGTTCTACAGAAGGATGCTAAGGATATCACGGACTGAGGGTGTGAGCTACGATGAAATCTTAGAGAGGTTGCAAACAAGGAGGGGGCTTGTACTTAATATCAGTGAGAAGCAGCTGAAATTCCTGGGACACATACTGAGGAAGAAGGGCCTGGAGAATCTGATGCTCACGGGTGGAATAGAGTGAATGAGAGACGAGAGAAAACAAAGCGTGACACAACTGGCGGACTTAAGCAAGTGGATGAGAGAACGTGGTCTGGGGGGAGGAAGCAGAGGGAGGGAACTTGTTGAGAGCTGCAAGACATAGAGGGAGGTGAAGAGCCCTGATCACCTACGTCCTGAAACGACACGGAACATAAAAAGAAAGATCCAGTAATGAACACGCCGAAATATGGCTCCAATCTAATGAAGAAAGCTGGCCAGAAAAAACGTGGATGAAGAGTTTATCAGTTTCAAAAATAATATCAGAAAATATCATCTGGCGGCCATCTGGACAGAAGCCGTCTGGAGAAATCAGGTAACGTCAACTTGTTATTAATTACCTATGTAAAAACAACAGCACTAGAAGATTAACCAAGTGAATCTATTTGCGTGTCCCTGAGTTTTAGAAGAGATAAAGACGAAGGGACAGTTAGCGCCAGCTGTAAGTAAATTATTATGAAGGCAATTTATGAGCCAGACCATCTTCTGTAAGTTAATGCGAGACTATTCTAAGCTTTGGAAATAATAAGCGATATTCATAGGAATCTACGCTGTCCAGTCCTTTTACTAGATATTTTAAGCATAGGAAATGACTTAGTCGTCTACACACCTACAATGGTAAAGAAGATTATCTGAAACTCAATTAGGTTCGTATAGTGAGAGCATACACCAACTTATATCATCTTGTAAATAGAGAATCAAAAAGCAAAGAAGATTCTGTAGTAAAGATTATACGATAGGATGCTGAAAGGTTTTCGGCCCAACACACTACCGAAAATCTAAACAGATGACCAAATTTATTATGGAATCTTTTCTTAGTTTGGACATGCAAGTTTCAACACAGTCTCTTACGTATGTAAATATATATATAAATATTTAAATTAAAAAATTAAATTTATATTTTAATTTATAGATTAAACGTTATTTCTTTAATAGAAAGTCATATTTGAATAGACGCTCTTTTATTTATTAAAAAGTATATTTAATTATTTCCATATGCCGGCCTGAATATTCGAGAAATCTTATTAGAAAACGCATATTCTTTACAATAAGATTTCTCGAATATTCAGGCAGGTAGATGGGAATAAATAAATATACTGTTTAACATATAAATAAATAATTCAGCATCGACTCAAATATTAGTATCCATTAAAAATAACGTTTACGCATTAAATTTAGATAGATAGATAGATAGATAGATAGATAGATAGATAGATAGATAGATAGATAGATAGATAGATAGATAGACGGGTTGGACAAAATAATTGAAACACTTGTTAAATTCAAAGAAAATATATTTAATATGGAGTTGGTCCTCCTTTAGCCTCCCATACAGCTTTAATATGTCTAGGAATGGAATCATACTTCCTGACTTCATCCAGAGGAATTTTCAGCCATTCTTCCATTAAAACCTGCTCCAGCTCTTTAAGACACGGCGGTGGAGGATAGCGGCTCCTAACTTGTCGCTCCAAAATGCACCACAAATGTTCAATAATATTGATATCTGGAGATTGGGGAGGCCACACTATACGTTCTAGCTCACTTTCATGCTCTTCATACCAATTCTTAACCACTCGAGCGGTATGTATTAGAGCATTATCGTCTTGGAAGATGTAGTCACCATCAGGGCAAAAGTCTGGGCCATTGGATGAACATGATCTCCCAAAATGTTCAGGTAATCTTTGCTAATGGTTCTTCTATGCAGGTCAACTATTGGACCGAAACATTTCCATGATATGGTGGCCCAAACTATCACTGATCCACCTCCATGCTTCACTGTTAGAAGAAGGCAGTCAGGGTTGTAAGCTTCTTTGGGCTGCCTCCACACATAAAGTCGCCCTGAATTTGGGAAAAGAGAAAAACTGGACTCGTCTGAGAATATGACTTGCTGAATTATTCAGATGATTATTCATCTCAGCAGTCACTTTGGCCGCAGTAGTCCGTTGATTTCTTGCTACATTGCCTCTCAATGCACGTCAGTAAGTTTGCAAGTCCCGCCCGAATTGTTACGGTTGCTAGAGTTTTTGCCCTGTTTCTCGAATTTTTGATATGGCATCTCTTGAAAACCCCAACAGTTCAGCAACCTTAGTGATCGAGGCTCCTGCCAGGCAAGCTCCAACAATTTGCCTTTTTTCTAACTCGCAGAGGTTACGCATTTAGCTTAAATTTTTACTAAATTCTAAAAATAAATAAGACAAAGACAGTAAATTAGATAAATAAACGTATTTACAAT
>OZ038490.1:63441598-63451598 GCA_964036315.1 Acanthosepion esculentum
TAAAAATATTTTTTGTCTATTGTTTTTGGGATTAAAATAATGTTTAATCTTACTAATATAAAAAACCCTTCCCGATGACCTAGGAAAAAAGTTTATTCACCCTCAGGTATTCTATTGATAATTATAAATTTGAATATAAATGAGATTCAGGAAATAACTGTGCAAAAAAGTGACTCTGATATCGCATTCTAATGATTTAACTGTTAAATTTAAAGATCGTTTGACAAAATATTGAAAACTATTTTACAATATACTCAGAACAATATTCTAGAGAATTCTAGAACAGCTTAAATTAAATCTAAAGTATTCCAGAATATTCCAGAAAGCCTCATACAGTTTAAAATCAGCTTGAAATAGCCACTCAAGTCACTAACCAGATGAAAGGGTACAAACACGCATCATAACTACTTAAGGCATCTATTATTGGCCTGTCAAAAGCAGGCAAGTCTACGATAGAAATTGCAGAAATTGCTATAACATCGCAATCAACTGTCTCTCGAGTGCTTAGGGCACATAATGATGTCACTCCTGCTCCAAGGAAGGAAATAAAGGGACGAAAGAAAAGGATTGATGATAGAACTGGCAGGGTAATCAAGAGAGAAGTTGCGAAGAATAGGACGATAACTAGCCAAGAAATTGCAACCAGTCTAAGCGAAGAGCAAGGTGTTAGTCTTGCCTCTTCTCAGTGCGCCCGTGGCTGTTAGAACAAAGCTACAATTCTTGTACATGAAGGTTTATCCGCTAATAAGCTAAGCCAACAAAGCCAAGAGACTTGAATGGGCTCACTATTACAAAAAATTTCACTGTAGAAGACTGGAAGAATGTTCTATTCTCCGATGACACGAAAGTTGAGCTAAATTCAAAGGATAAGGTGAGTCACTTTTATCGAACAGCACTGTATAAATATATATATATATATATATATGCAGAAATATAGTCTTAAAGTGTGCTATATTTATGGGGTAAAGTGCTCAATATCAGAGATAGAGCGTGTGTAAATATAAAAGTGGACATGGAAGTCAGCACTTAGAGGCGACAGTCTGTTTCATGCTAGTGCAATCGTCAGGCGACTAGTGCTGTTATTTTTCTCGGCTATTTATATAAGGGTCAGTGGTGCATTATGGGTAGTCTATTTTGGCGGTTACTTTTACCGGAAGTGGCTTATTTGTTTATTTATTTATGTCAATATATATATATATATATATATATATATATATATATATATATATATATATATATATATACACACATATATAACACACACCATATATATGTATATACAGACATGCATATATACATATATATATATATACATATATATATATATATATATATATATATATATATATATATATATGTATGTATGTATGTATATATATATATTTCAACTAGGAGGAGCAGTATACCACTCTAATATTATTCAACATAAGATTTTCTATAAAAAACAGATTTAAACTAAATTATATGATACAAGTTTATGCTAAAAAATAATTATAAATTTCATTTTATAACAGTAGTAATGGGCGATCGATCTTTGAAGTTCTTCCTTGACCATTTCAAATATTTGAATAACTTTTATCCCACATCTCCGCTCGGATTAACATTTTTCCCTTATATTAGTTGCCGGATACTACAACTATCTCATACGACTACAATATGAACCAAGACCGAACGAGGCTATCCGAAGTTGCAAAATTATATTGCACAAGTTTTCCTGTCTTGACAATCAACATATAAATTACTGCTATTGAAAGGCTTACGGCCATATCACATTGTGACACCAGTTCCCACACGATTCAACGGAGTTAAGAAAAACAGAGCCTCGTCAGTTTCTCGAGTGGTGACAGCCTAGGAATACAAAGTAAATCAGTATTATATCGTATAATCTAAAAATATTTTCTAGCTTTAAAAGAAGATGATATACCGTAAGAAAAAAACAACAAGTGCTGCTTTTGACAACAGTCTAATGACACTTAAGAGCGTAGACGTCTCTCTATCTCACCCGGCCATCCATTGTCTTTTATATATTCATTAGATTTGTTGGTGAAGAGCAAGAAGCGCGGGCCACCCGGTGAGAACTAAAGCCATAATACCGCAAAATGATTTCGTCAGACTAGACTGACCGTCTGATTAAAGGGAATCATGAACGTATCAAAGCCACAGATTTTCTATTTCTTTGTCAATGTTTTTCGCTCATGGACTGGTTATCTCTGGCTGTCAGTTTGTTTTAGATACACTCGAGACAATGACATAATCAACTTCTAGTATTATATAAATTAGATATAAGAGGATTTAAGTAATCCTGGCCCAGACAACCCTCTAGTTTTATTGTAGCTAACACCATCTCTTTCACCCGACTTTCTCTATGCACACTGTATCTATGGGAGTGCATTTGAAATAAGCATTCAGTTTAATGTCTGCATGTGTTCGCGTTGCACATTTTTTATGGAAGCCGTTATCAGACATAAATCTGACATGGTAATATTAGCCATTTGCTTAAAAGGAAATATTTTCGTTCATTGTCTTTCGTAAAACAATTTTTTCTGGAAAATACGTTTCTTAAGTTCCAGTAGCTGTTATCGCTTTTTCTACTATTAATGTGAGTTTCCATCTTAACCTTTTAATTCATGTCAATATTTTGATTATGACCTCAATATCTTCAAGCGTTCGAATCAGGGGATCAAGGAGGGCACATATTACAAAGGTGATAAATTTGAACATGTTTATGCTACTACTTCTGTGTCACAGAAGTGGTAGCTAAAAATATGAGCTAATCCGGAACATGTTTAGCCATATTCTCAATCCAGTTTGCAGATTTAATGTCGAATGTCAGCATTTTGCTTATGTCATTACTTTCTCTTAGGGTTTGTGATTCCGTAGTTCCAGTTCACAATGTTCGAAGAATGGTATTTGCCTAGACCTACTGGTTCCATTCACACAAAGCCATTTTTAAACATTGATCTGTGAAGGCGGTTTTAAATAGCTTGGAATTTATATATTTCTGAATCGGTTTAGGGGCCATGCATGACGTCCCCCATGAAAATCTTAAGCTGACGAGTCTATTTAAGAACATAGATTGCGGCAACATCACATTGAGACACAGGTTCACGATCACCGATGCTAAGCAACGGCGAGCCTGTCAGTACCTAGATGGGTAACCGCTTCGGAATACCCGTTGCTCTAGGTTTGCATGTGCTGGGGGTGTCATGGATAATGGCTTGGAATTGTGAATCGGAGAGCTGAGTTCCGATTTCAGTTGAATTCGTTATATTAACTTACGCGCAAATACTCCTGGGAAAGGTATGAATCCACTTCTGTTCCCCCAACTATGGGTTAATTAGTAGGGCGTGTTTTACTAAACTAGTATTATCTAAAAAAATTGCTTGCTTTAAATAACCGGTAAAGGGTTGATAAGCAGTGAAAACGAATCTATCAATCAATATTTAAAGGCATGAAACAAGTTTTTTGGGTTAATGTTTTGGTTTTGTGGCAATTTATGGTATAAGGCGAAACTACCTCTGGTGCAACCTATTCTAAGTTCAATTTGCTTATCTCCTGCACTAAATTTGTTATATTTGATCCATATAATGAGGTATTAGAAGGTTTTAGTATTTACTAATTCCTATTCAGGTTAGGTGCAATTATAGTCTCTATTTGAAATCCTAGATCTTAGTTTCTATTTTGGAAAGGGTTATCTTGAGTCCTGTATCTTGTGTAAGTGCATTTAATGTATTCTTTCTCTTCAATGTGTCTTTTCTCTTCAGAACGTGGAGGATCTTTGATTTTCATAACTTCCTATCCTTTTTAGCTCTTAAAACTATTTGTCTTTTACTGTATCTCCTGCTCAATTTTTTACCATCCATTTACAGAAAGCTTTTTGGCGTGATTTTAGTTGTTCTTCCTTGCCTTCAATTTGATTTGCACATCTTATTTCACAGCTTACAATCAGTTTCTCACAGACGTAAGGATGCTACCTTATTAGGATATCTATTCATTGGTGCTATCAGCTCAGATCTCTGCATTCAGGACTTACATTGTTATGTCCACTGGGTTGAATCAGCATCATTCTTTACGTATTCTTTTGGTAAGAAAGTTTCTTTCTAAGAGATATCATGCGTAATAGAATCACGTATCTATGCTTCCCCGGACCCTTTAACTTTAAAATCTTCAAATTAAGGCTCAATCGTTATTTTCATATACTCGTCATCTTCATTTCGTATGATGCACCTCGTTCAATAACTCTCTGTGTTTGGTTGTTTTCGATCTTGTTAATAGGGGAAGTTTAATAAGAACGTATCTTGTGAATCACAACCCATCTTAAGTCATTTTGTCTCTTTCAACTGTCTCTTTCTGATTCTATGTACAAGTGTCCTTTTTTGTTTCAATTTCAATTAACACGTTCTTTCTTTCACGTTTTTTCCCTTATATTAGTTGCCGGATACTACAACTATCTCATACGACTACAATATGAACCAAGACCGTACGAGGCTATCCGAATTCGCAAAATCATATTGCACAAGTTTTCCTGTCTTGACAATCAACATACAAATTACTGCTATTGAAAGGCTTACGGCCATATCACGTTGAGACACCAATTCCCACACGATTCAACGGAGTTAAGAAAAACCGAGCCTCGTCAGTTTCTCGAGCGGTGGCAACCTAGGAATACAAAGTAAATCAGTATTATATCGTATAATTTAAAAATATTTTCTAGCTTTAAAAGAAGCTCCGTTCATAACATTCTCAGCATCCTTCTGTAAAACTATCGTTGTATCTATCGATTTGTTGTGGTGGGATCCACCTAATCTGCATAGGTGACTACCAACTATATAAATACTGGTTGGTACCGGAGGACGAGGGGGAGGAATCATGAGATCCAACTAGAGACTCTGATCGACTGCGACTAGTCAACACATTCTCCAGGAACGTCTTCCGAGAAATATACAGAAATACTATATGTACTTATTGTGTACACTTTCTTGTTATAATACATTCTTGTTCTAAGTACATTTTGTGTTGCATTATTATTCCATGCAATAGGCGAGATTCAACAATGAGTCAAGACTCAACACGATTCAACTCCCCTCTTGAGCGCTGAGGAAATTGCGATTTGCTCGTAATGTCAATAACACAAAGGCGTATTTCAATGACTAAAAAAGCTTGAATTTTTTTATCTTCACTTAAACAATTCATTAATTTAGGCTTTAAATCAGTAAATAAAAACCAACAGATAACTGTTTCTAACAAAAACTTAGATGCCACATTTCTGTTTAATTTCAAAATCTTTCTAAGTAATAACCCGAATATCACACAAAAGGGGGAATGTCCTATAAAAGAAGAAACTGGCGTAGGTTGCGTAATAAAAGCTTTTGGGGAACTTGAAGTTAAAGATTGATATGTTGATGGTACCGGCGACTCATTTCTTCTTTCTCGCATGATACCTCCACATGCGGGCGCAAACACACGTGCGTAAAGGCGCGCATAATAAATGAGTCGATACATTTACTGCTTGCTCAAAAAAACCAAACGCGCGCAAAATACATTTCTGTAACACGCACGCTCGTATAAACAAGTTAATTTGCACACCTACGCGATACAATCATAACTCATTAAGCAGGCAAACTGGCTACGACGCTACACAGAGAATGATGAATTCTTTATAAATTAAAGAAAATATCTATCTATCTATCTATCTATCTATCTATCTATCTATATATATATATGTGTGTATGTGAAAATTTCTCAGAGTTAACTTGTAGAGAAGACAATCTTTATAAATAAATGACAATGAGAAAACAGTATTAATTGCTGACGCTTTTCGTCCAATGTGGACTTTTTCAAAGCAAAAAACGAAATGAATTTAAGTAGACAAGGAAATTAATACCCCCCCTCCAAAAAAAAACAAACAGAGTTTTCTTAGCAACTGGAATGTAGGGAATGCTATTTTCCGTTAACAATATGAAAATAGCGTTCCCTATATTCCAGTTGCTAAGAACACTGTTTTTTGTTTTGAAAAAGTCCACATTGGACGAAACGCGTCAGCAGTTAATACTGTTTTCCTATTGTCATTTATATATATATATATATATATATATATATATATATATATATATATATATATATATATATATATATATATATATATATATATATATCAATAAATGTGTGTTTTGCAGCGGCACCAATCTCTTTTATGTTTATAAGCAGTTGTCAGACTTGGAGATTTCGTATCACCATGAAACAATCTTGGTGTTAACTTCAATGTTCACTTTAATATATACATACTTTCGATATATATTGGGTAAATCGATGGAAAAACAAGGACAAAGAGTGATTTTGAAGGGCAAAAAAATAATAAGAGAAGCAAAGAAATTATGTAGAGTCATATCCGCCTACGTCCTGAAATGAAAATATACCAGCATTACCTTTATGTTCATGTTGCTATTTTAAAAAAAATATCAACATTACCTTCATATTCAGTTGCAGTTTCTAGAAAATGAGGAAAGAGGTCCTGGAGAATCTGAAACTCACATGACATATTGAAGTCACGAGCAATTCAGGAAGGTAGCGAATAAAGTACCTATCGAGTTTGTGTGAGTAAACACAGAACTGGTATTGGGAGAGATGTAAAAAGGACACTTTATTAAGAACTAAAAGTATAGGAAGTTGTAGATAAGCACGAAGACCCTCGTTCTGAATGGACAAGGCAAAAAGAAAAAAAAAAAAGAATCATTGGACTTCTACAAAGAAGCGAACGAGGCAAATAATGGTTTTGAACTTTTAAAACCAATGGCAGTTAAATGCAATCTTTACATGACCGCTGTGGGTGTGCGCAAACTTTACATAAGACATGCAATTGTATCGTAAGTAAAGACGAGTATAAAAAGATAAAGTAAAACTGACGCAAGAAAAGAGAAGTATGTAACAAATTATGCCTGCAAAAAAAAAGAAAAAAGAAAAAAAAAGAAAAAGAATCATGTGCAGGTGTTTGCAAATTCTTCTTATATTACGAACAAATGATCTCTGGAAATTTACTAAATGTGAACACAAATATAAAAAAATAAAATAAAATTCAAGAAAACACATGCCACCGAATAAATATTAAACTCGAAGACAATAATACAGTTTCTTAACGTCTTAGATAATACAATTTCGGTTGTTGGAATAGCAGTGAGTTATTTAATCATAAGTGTATATGAGTCCTTACCTATAACTACAGAATTAACTCTTCCTAACACTATGTATACTACGCATCTCAAGAGGGAGAGAGAGAGAGAGAGAGAGAGAGAGAGAGATAGAGAGAGAGAGACAAATCGAGCCGATAGTAGTTCACTCCAAATCAGACTGACAGTCATACTAACATCTTCCACATCTTTTATTATTATTCCGTGTAATATATCTTCGTTATTTCTACTCTTGTGTTCATGTAGTTCTTTCTTGGTCCTAACCTGGAACATAACAATAAGTAAATCATACATATATATATATATATATATATATATATATATATATATATATATATATATTAAAAAGAAGAGAGGTACCGCAAACTTTTTTGGTTGTAATGTGGGTTTTTTTAAAAAATATTATTCTTTATTTTTCATAGTTTTACAACACGTGTTTCTGGTCTTACGACCGTCTTCAGGTAAAGGTTGGAGATTTCCACATATTATTAAAAATAATTATTAAAAATAATTAATTTTTTTCATTTATGTTTTTCAATGTTACATCTTCTCTATATGAGACATTCTCTGTTTTTGTGTTGGTCATTCCAATGTCTTTCTTTAAATGGTAGTAAATATATAATAATATAATTAAATATATATATATATATATATATATATATATATATATATATATATATATATGAATAATTACTGTCTGACACAAAACGATTTCAACCTGTTCTCTTTTACGCTGAATAACTCAAAGGTTTTTCAATGATTCTCATGAAAAAAATGGTGTCAAGATGGCTAAACGTATTATCTGAAAACCCGGGAAATAGAAACTCAATTAGTTTAGAGTTCTTAGATTTTAAATATTTTGGATGGATAATTTTGCTCTTACCCCCGGTATATATATATATATATATATATATATATATATATATATATATATATATATATATATATGTGTAACGTAAATCATTCAAACGAAAAACAAATACTGAAGCTAATTATATGGCGAGAATCACTCTCACAAACAATATTTACTAATAAAATACAATCAACTTCGAATCCGTTAATGAATGGTGTGATCCTTGTTCATAAATTCCGGGTTTATCAGGTCTTATTTTTTCTACGAGCCGGGCTTTCAGTCGTTCCAAACGACCATCTTCAGGTAGACATTTCAATGTGTTTTTGTTAAATTCCGAGTAGTAATGCGACATCGAAAGATAGTACGGTCCGAAAGTGCGTCTGCACGCTCCAAAATTATTCTTACATTTAACAATATCTCATTGCCAAAAAAACTTTCTTTCGGACCGTACTATCTTTCGATGTCGCATTACTACTCGGAATTTAACAAAAACACACTGAAATGTCTACCTGAAGATGGTCGTTCGGAACGACTGAAAGCCCGGCTCGTAGAAAAAATAAGACCTGATAAACCCGGAATTTATGAACAAGGATCACACCATTCATTAACGGATTCGAAGTTGATTGTATTTTATTAGTAAATATTGTTTGTGAGAGTGATTCTCGCCATATAACTAGCTTCGGTATTTGTTTTTCGTTTGAATGATTTACGTTACATAAATTGAATACGCACTACAAAACCGATATATATATATATATATATATATATATATATATATATATATATATATATATATACATATGTATGTATGTATATTTATATATATGTATATATATATATATATATATATATATATATATATATATATATATATATGTATATATTTATATATATGTATAAATATATATATAAGTATATATATATATGTATATTTATATATGTATATATAGTGGAGGCACCGTGGAGTAATGGATAACGGCTTGGATTGAGCCGAGTTCGAATTCCAGTCGAATCCATTACATTCACTTCCGTGCTAACACCCTTGGGAAAGGTGTGAATCCTCTTCTTCTCCCTCCAACTATGGGTAAATAGCAGGACAGACTGGGTTCTATAGCCTTGGATGGCAACTGGTCTAGAAGAAGGACAACTCTGAATTCAAAACCTGCGGAGGGTCGTTTGGGGACCTTGTGGCATTCGTTGCACCATGTCCCTGTATTCGTCCCTCCAAAAAGTGTGGATGGCCCTGCACAGAGCCTTCACCACTATAATCAAATCCTGTGCGGGTGTCGGGCTTTCAGTTTCTGGGACCTGATCTGTCTGACCCTCATACGTCGAGTTTGACGGGAGAGTCCATCATATATGTATATATATATATATATATGTATATATATATATATATCTGTTTACATATATATATATATATATATATATATACACACCTGTATATATATATATATATATATATGTGTCTGTGTATGTGTGTTTGTGATTATGTATTAGTGTGTATGCATGTATGTATGTATGTATGTATGTATGTATGTATAAATGTGTATATGTGTTTTCGAATATGTCTATGCGAGTGCGTAATTTTTTTTTTTCAATATAGTATAAGTGAAATAACATTGTCACTTTATTAAAATATTTCATTCCAAATGAAAGGCGTAGTGATATATATATTTCTGCTATGAATCGTGACAGATTAAATAATAATACCTTCAAATTTCCAACCCACTTATCTCATAACCACGGGGGCCCGTGCAGAAATATTCATTACTTCGAATTATCTAAAGTCAGTCAAGTAGATGACGAGTTGTACTTGGTATACGGTCGAATAATTCACAAATTCCGAGATGCATACGGCATCTAGACAAGGACATTTTAGAGAAAGGAAAACCCACACAATTTCTATTTAGGCTTCATACTCAATCATGTATCGATTATAGCACGCCCACAGTTGATTCGT
>OZ038490.1:63454098-63489098 GCA_964036315.1 Acanthosepion esculentum
TCGGACAAAGTGCTCGGAATATTGAGATTTTCTTTTTAATAAAGCAAATTTTATCAGGCAGGCGAAATAGCTTCTCGTACAGTAATTCATTTTGCTGCGTGATATAATTTCCATGGCGAATCTTTTTCTTTTTTATTTCGCGAAGTCATTCCACTGAAAAGATGATCAGTATCAGTTCTTGATAACATCTGAAAATAGGAAGAAAATCGGCCCAAATCTATTAAATCTGCCTATTTATTCACTTTACTTTATAATTGAGGGAAGACTGAACAATATCGAAAATTTATCCGCTCGCACACACACACACATATATATATATATATATATATATATATATATATATATATATATATATATATATATATATGTGAAAATTTCTCAAATTTAACTTTTAGAGAAGACAATATTTGTAAATAAATGACAATAAGAAAACAGTAATTGCTGACGCGTTTCGTCCTAATGCGGACTTTTTCAAAGCAAGTAACGAAATGATTTTAATCAAACAAAGAAAATTAATAAAAACAAAAAACAGACATTCCTCACATTCCCGTTGCTAAGAACACTCTGTATATATATATATATATATATATATATATATATATATATATATATATATATATATATATATATATATATATATATATATATATATATATATATATATATATATATATATATATATATATATATATATATATATATATATATATATATATATATATATATATATGAACGATGGATTAATGGATAGCGGCTTTGATTGAGAAATTGTCGGAGAACCGAGTTCAAATTCCAGTCGAATCCATTACATTCACTTACGTGCTAATACGGTTGGGAAATGTATGAATCCTCTTTTTCTCCCTCCAGCTAAAATGTTCACATGTGATTTGATCAGAGTGTTGAAGGTTTTCTGCCGAACCATCCACATATTTAAGGGCTGGATACAGAGACCTGGTGCACTACGAGCCACAAGTTCCCCAAACGACTTTCCGCAGCTTTTGAATTCAGAGTTGTCTTTCTTCTAGACCAGTTGCCATCCAAGGCTATAGAACCCAGACTGTACTGCTATTTACCCATAGCTGGAGGGAGAAGAGGAATCATACCATTCCCAAGGTTATTAGCACGTAAGTGGATATAATGGATTCGAGGCACGGTGGAGTATTGGATAGCTGCTTAGAATATACATGTATATATATTCATATATATATATATATATATATATATATATATTCATATATATATATATATATTCATATATATATATATATATATATATATATATTCATATATATATATATATGAATATATATATATATATGAATATATATATATGAATATATATATATATATATATATATATATGAATATATATATATATATATATGTATATATATGTACATATATATATATATGTACATATATATATGTGTATATATATGTACATATATATATATATATATATGTATCTATATATATATATGTATATATATATATATATATATATATATATATATATATATATATATATATATATGCAGTGAGAGAGAAAATAATAATAAACTGATCTGGGAAAACGCCTAATATTTTTATATAATATTTTATAATAGTATTGAATACATTAGTCATACATTTATTATAAATATAATGTACAAAACAGTAGGTTCTTTTCCAAATATTATATTCTTTATACAGGAAGTTTTTTACAGCTCTAACGCATTTTACCCTAACAGAGACACACACCCACACACGCACATATATATATATATATATATATATATATATATATATACATACATATATATATATATGAGTAGATACGAAAGTAATAGACCTTATTTTATTATATCGCTCGAGGATATCGGTGTCTTATGATGGGGCAGTGATAGTAAACGTAATTTCGTGCTTGCATGCAATAATTTCTTTATTTTTTTCTTGTTACACAAAAAAACTGAGGAGAAGTCTGGTACAATTGCGTCTTCACTAAAAATGCGTCTTCAAGTCTGCGTCATTGAATCCCTCCATGCCAAGAAACCGTACTCACTGACATTCGTCGGCGCTTGCTGAACGTTTACAGAGCCGAAACAGCGTCTGTGAGCACAGTTAGGCGGTGCGTAATCCGCTTCAGCACTGGCGACCTGAAAATCTGCCCCTGTCCTCCATTGCTACCCAGCTCCACGTACCTGTTCCACTTTCTGTGGAATCGAAAATAGGAGGTAAAGTATATTCTATTTTCTTCTCCCTCGCTCATATATATATATATATATATATATATATATATATATATATATATATATATTAAATGATGATGAATGTTTGAGGATATGAGTGATAGAGATATACAGAGAGAGTGTGTGTGTGTGTGTGAGAGTATTTGTGTGAGAGAGAGGAGGAGAGAGGGGCAGTTAATCAGCCGGGAAATATTATTATGGCTTCTTGGATAGCTGATTCCTATATAGGTAGCCATGTAGATAGAAATCAATAAGAACATGATTATAAATCGATGGATGAATTCAATAATAGGAAATCTGAAAGCACTTAAACAAGGTTACTAACCAAGTTAAAATGACAGAGAAAGTAAACGAAAAAAAAACGAGATGTATTTTAAGAAGAGAGAAAATATTAAGATATTAAATAATAATAATAATAATAATTATCATTATTATTATTATTATTATTATTATTATTATTATTATTATTATGAGAAGAAGAAGAAGAAGAAGAAGAAGAAGGTGGAGGAGGAGGAGAAAATAAGTGCAGCAAAAATAATGATGAGAGGAGAATGTTTATAATATCTTAAACTACATCAGCTTGTCACGTATAGGAACACCAGATAATAGGATGATATTAAAAAGTATAGATTCAGCTCACTCAAAATATGGGTAATGATGTACGAATAAAAAAAGAAGAATTTCTGTATAAAATGCTTTGAAATTATTACGTAAATATAAACGAAAGAGAAAACATCTATATATCTCAGTCTCTTCGTAGCTATATATCTATCTATATATCCCAGTCACTTTATAATTATACATATATATGTGTGTGCGTGTCTGTGTATGTGTGTTCAGCAAAGATACAAAGATGGAACAGAAAAAGAATGATAAACTATATAATAAATTTTCGCCATTTTATAGTTTTTAATTTCGAGCATGCCCCTTTGTTTTTGATTTTGTCGACTGCACCGTAGGCACCCTCAGTGATAAAAAAGTGCACCATGAAGCCATTCACTCCGCCAGAAATTTAGAAACGGCATGCTGTATTGTTTGGTATTCGCACCGGAAGCTCCAATGCGAACATTTCAGAGAGATTGGGTGTAAATCTGAGGTCAGTGCAGAGGTTTTAGGAAAGAGTTACATGAGCCTAATGGTTATTATGAAGGTACGGCAGGTGGAAAATATTACTCTAATCATTCTGATCAGAATAGAACTCCCGAATTTGTTGGTGAGGGCTTCAGACTTTACACGGAGGATTACATCAAGTGCTTTGAGAAGGTAGTGGCTGCCCTGCGTCAAGAGTGTAGCTGCTGGAAGACCCAATATCTGGCAAGAAGAATCTGCGCCATGCCACACAAAGCAGACGATCCCAGTCATGGCTGTGAGATAATTTCTGCTGCCACGTCACCCCTTACATTTGACTACCTAAGTCTCCAGACTGCAACTCCCTTGATTCTTATGTGCGGAGCGCAGTTGAGCGAAAAACCAGCAAAACGACTTGTAAAACCAAAAATGACCTGAAGGCAAGGGTTATGGCATCACTCAACAAATTAAACAAGGAGAATGTCCAGAAAAGATGCCGGATATTCTGAAATCGTCTGGCGCCCGTGGTTCAAGCTGAAGGCGATTATATTGAATAAATTTACTCTTTAGTATTTCAAGATAATTTTCGGTAATGTTGTTATATATATCTGTTAAAATGAGATGTCGGTGTTAATATAATTTTTGTGCAATTTCAATTTATCCATCGCATGCGATCACATCACCCCTTATTTCTGTCTAGACTGCAACCCGATTGATTATTATGTGTGTAGCGAAGATGAGGGAGAGAGACCAAGAAAACTCCTTGTATTACCAAAGATGAACAGAAGGAAAGTATCACGGCAGTATTACTCAACTTAAACAAGGAGTACGTCCAGAGTGTTGCAGGATATTCCGAAGTCGTCTGGAGACCGTGGTTGAAGCCAATGGCGATTTTATTGAATACATTTACTCTTTATATTTCAAGATTTTCGTAAATGTATCCGTTAGAATGAAATGTCAGTTCTATTTTCGTTTTTGCATAATTCAGAAAACAATTTTTCCATCGCACCCTATATATACAACTGTGTAGCAATATGAATCGACCTAATTAGTTTGTTAGATAGATAGATCAGTAAACGTAATTTAGAGGATATTTGACTTGTGTTCCAATGCCATTTAAGTCTGTCTTATCTTAAACCGCGTTAGAGTATCAATAGCTCTAGATATATACTTCAAACTTTATTCAGATTTAATTTTCTCTCTGTTCTTCCTCCTAATATTTAAATCGAATTTAGTAACCGTATCAACCTCTACCTATCCGATATTGGGTCAGTAATTCCTTTGGCAGGCCCCACAAATTTTCACCAAAGTCTCATACGAAATTGTTACTTTAAATATTCGAACAATGATAATTATTCATAGGTAAAATTAGTGCTTTGACTAGGAAGAAATGATGTGTCAGAATAAACTTTTCTGTGGTAAATCAAAGCCCCATACAGGTATTGGAATTATTTATCTATATACAAGTATAAAAAGTAAAAACATACTCATGTATTACACTTTCCGCAACTTAAATTTCACGTGGGCGCTTGTTCTCAAATTTTGTTTATATAGTGTTGGATTGTCGGATTTTATAGTTGTTTTGTCAGTGGTGTTATTCTTCTCGGCGGTGCGTACGTTACGGGTCATTTGGACTTTGTAAGCCCGTATTCTAGTTTTAAGCATGCGATGATGTGGGTACAAACAGAAGTCTGTTTTCCGATGTATTTCTCTTCTCCATATACTTATACTGGGATATTGAATCCTATCAACAAAATCTGAAAAAAAAAAATTAACAACAACGGTAAGATCATCATTAACACTTCTAATACAAACAGGTATATAGTTATGAAGAAAAATAGATCCTAGACTACAACATCTGCTTGATTTTTGTTATGAAACACCTGACCTGTCAGAAAAGCTACATAGGCGAAACATCTAAAATCTAGAAGCCCCTATCTACGGGCATAAGAGACCTACGTTGGAACAATCCTTTGAACTGGCTCGGAACACACAGAAACAGAACAGGTCATTATTTCGATTTAGTAAATTTTACCCCAATTAGAAAATGATATAGTTTATTACGCGGCAAATATTTAGAAGAAATATATGACATTGTGGACGTACAAATAATCCTTGCATAGTGCCTGTCACTTTCATACGTGAATTATTGTGATATAAACACATTTTGAATATAATAGTGCCTTATTTAGTAACTATTCATATATCAAAAATGTACACAAACGTCACAAACACACACACACACACACACATACACGCACACGCACACACACACAAACAGTCTAGTCGCACTGAGGAGCTGTGATACAGCGAAACAGTACTGTCTGTGAATGACATAATTTAGCTCTTGAAAATACATTTCAATTGAGCACTGTTGAGTGATAAGCTAATTCTATAAACAACAGCCACCTGCACTAATGCAAAGCTCTTCAGTAAAATGAATGGAGCACTCTGGCTGATTGGCATTTGTTTACATTTGTAAAAACAATACGCTGGATTTAGTTGTGTAACTCTACTGAGTGAAGATAGCTCTGGCTGACACAAAATTAGTTGTGTTTCAATCCTGGCTTGAGGCATTCGGAAGTCTAGTCGCACTGAGGAGCTGTGATACAGCGAAACAGTACTGTCATTGAATGACATATATATATATATATATATATATATATATATATATATATATATATATATATATATATATATATATGCACGATTTAATAAACAGCTGATATTTTATATATAGTGCCCAATATTAAAATATTAAAAAATATTAAAAATAGATCATTAATAATATTATATGAAAAGATTACTTAACTTTTACATATCAATTTTATCCCGACTTCGAAGTTTCTTGTTAAAATTTCCAGTCTTCAGGGGTTCAGATTTTAAACGGTCTTCCTATATTGTTTTCATTTTTTTCAATTTTTTCCTCGTCTTTTTCAATCCGCTTTTTAATTCCGTTTGGAGGTCTTACAGAAAAAGCACATTGGCTTAACCGTTGTGGCTTAAGGAGGTCCTTCGTCTTGGGGTTTTATATGACAACTGATTGAGGTCAACACCAATATGTGACAGTCTGCTTTATGCTTTACAGAAGAGATAGCGCTGAAGCATGAAACCGACTGATTTCATTTAGTGCACCTTTAAAATATATATTTATTATATAATATAAACAAAAAATCTATATATAATGTGTAACTGTCGCTTTCATATCTGAAGAGATCATCAAACCATTTTACCTGATTTTGTTTGTTTTGTGGGATCTGTAAATATGCCGCCAGATGTATAAATAAATTTTCTGATACCTACACAGGCATTTTTGCACATGAACACATTATATATATATATATATATATATATATATATATATACACACATATATATACATATATATATATATATATATACATATATATATATACATATATATATATATATATATATATATATATATATATATATATGTATATCCGACCTCATTATATATATAGATATATATGACCTCATTATATATATATATATATATATATATATATATATATATATATATATATATACACTTATTAAGTGATGTGCTATTTTACTCTCATTAGAAAATGATATGAATTTAATGTCATTCGTTATCATTTGTCTTAATTCCTGTTTTATATTTTTTCTCAATGTTTTTTCTCACGTTCCCACACACTCCGTAACTTTCCCCTTTGTTACCCAGACTTTATGCATTTCAGCGCAGTACTGGATTTTGGGGAAAGGTCTCGTCATTTTTATAGTTGAAATCGCTAGATGCAACCGTATGTCCTATGTTAACAATTTCTTCACTCGCACTTCACGATTATGGATCATTCTTCTGGTTTGTATCTTTCCAGTCCTATTTAATTTTCAAAATGTAAGTGTAATGTGTATATTTTATCTTTCTCAATTCCTGTTCTCTTATTGTTCTCTTTCCTTAATTTTTCCCCTTTTTTTCTCATTAAACCCTTATGTCTTAGTGGCTTTATTGCCTTGTTTGGGGTAACATGATCTTTTTTAAAAATCAAGTGGTAAAATACAAGAGAAATCCTTTGCGTATACAAATGTATACTTACTTCTCTGTACCCCTTTATACTTATATCCACTGATTTCAGGATGAATGAGCACACAATGTTTCCATATGTGTCTCTTATACAGTTCTAGTGATTTGGCTAACAGATTTTGGCTATTATGTTTTGCTAATTTTATCTTTTCAATTCCCTTTTCAGTTTCTTTTGTTCAGGTAATCCTAATTCATCCACTCAAAAGGGTGAAGAACTTGGACTTCTGGCCGATACTTTTTTAATGATTTGCATTGTATTTTCAGATATTCTACTCATTTCATTTCTGGATAGAGAGGTTTTTTTTTCATGACCACAGAATCAAACAGATGTGGGTTCGGCTTGTATATGCATAGAATACATTCGGGCATTACACGTGAAATTTTATATACCCCTCTTTATTGCAGATTCGTTTGTAGACAATATTCAATCGCCACAGAAAACAAAATACATTACTCAACAATGTTTTTTTCATTTTGAGTATTACTGTTTATTGAAAGAAAAGCCTGATAGGATATATCATTATATTGCAGTCATCTGTGAATGTCTAATCTTAAATGTCATACATCTGGCAATGTGGATATTAGAAACGATAAAACCTTAATATATTCAAAATGCGGTTTTCTGTATAAATCCCCAGCAGGATTAAAATAAAACAGGACGCATTAAGAAGGCTAGGGATTATCATTTTTGGCTAAAGTCTATGAAACTATTAATTTGAGTCGAGTTTTATATCCAGTCGGGATCGTTACATTCACTAACACTTGGTAAAGAGGTACGAATCCATTATTTCTCGACCCAGTTATGGGTTAAATAGCAGGATAGAATGGAATCTAGAGCCGTGGATGGCAACCAGTCTATCACAGAAAATAACGGCAGGCTACGGCTGGGGAAAATCTGCCTAGTCAGTCATGAATCGAAAGCGACAAGATCGCCCAAGTGTGTATCACGTACAACACTTAACTATCTGGACAGATACTTGATAGTTATTCGTCATAGGAACGGCGGTATAAAAAATGTTAATGCTCACAGTATGTATCAAGGGAAGAAGTTCTTGATATAAACAAAGAGCAAAACGACCTAATGCGGTCGGATGAGTTGACAGAACAGGAAGATCTAGTGATGGTGAATATTCAAAAGGTGCTTTGAGTTGATGGTGGCAGAAGTTAGGGCGAGTCGTGATCAGCACATCCTGATGAAACACGGTACATCAAAGAAGTGACGTCTGTCTCTAAGTCTAAGTATTTATATTGCCATGTGAGTGTGAAGATGCTGTTATTATTACGTTTTTTTTTACGGTAGGGCGGATTCTGAGAATTAACATATATTTTAGAATGTCTATTTCAAAATATCACTCAGACGTAAAAATCAGAGACTGTTGAATCTTTGGAGATATATTACGAGGAAGGCCGGCTTGGAATACATATTACTCACTGGACATTTTAAAATAAGGAGCGGTTGAGTGAAGCAAAGAGAGAACTTGCCTAATAAGTTTGTAGAAAACTGTCCACCCAGCACATATTTATTCCATTCATTCCTTGAATTAATTATTACGGAGATTTATTACAGATCTTTTATTCTTTCATCAGTTCCTGTTACCAAAATTCTTAACCAGTTTATTCTGAGATGATAGGTAATGTGGCAGTTCTCATAATGCAGCCGCCTCCGCTATTTCTCTTTGACGCCATCAGAGTTAAAATGATATCGACACAACGTATAATCAGTCGGTCACGTTATTCGCTGAGCGTAATCTGAGTTTCATATAGATGAAACAGAACGTTTATTCATTCTAGGAGAGAAAAAAATCCACCTCGTTCATACATATTCTTTTTATTAATTATTCAAGAAATTTCCCTGAATTGCTTAATTCTTTCATCAGTTCATGTTACCAAATATGAGACAATTGCACTTTGATCAAGCTATCCATGACCCTCTTTAATCAGGATACAATCCTGCTTATATTGCATTAACACTATTTTCGTCCTAGATTACCGTTCGGCACTACCGGAAGCCACAAACTAATTAATTGCTATTATTCTGTTTATTTCTTTATTCCTTTCATCTCCATGCAAGGCAATAGTGCCACTAGAACGCAGAGGGTTACTCTGAGTGAAATAGAATCAGAAGGTTTTAGTTGGTGGGAGGAAATGAGGAAAGAACGAAAAAGGAAGAGGGTTCAAGAAAACAGATGATGGCGATTGACGTTGCATTTAAATTTACGAAGATTGTGGTTATCAGGAAAGCAAGAAATCGGAAGGGATTTCCTCAGGTGAAAAGTGCGAGAAGAGAAACTCATAGAGTAGAAGTGACTAGTTCAACAGTAAAACAGTGAAACCTAGTTGCCTATCCAGTAGTGTTTCCATGGAAATATTTACAGATTAGAGAGAGGGAAGAAATGTCATTGTGAAAGTCGCTGAAGCCGGGATGCCTTGTCAGTATCAATTACATTAGAGACCATTTGAATTTTGGGAAGGACTTAGAGATGTACAGCAGGAGCACCACACTAAATATGGCAAAAGTATTCAATGCACGGACTAATGGTAGATTTCTAAAAGTGCAAGATGGATTCTGACAAGACAAAATTTACTTGCAGTAGACGTGGCAATTGATTCGATATAGCCACTCCATTTCATGTCAGTGGATAACTTGAGATAAAAATAGAGGTAGAGTGTTGCCTTCCTGGACTTTATCATCAGTCATGGTGATGACAGGCAGAAAAGGTTTTCTGTGTTGATTAAATGAAAGCAATTTTCGTTTTGAAGGCGTTAAGATTTACAATTCATTTCTTGCCCCAGTTAACCACTGACTGGAGGTCATTTTCAAGAGCAGTTACCAGGTTTACATTTGTTGTAACCTAGAAAAGTTTACTGAATGTGGAATAACAAAAACGGTAGTTGGAAATGAAATGATAATCTTTATAACCCCAACAAAATACATACTCGCCAGCGGCGTGAAGTAGGTAAACCACTGATAGTGGTGAACTACTTAGACAGAATATTACCCCCGCTTACAATAGTGGCCAACGTATTTATGAGGATTGGGAGATTAGTGTTCATAGATACGGTATATAACAGAATTGTTGCGTCAGTTGGACTTATTGCGAGGATATAGCTGGTTATATGCTTGTTGTAATATCCAGCCATTATATGTATATCGAAATGTATCGTGTTAATTTCTTTCCACGTAGGAAGTTGCAAGCAGTGTTCATTTCGATTCTATAATGTGGCATAGTATGCCGAATATAGAAATTGCGTATAATATTTGCAGTGGAGGCAGATTGGCATGTTGGAAATAATTAAAATACAAATGTAAACCAGGAACGAAAATAGAACATAGAGCTAGGAGATTTGACGTCAGTATAAAAGACAAAAGAACAGAAAAGATATCGCAAATGTTTTAAGTATGAGAAGAATGTGCAATGCATATATCTATTACAAAATTGCATGTTATAGTTGATAGATGAATCAATCATTAATGCGCTACTCTGTTGAAGTAGAAATCTATGCCAAACAGTACATAATATTCTGTGCCGGCTTATCGACAACGTTCTATCTATCTATCTATCTATCTATCTATCTATCTATCTATCTATCTATCTATCTATCTATCTTAATAACTATCTATCCCAGTATCTATCTATCTATCTATCTTAATAACTATCTATCCCAGTATCTATCTATCTATCTATCTATCTATCTATCTATCTATCTATCTATCTATCTATCTATCTATCTATCTATATATCTATCTATCTATCTATCTATCTTAATAACTATCTATCCCAATACCTACCTACCTACCTACCTCCCTATCTATCTATCTATCCCAATATCTCTCTATCTCTCTATCTTAATAGCTATCTATCCCAATATGTAACTATCAATCGTAATAGCTATATATCCCAATATCTATCTATCTATCTATCTATCTATCTATCTATCTATCTATCTATCTATCTTAATAACTGTATATCCCCATATCTATCTCTCTTTCTATCTTAATAGCTATCTATCCCAATATCTCTCTATCTTTCTATCTTAATAGCTATCTATCTATCTATCTATCTATCTATCTATCTATCTATCTATCTATATTACTACCTATCTTTTTCTGCATTTTGATATGTATTAATCTAACTTAATAATTATCTATCTATCTTAATATCTATCTTAATATCTATCTATCTATCTATCTATCTATCTATCTATCTATCTATCTATCTTAATACCTATCTATATTAATCGATATCTATCTATCTCTCTCGATACTTATTTATCTATCTCGTTCTTTTCATATTTCTATACGATTGTATCAATCCATCTATCTACATTGTTATTTTCATATTTATCTACAATTCGATCTATCTGACTCGTTCTTTTAATAGTTTTGTATAATTGTATTGAGCAATGTATCTGCTAGAGTAAACAGCACTTTTTAGAAATTGGAATCTAGAGGTGAAACCATCATTAATGAGCCAATTTAAGTTCTATATCAGCTTGTTAACAATGTCTATTCGTTTACTCTCTCTCTCTCGCCCTCTCTTCTCTCCATCTATATTGTATGATCATATCCCATGTCAATATCTCTCCATCTATCACAGCCTCTTCATAATACATATATCTCTCTGGGTCTGTTCATAACCCATCTATTCCTCTATCTGTATCAGTCTGAGTACAAGGAGAAGGCTGCTTTGCATCGTGTCAGGTTGAGGCGTTCCTTGAAAACCGGGGCAAGTGCATTTGAAGACCAGAAGAAGAAGCATCAGCAGTTGAGATCTCAGAAAAGGCACACATGTTGAACTCGGCATTGAATGTGATCTAATATGTCTTCAATGTGGTAAAAAATAACTGAGTAAAGCAGGTCTGAAAATTCACCAGCGACGTCACATGAAACGCAACGTTATTAACTACGATGAGGATGGTCTGAAAATATGTGGACGTTGTGGAAAAAAGAGCGCTTCAATGGCAGGCCTAAAGAGACACATGAAAATTCATAGCAATAAAAAAGGAAGTAGCAGCAGCATACGCCATGGACCTTTTCAGCTGTAACGTTTGTGGCAATTAATGCCAGTCCTTGGTTGGCTTAAAAAGTTGCATAAGAGCAAGAGAAGTAGAGATTGATCAAGCGATGGCAGCACTCGAGTACGAATTTGCGGCCGTCATCTATCACATTCCGTTCATATCCTATCCTATCCTATCCTATCTATCCTATCTATCTATCTATCTATCTATCTATCTATCTATCTATGTATACATCTATCACAGTCTGTTCATATCCTACGTATGTATGTATGTATCTATCTATCTCAGTCTCTTCATATCCTATCTATCTATCTATCTATCTATCTATCTATCTATCTATCTATCTATCTATGTATACATCTATCACAGTCTGTTCATATCCTACGTATGTATGTATGTATCTATCTATCTCAGTCTCTTCATATCCTATCTATCTATCTATCTATCTATCTATCTATCTATCTATCTATCTATTTCAGTCTGTTCATATCCTATATATCTATCTATCTATCTCAGTCTGTTCATATCCTATCTATCTATCTATCTATCTATCTATCTATCTATCTATCTATCTATCTATCTCAGTCTGTTCATATCTATCTATCTATCTATCTATCTATCTATCTATCTATCTATCTATCTATCTATCTCAGTCTGTTCATATCTATCTATCTATCTATCTATCTGTCTGTCTATCTTAGTCTGTTAATATCCTATCTATCTATCTATCTATCTGTTCATATTCTATCTATCTATCTATCTATCTATCTATCTATCTATCTATCTATCTGTCTATCTTAGTCTGTTCATATCCTATCTATCTATCTAAATATCTATCTATCTATCTATCTCAGTCTGTTCATATTCTATCTATTTATCTATCTATCTATCTCAGTCTGTTCATATTCTATCTATCTATCTATCTATCTATCTATCTATCTATCTATCTATCTATCTATCTATCTCAGTCTCTTCATATATTCATAGATATTTGTTGTTGCCAGGCTGATACATGCTTATCATCGTCTACACTATGGGCGACAGAAGTTTAAATAATTTCCAACAAACTACAGTGAAATGAAATGATACAGGGAAATTGCAAGAATAAGAAAATGTAACAAAATAAGAAACAATCACATGATTACCAGAAGATATCAAATATAGTAAAAATGATAAAAGTGTTTATTGTTTGATAGGCAGAAGAAATACAAAGCCTGTTTGCTTGAAATAATTGAATTTTCTTTCTTAGTAAAATATATTCGTGTCCACAGGTATAATTTTTATAGTTTTTTCAATAAGTGGTTTTGAGAGTTCAGTTTCAGACACGTTATCGGGATAACCTTTGTGGACGTTCCCTTTAAATGTCGTGTAAATAACTCACTGTTGACCGAGCACTGGGTAGGTGTGTCGAGTCTAAAGTTGGGTAATTCCTCGTCTTTTATATGACTGCTGGATTGCTATGAAATATCCATCCTCTTATATGGAAGTCAATGCTGAACAATGACCGCACGGATTTAGAGGAAACAGGAGTCAAAAGAAATATGCTTCTACAGGAGGATAGTAAGAATTCCATGGACGGAGTGACGAAGTAATGAGAAAGTCTTCAACTAAATGGCAACCAGAAGAAAGCATATGCCCAAGATCGGGAAGAGACGGCCGAAATCCCTTGGACACATACTGAGAAAGAGAAAGCGGATTGTGAAATATATATATATATATATATATATATATATATATATATATATATATATATATATATATATATATATGAAGAAATATAGTCTTAAAGTGTGCTATATTTATGGGATAAAGTGCTCAATATCAAAGATAGAGCGTGTGTAAATATAAAAGTGAACATAGAAGTCAACACTTAGAGGCGACAGTCTATTTCATGCTAGATGCAATCGTAGGGCCGACGATTGCATCTAGCATGAAATAGACTGTCGCCTCTAAGTGTTGACTTCTATGTTCACTTTTATATATATATATATATATATATATATATATATATATATATATATATATATATATTTCTCCAAAAACATATATATATATATATATATATATTTCTCCAAAACATCCACTTAGCAGTTTTTCTTTGCTTGTTAATATTACCGTTCTCCAGTATATATGTATATATATATATATATGTCAAAGCAGCGTGCTACCTAGCTGACAAGCTTTTGTGAATTGATGCAGGGACTGGGGAACGGTAATATTAGCAAGCAAAGAAAACCTGCTAAGTGCATGTTTTGGAGAGCCATGATCGCCCATGCCCAGGAAGGACGTGGCACCACAAAGAAGGGAGGATCAGGGACATATCGTTTGTTTAACTTTTGTTGAGACACTCTTTTTTTTTTTTCGAAAAATAAATTACGAAATAATCTTTATCTTTTTTAATCAATCTGTAACCGTCAGGATGAAGCTACGTAAGCGGAAATAATTTTTCGCCATTGGATTCTGGTTGTTAGAGAAGTCTCAACTGGTATATATCTGCTGTTGCCAGTGAATTTTCTTGATATATAAATCAACATATTTCAATTCTAACCCGTGCTTCTGATTAGATCAAAAGTGATATCTGTCTGCAGAGATTATGAAACAATGTTTCCATGTTGATTTTTAATATTACTTACATTCTTTAGTTTCTTCGTCTTTATTTATTTATTTTTCATCAAAACATTACAGTCGTTGACCCCGTGTACTTCATTCATTCCGAATATGTTAACCTACAGAGAATTTCGAACTGAAGACTATATTTAATCTACGAGCCAGATATTTTGACATACGATGTATGTGACACAGTCAGCGGTGTAGGCGTAGGAAGGAAGAGGTCTGGTATCTTGGCGCGGGGCACAACTTTATTGTTAGTGAATTTTGTGTTGGGATGGGTCTTTAGAACGGTGTACTTATGAACAAGAGGCTGTCCATGAGTCAAGTCATCTTCTTGGCGTTGTTGGTAGAGTTCATAGTAATGGCCAAACCAATAGTTTTGGTAGTACCGACGCTATCGATCTGCCTCCCGAACGAAAATCTAGATTTTATTTCTTGCCGAGTGTTTTAGTTCAGTGTATTTCTTCGCCTATTCTAGTTGCCACCTAAAGCCATGTTTGCTCCGTTATTTAATCCTTACCCGGGGAAATTCCGTTAAGAACGATATTTCCTTATTGTTAAGAATAAAAATATATGAATATTTTGTTTTTTAGCAAACGTGACGCATTCATTTTACAGCGATTTTTTTAAATTTCAAATTTCACTTTAAAAATAATGTTTTAAGTGAAAACTGAAAATAAAATTTACAGTTCAGTGTATGAACTCACAGTCTTTAGTCAACCAGCTAAAGACTTTGGCTTTGGATAGATTATTGTCTGAAATAACCCAGTGGAGATCTATAGAAGTCAAGATTTTGGGGTTTTTTTTATCTCTACAGCCAGGGTTTTGCAATGGAGAACATTTGTTACTTTGGGTTAACGCTCGCTAAGGATTTTAGTTGCTCGATTTCTGAGAGTGTCAAGTGAAAGAGAACAAAGAAGACTTGAGATGATAGGTTTCCCGTTGGAGAAGATGCTGCTGTTGCAGTATCTGTTCCGTACCAGTGGCTTTCCTCTCCACTGCTGCCTGAACAGAAACCTCGGACTTTTTAGGTAACATCTGCTCCGTAACGGTGGTATGACCGGCTATGACTAGCTTAGACAAGCTATAACGCGCAAAGACCAGTTTTGACTAGGGGATCAAGTAGAGACAGGTCTCCATGCTAAATCAAACTGTGTCACATCCTGACACAGTGAAAGGTAAATACCGAGAACAAAGAAGTCTCTTACATAATGTAAACTCAGTCAGTTATGTACCATGCATGATACACGCTTAAGCGATCATGTATCTTTCTATAGATGACTGACGAGGTAGATTTTTTTCCTGCAGTAGATTTCTTTCTGCGGCAGACCAGTGGCCATCCAAGGATATAGAACCCTGTCTGTCCTGCTATTTACCCACAGCTGGGGGGAGAAATAGGTGGATTTATACCTTTCCCAAGGGTATTAGAACGTCAGTCAGTTATGTGCCATGCGTGATACACAGTTAGGTGATCATGTATCTTTCTATACATGACTGACGAGGTAGATTTTTTCCCGCAGTATGTTGCAATTTCATTCTGCGGTAGACAATTTGCCATCCAAGGCTATAGAACCCGGTCTGTCCTGCTATTTACCCATAGCTGGGAGGAGAAGAAGAGGATTCATACCTTTCCCAAAGGTATTAGTACGTAAGTGAATATAAATGATTCGACTGGAATTCGAACTCGGCTCTCCGATTTCTCAATTCGAGCAGCTACCTATTAATGTAAACTACGAATTAATACCTCTACAATAAATAACACTTATTTAATATTAGAATTAAATTTACACGAGGTAATTATTCACGCGAGTTAATTTCATATATTTTTAAAATTTTTCATTCATTTTTTCTTAATATTAATCATTCTATTTCCCTCCAGTTCTGTCATTTAGTTTCCACTCAGATGCTTTTTACAGAAACAAGTCAGTTAAGCCACTGGATTCCATAGAGATTACCGGATTCTTGAAATAACTGTCTTCTTAGGGCTACAAAATATATTCATGCTCTTTGTTTTATGCTGTGTCAGATGAATTGACACCAGTTTGAAAAGAGTTTCCATGACATCCGTCTCCAAAGAAATACTCATACGTGCAAACACATCGCAAGCAATGGAGGCGCTCAGGTATGGCAACAGACAGAAGAGCGGAGGTTTAGATTATTCGTATTTTCAAACGATGATAGTGGTTGACCTTCGCATCTTGAATATAGCATATTACGAACTGATAAGTATCCGGGTAACACGGAACGCGTTATTTATGAACAGAATGTCATCAGAAAGAGCAATACAAATGCAGAAGGACGTGTACCTGTGTTTTATAGATTACACAAAGGTGTTTGAGGAAGTACGCCACAAAGGTCTAGTGGAACTGCCCAGCGACCTTGATGAGAACGACGAATTTTTTGAGAAAATGGAAACAAAAAGATAGGTAGAGATAATTAAGGATTGTAGGACACATAATGAGGAAAGAGGACTTGGAAATTCTGACACCCACAAGACAGATTGAAAGCATTAGGGACAGAAGAAAACAACGCATAACCTAGTGAGCCTGAGTAAATTGACAGCGAGACGAGGTTTAGTAGAAATAAAAGAAAGAAAGAAAATTATTAAGCGCTACAAATGACAGAAAATTGTGGGGAGCGATGATCAACCAAGTCCTGAGGGGAGAGGGCTAATAAAGAATTGTTTTGCCTATTTGAAAGAAATACATGAAGTACGCTATTTGAAAATGCGGATAGAATGTGTTGCGGGTCTGGGCGATTGCTCATTTTATGGCTATGGCATTATTGGTCCCGCAAACATTACATATTTCCAGGTAAGTAAAGAATCGGATTACGGATTTTTAATGGATTATAAAAGTATTAACGAAACATTTTTACAGAAAAGTGAAGGAAAGAAAGAAACTTCGGGTTTGAGATTGTTAAAAAATTGAATCAATACGTAGTTCATATCTCTAAAGTGCTTATATATCACGTGTATTTCAAGAGGCAGAGAGGCAACATGTTGTCGCCCCCAATGTCAAAGAAATAAACGAGCGAACCTTTCAGATTGTACATTCTAATTTTAATCAGGGGAGGTAATCCAAAAAAGGTCTCAACCCATACGAAGAGATCCACTTCGTAAGCCAACAATTTTAAGTAATACTCAAACAGTGCAAAATCTAAAAGCCACTCAAGAGGAGATATGAACTGAAAACACGACGATATGGGGATATACAGCGATTGACTGTAATCTTGAAAAGGTTAAGGTTGTAGGGTTCGTGGAAGCCTCCATGATGGGGACTATTCCACAAAGTATCATTTTTGGAAGAAGCTCTCCATGAGCTATATACTTCTTACAAATGGAGTACGAAGGGAATTAGGCTGATTCAAGCCTGTCGACGCAGCATGGAGGTCTTAGCTGCAAAAGTCCGAGCCAATAGAATTAAAGAATTGAGATCATCGGAACATTTTCCATGGTGTTAGAGATAGGATTGCGACGTTGGGCATATGGGGAAGAGGCTCTAGAGTAGAAAATAAGTCATCACCCATATAGGTCGACAACAAGTGTGTTCGCAAACAGCCGTTTGGTGAACTCTGACCTGCATAAACTCTGTATTTACACGACTTCCCCACAGATAGAGATGTTGCACAAGTCCGGTTTAACGTTCGTTTTTCCGAGCCCGTAGGCCCGGGTAAAAATTCCCCGTAGACCCCATAATAACAGCGTCAGATTTGTCTAAATCCCCAGACGAGACTCTACCCTTCGGCATGGCCTCGTCCGGGTTCCTCTCTGCTTGAAGGCAGAGAGTTCGAGAAGTAGTGTGTTCGCAAACACAGCTTTTTGGTGAACTATGACCTGTATGAACTCTCGTCGTCACCGTGAGTCTCGAAGGATATGTACATACTGAACGAGATTATGTTGCGCTATGCAAATAAGGCTCTCTATATAAACGGGTGACTTGATTGTGATTTTTAACACTCTTAATGATCAAATATAATAATTGGTCATATCCAGCCCACATCTGGGCTGCAACACTGTATTATTACTTAACAATTACTGAGGATATGCATGGTGCTCTTATTTCACATAGTTTACACTTAGATTTATACCTCGTTTTAATATGTCATGTCTACATTCTCAGTTATGGTGATAAGTTTCAGTTGTTCAATGCAGGGACAATGCGTTTTCATCGGAAAAAATCATGAACCCTTACAAACAAATAAACAAATATATATATCTCGTGAATGCATAAATGAACTTCCTCAAAAACGAAACCACGTCAGGTGCGCTGTTTTTCAAGGAAGAAGGGAAAACCGTAAAATCCAGCCAGAAAAAAATACATGAAATGCTTAACTGAATAAGAATATTCCACGAGTGGGCCAGTCCAAAAGAAAAATAACGCGCATGGCCTGTTAAACTCAGTATTTGCCCAAGTCCCCCCCCCCACAAGGCACAAGGTCGTTTTTTATAACGTGAGGCTTTCCGACCCCTTAATAACGGAGTCTGGTTTGTCTACCTCACAAGACGAGACTCTGCACTTCGGCATGGCCTCGTCTGTGTCCCTCTCCCCTCAATGGTCGACAAGTAGAGTGTTCGTAAACAACCGTTTGGCGGGCTCTGTCCTGCATAAATTTGGTATTTACCCGGGACGTGGCACAAGGCCTGTTTAACGTGGGTTTTTCAGAAAAAAAATTCCCTGTAGACACCATAATAACGGGGTCGGGATTGTCTAGCTCACCAGACGAGATTCTACCCTTCGACATGGATTCGTCTGGATTCCTCCCTGCCTTCGAGCAGAGAGGGCGACAAGTAGTGTGTTCATAAACACAGCTTTTTGGCGAACTCTGACCTGCATAAAGTCTCGTCGTTAGCGTGATTCTCGAAGTATATGTACATTCTTAACGAGATTAGGTTGCGCTATGCGAATTAGGTTCTATAAAACGGATACCTTGATTGTAGTTGGGAGCTTGTCTATTAATTCTTATTATTTTGAGGGATGCGCGAGTCCTAATAACATCTGTTTTGTTTTAGTTTGTTTTCTTGTAATCTTTTATTAATTTTCTGGGTTTATTCTCTCCCCCTCATTTCATGATTCATAAAATTTTAATATATTTTGTAATTAAACATTATGAACTTTCATGAGATTTTTATATCATGAGGTGTTTTGTAGGATCCATGTGGATATGTGGTATTGTGTGTATGTTCTATTCAATGGTGAGGGATAAGTTCTTGTGGTAATTGGATAAATTATATTGGATGAATGAATCATGACTGTGATTATCTAGAAGTAGGAGACTTAGATAAAAAACAACCTTTTGCCATGTGATACAATTACTGTCGTTATTACAATAATAAATATATTGTCTATTGGTTCTTGAGATGTGCAACTGCTAGATTTAAGTTCATCCGCCCCAACATAAGATTCTGCCACAATATAACCGGACATTATTGAAAAGCCTACAACATATTTTCTTTTGGCAAAGTTTTTACCAGCTGCATGACTTTCTTCTCCAGATAAGCGTTTTATGACAAATGTCACTAGTATCGTTGTTTTCACCTAAATGCCGCAATGTTCTTTTATCGTAACTCAAATTGCGTCTCAGTCAAAGTAGAGGTTTTACGACTTAAGTCACTGAGCTCCTAAAACACAAAAATGTAACCGACTGATGAGTAGCGTCGAACAGCGGACAGGCTGAAACGTGGAAATAAAACAAAATGAAGAGGAAACTTTCCGAGTTTGTATACAAAGCAACCGTGAGCCAAGATTCTCACCGAGTGTCCGCGAAACATGGCTTCGTGCCGAAATTGACTTTGTACAAGCTATCTATAATAATCAGACTGCCGTAAATTGTGTGTGGTTATCTTTAACTATTTTGGCCCAATGAATGTCGTAAAAATATGGCTTGGTGTCAACATAGGACATGCGCACAAATACCTCGGCATATATTTAGAAACATCCGAGATTCAATCTGATCTCGGTATGAATATTCCTAGGCTTTATATACAGATGTTTGTTTTCGGAGACAATTTTAACACGTTTATGCAATACATTTTATATTTTGCCTGTCAAAATATCCCAATGAATATTGCAGTCTATCTTTTCTTTTCTCTTCTTTCTGCTTTTCTCTTTCATTTCTTCTAACTTGTTGTATTTAGGTTCGTACTTATTTCCCTTCGTTTTGCTTTCAAACTATTTTATACGCCTAAGCTTATTCCAATATGGAATTAAAAATATTCAATTTCATATTGATAATCTTTCTATTATCCCCCCACGACCAAATCGTGTGAGCGGATTCCAAATCCCGAGATAAATCTTGTGTTCTTTTGTTTTCCCAGGAACGGAGAAAACGGATCATTCTACAGCACACTTATCCGAACAGTCTGTCATACTATATTCTAGGGCACTTCGACGTGTTGTAATGGTTGACAAGCATGACTCGCTACATAAATTAGGACTGTTATATTCCGTGCTAATAGGAATATATACTTGAAAAACAATGTGGATGAATAAGTAAATGTTTATTGTAAAACAAAAAAACAGTGCAATAAGAATAAAGGTAACAGTTATGCACAAGGTCGTCGCAAGTCAATTCAGTAGTGAGTGCTACTATTGGAAGGTCGGTAGTTCTGGCGTAAATCTTGGTCGTACTCAACAGATCCCAGCTAGACACCCTCACCATGGAGTAGGATGTGGCACAAGGCCGAATTTAATATGGGGCAATCCGAGCCCATAAGCTCGGCCAAAATTTCACCGTAACCCCGCATAAACAGGTTCGGGTCCGTCTACCTAATTCGGACGACACTCTCTCCTTCAGCATTGCCTCGTCCGAGTTCCTGTCAACCAGAAGGCAGAGAGTTCGACAAAAGCTAAGAGCTGAGTAACAAATCCCAGCTTGTTGGTATTTACTAGCCCCCCCCACTCACGAGGGTAGATGTGGCACAAGGCCGAGTTTAACGTGGGTTATCCGAGCTCGTAGGCTCGGCCAAAAAATGCCCGTAGAACCCGCATAAACGGGATCGGGCTGGTCAACATCCTCGAACGAGACTCTGCCTCGGGTTCCTCTCTGCCCGAAGGTAGAGAGTTCGACCGTCTAGCTGGAACAGATCCCATCTAGTCTCTTTAGTCCGTTGACTTACAGATACTTAGAGGTAGTTACTACCTATAGTGTAGTCACCCCTGGGGGTGACAGGTTATTTAATTACATCAGGACTGAGTTGTGGGTTTAGTTCTCACTAGGTTCTTCACACATTCGGCCTTGTGCCAGATATAAGCTACCCTTACAAAAAACATTGAGCACTCCCTCAAGGTGTAACGTTTAACAAGCTTGTCTCGTTATATCCATTACAACTGAGTAACGAGTCAATCCTCACTGGGTGTTCCACGACCTCGGTTTGGTTCCACATGTAAGCTAGGCTTAGTAAATAATTTTATGGACATTTCGACATGGTGTAATCTTTAGCAACCTTGTTTAACTAGATCAATTACGAGTGAGTAGTAAGTTCGAACCACGATTGGTGCTCCACACATTTGGTCTTGTGCCACATCTAAGCTACGCTTAGAAAATCATTTTGGGTAATTCGACGTCGAGTTATGTTAGGAAGATTGACACACTAGATAAATTACGATTTTGTGACTTCGACCCTCAATAGGTACGACCCATTTTCAGCCTTGTGTCACATATAAGCAACGCTTATAAAATCAAAGGGCACTTGCATGTATTGTAATGGTTAACAAGCCTGTCTCACTAGATCAATTACGACTCAGTATTGACGTCGATCTTCACTGGTTGCTCCACAAATCTGGCCTTGTGCCACATCTAAGCTACGCTTAGAATATCATTGTGGGTACTCCGACGTGGTGTAATGTTTAGCAAACATGTTTCGCTATATCAATTCGGACTGAGTTGGGAATTTGATTTTCTCCTACTCCCTACTTTCAGCCTCGTCTAAGCTATGCTTCTTAATTTACTATCTGTTATGGGAACTTACCCATAATAATAATGGACTATTCCGGACATTATAAATACTGCGCCGCAAGAGGGAGCAGAGAGGATGAATTGTAAGATTGGGGTTTTTGAATTGTTTCTTTTTTCCCTTTCCCCCCACAGACTTTGAAATGTACATTCGGGGACTAGTTAGAATTTCATAGAGAATTTGAGGAATTATGGTGGATGTAGTAAAAAAAGGTATGGAAGAATGTGTTGTTTTGGTGCTAGGACTATTGTTGGTATGTTTGGGTCAGTGTTTGCGACTAGCTAAGTTTTAATTTAAGACAGATGATGACCGTCCTTCCCTAACCCCCCTTTTGGCCTTGTGCCACATTTTGTATATTTTTATATACGAATAAATATTGGATTAATTGTAAGAACATTGGAATAGTGATACTTGGCGAGACAACATAGTTCACTCTAACCAAATCTGATAGTCATTACTAATACATCTACTTCTTTGTATATATTTCTGTCTGTAATATATATGTGTTATTCCATACCTGTGTTCGAGTTATTCTTCATTGGTTCTACCTTGGACCATCACCGTGCTACAAGGAATTTTGACCATAACACTATGATACTAGATTACACACGATATTTGAACTTTTTGAAATAGTTTTTCTTTTCTTTCAATCATTTATATTGATTCAGCCTATTCGAACTAATATGATTATCTTTACATTTATACTTACGATTAAATTTTATAGTTGCGAATATTAGAACCACTATGGACATCTTTTTCTTACTCAGCCTTTCAGGACTTGGGTGATCTCGACTGTCCAAAATTTCCGGCTTTGTAGCTTTAATTTATTTATGGTAATTGACTCTACCACTTTGCCCTTGTTTTGATATCTATTCACGCATCCGCTTCAAGCCTTTTATACGTTTATTACCCTCTGTATTTCTTGTCTTCAGTATGCCCTCTGGTATCTTCTCGAAGCTCCGCTACCTAATACGGACATGATAGCAGCTAAGTACTTTTTTTTTCTGGCGATATTTTCCGATATCTTTATACTTTTCTTATTTTTTCGATGACACATTTCGTTTGTGACTTCAGATTTATGTATCATATTTTCCGTCGGCTCTTAATACAATACATGGTCAATTTTTTATATTAGTATAATTTTAATGACAATAACACGTAGTTCGCTCCCTGGACTCTCTTTATTTAAAAAAAAACCCCATAAAACCTACCTTCTTAATAGTTATTTGTTTAAACCAGCTTTCAATTACTCCTTTGTGTAAGTGTTCTTCCAAATTAATTGATGATTAATTTAATTTAAACGGCAGATCAGTACTTTGATTGTTATTTAGAGGCGAGAAATATTTCATATGGTAAGAATTATTGTATTTTTGCGAGTAAATATTGCGTTATTTTTTATATATAACACTGATTTTTCCAGATACAAATCTTAATATTTAACCCATAGTTGAGGAGAGTTGCTTATTTGCGTGTAAGTGAATATAACGAAGTCGATTCGTTTTCGAACAAAAGTCTCCAATTTCTCACTCCAAGCGAAATCTGATTAGCCACCCACACATCTACTTTCGACCGAATAGCAAATGATATAAGAACATATAGTTTATGTCTTAAAGTTTAAATTTAAATTTATTTCTGTTTTCGGATTTCTATTATTTTCTTTGTAAATTACTTTTTACAATGAATTTTACCATTTTTCGATATGGCTTCTCAATTGGAACCATAGTATGATTACTCTCACACACTTTGCATATTTCTGTCATATAAGGAAGTATTACGATTGTCTCAATTATTTGTTTTAAAAATTTCCGTCCCTTGCTTATTCTCTTTGTTCTACTCTTTGAATGTTTTCCTTAATTTCTCGTTGCTCAATTCTATTATAGTTTTTTTTCTGAATTTCTTTTACTTTAATTTCTGTTGATTTAATAATTTCTCAATATCTTTCTAGTATTGGGTTGGTGCATAATTATCAGGCGTTTTTATAAGCGAGATATTTGTTAGTAAAAATTGTTGTTTTATTTTTTTTTCTGCGTGTCGATAATCATAATCATTCTAAAATGTTACTGTTGAATTATTATGTTTCTTTTTTCATAATAAATATTGTTTGAAAAACGCCTGATAATTATGCACCAAGCCAATAATTCTCTGATTTCTATCGCACTCATTCAAAGTAATAGGGGATGAAAAATTACTTTATTACTCTAAAAAATATTACTAAAAAAGCTAGAGAGTAACTCAAGCAAGATGCTTACAGCCGAATCAGTAAAGATGAAGAATTATAAACTCAATATAGCAGGAAGTGTAAATATGTATATGACGATAAATTAAAATTTGCATTTGACTATGGCTTTAGTCTTCAGGTAAACACCCGCAGAGGAGTTTGTTTCACTAAATTGTAGATTTTGTGAAAAAAAGTCTGAGTGGATTTTTTTACCTTTGGACCACGCAGGAAATGAAGGTGATTTGACTCCATGGAAGAAGCATGGCGTGTCTTAGATATAAACTTTTGAACTGGTGGAACTAAATAATGGAACTGTTCTTAATATTTGCCATTAAACTAGCGATAGATTAGGGATAGGTTTTCAAGGATGCGTCTGTGGGAATGAGGCTGCAGGATGGAGAAAGTGAACACCCTACATGAGCCCTGAAATTTAGACAATGTGGGAACGATAGGATTGAAATGCACTTGCCATATATGGAAGTAATGTTGCATTTTGGGCCAAATCCCGTAAGGATTAAGCACAGGGAGAGTAAAGTGTTTCTTGGAATGCTTGGCGACAGTTTTTCTAACTTCATTAGGAATGCGTATTGTATAATGAGTTGAGGTCTGGAGTGAACTGCACCCCAAAAGCAGCTCAAAGCACGGAAATACATTCTTTGATCGTGAGTGGCTAAAATTTCAAGTCTGATTGCTAATGATGAAACGTTAGTAGATTTGTTCGACATACTAAAAATAATAAGCTAGTTATTTCACCAGTAAGCTCTTAGGAGGAGTAGTCAGCGGCAAGCCCTCGGTAATCTTTTAGTTTCTTGGTAATTTTCTTCTCTCTAAAATGTTTTTTTATTTTTACTGCAGGTTATTTCAAAATTCATTTTTAAATCGATTATATCTTAAATTCTGTCTATATATTATTGTGTTACTTTTCCTTCTCTCTTTCCCTCTCCGGGCCAATGTAGAGAGGGTGAGAGCGGCTATGCCGATCAAATAGGTATTTATATTTGGGAAAATAATATTCCTGAACAAACAAAAACAAAAAAAAATCAACATCCTCTGCCATGGACTCAAGATAAACCTTTCCAAAACAAATATGATGATTTGGTTTGGTTTGGTTTGGTTTACGGCATATCAGTACATTGATGGTTATTTAAAGCCGAGAAATATTTTATATGGTAAGAATTATTGTATTTTTGCGAGTAAATATTGCGTTATATTTTATATATAACACTGATTTTTCTAGATAAAAGACTTAATATTTAATCTTTTATGGGTTATTTAATGCCGACAAGATTTTTCGGATAGGTTCGTATGAATAGAATATGTATTTTTTTGTAAGAAATTCGATTTTTGTCAAGAGGTTTTTTGTCGAGAGTCAAATGTATTGCTGGTAATATTTATTTATTTTCTTTTTTCAAAAATGTATTGCTGGTAATATTTTGTTCAAAGAAGTAATTCTAGTATTGTTCTATAGTGTTTTGACCCCAGTCAAATATTTGCCCATAGTTGGGACCCTAAAAGATGATACCATGCTTGTTCTGAGCGGCCTTGGGAACGACAACAGTTAAGAGGTGGTCCCTTGCTCCTTAAAACATCCCAATCAGAGACTTTGCTGCCCGATGTAGTTTATGGTCATATCCACTATGATTTGGATTCAGAATGAAAGCAGTGATGGCAGCTACATTGAATCTTTCCTTAAAAAAATAAACATTTCAAATACTTCGGTTTATTGATCAGTTGCAACAAATTTAGTATAAGAAATTAGCAAATTGAACATAAAATGGAATGTGCTACAGGTAGTTTCTCGCAGCATCAAACCTTGCCAGAAATCCAAAACATTATCCTAAAAACTTGTGTCGTTTCCATTACTCGGATTATTGTCCTCATCTTTGTCGCCATATTTATTACAACGTTTCGGTCGTTGTACGTTTCGGCCTTCTTCAGCTGGTTGGAATGTCGAACTGAACCCTTTATTTCGCTCGCTGGGATAGACTGTTCTATTTCTACGTGCCATGTATAAATGGATGTCAGTTATCAGTTATCTCCTGTTAATTCCCCCCTCCAAGTTCTCCACTGCCTTAACCGGGTATTGAACTCACACTCTTTGGGTCCTGTCACTGGATCTAACCAACGCCTGTGTCCACTGCGCCATGTGTCCTTGAGGACACATGGCGCAGTGGATAAATAGTGTACATAATAGCTCATTTCAGAAATATAGACAGATATTTTTTCATTTCTTTTAAATAGTCTCGTCAGTTCGAAACTTTCTCATGAATGGCATGCATGGCATCGAACTCGGTAATAATTATTTTATCGGTCAGCTGTATACAACCGTTTTGTTTTGCAGATCGATGGATAAAATGGCTTCAAGCGAGTAAAACGTGTATGCCTTCGCTAGGAACATTCTCCTTTGTACTTCGTGGGCGGGCGCTACATAATCAACAGACGAAGAACTGAAACAGAAAACAGAAATCACATCGCTTGAAGACTTTCAACAGCAGCGACAACTATAATGGATAGTATATAGGATACAAAGAGAAAATAATAACATAATCAAGATATTGATACTCCACGCTCCTTCAAAGAAAAGATTAAGTAGAAAACTTGTATCAATCTGGAATGATATATAACAGCTACTGAACTTGAGAAACCTATTTCGTTTTAAGAGAAAGATTTGATATATTTCAGGCGAATATAGCGCTGGTCTCTCGTTAAACGAATGCCGAATGTTTCATAAATCGGCACTCACTAATATTATTGTTACGTTTACAGACGACGAGAACTGGCAATAAACTTGGTATATACTCGTCCACCCATGTTGATCAGATATGGCATAAAATGGGTTTAAATTGGAAAGCTCAAGCGCGCGTATATGGGCCAAGATCAAAAAGTGCCCAGTCCCCGTAAACAACGTCGCCTTAGCATCGATAACCCACAGATCAACCCTGTGTTATGCAATAACAGAGATGCTGCTGCAGAGTTGGAATCCCCTGAAACAGGAATACCTCAATTATTTTTTCTGTGTTCTGTCCGATGACAGAAACACAATTGAGAGAAGGCAGGCACTACACTTTGATCCCTGCCTAATAGCCACGGAGCGAAGAAAAGCGTAACAGACTGACAGCCCTGGTTCCTATATTTTTTCGGAATATAGAGAAAGTATGGCACGAGGCCAAAAGGAAGTGGGGTAAGCTGATCTTCATCTGACCTGTTTTAAATTATCTAGCCACAAACACTGACCCAAACAAACTACAATGTTCCTTGCACAAAAACAATAAATTATTCCTTACCACTTTTACTACAGTCACCATAATACCACAATTTGTCTACGAGGTCTTAAGTAGTCCCTATATGTACAGTTTGTATGTGAGGGTGATTGATCCCTAAATGCAGTATGTCCCCTTTTAAGGAGACGACTAATATTGCTAGAACTTTCGTAATACCAAATTTCTCATATTTTTACTAGGACTTCTATTTGGTTCTTTGATTTTTTTGGTGAGTCAGTATTTTCATTATCTTACTAAATGATGGATTGCAACGGAGTCTATCCTTACTTTCTCCGATTCATCGTGCAATTCTGTCTGTCTCTTTTTTCACTTTTGCAGCTGTTCGATTTCGAAGATTTCCTACCATTCAGCAAATTCTGGTTATTCATTCATCTCGAGGAGAGAACGAGTAGTTCGGAAGTGCACTGAAGACGTACACTTGAGTTGACTCTTTAGATTCTTAGGGCCGGCAGCAGCGGCCTGGCCGACTATTGATCTTTTTCAAGTGCGCCATCAACGTTGCTGCCGACACTACCCTGAAGTTAACCATCTCTTCTCGCTCACATCACTTTCGCTGCTTCCGTCCATTCATTCCCTCGTTCATTTAATCTTTACTCGTAGTATTCAATTCTTTATTCAGGTCTTTTCCCCTCATTCCTTCATTTAAAAAAAAAATCATTTCACCCCAAGGAAGGGAATAAAGCCACTAATACGCAAGAGGCTACTGAGTGCGAAAGAATATGCGAAAAAGAAAACATTATTAAAGCGAGAGAACAATAAAAGAACAAGAATTAAGAAATCAGTTTGGACTTGAGAACTTAAATATCCTTTCTCTAAATTATATGATTTTTCTTGCGATCTAGCTCACTTGTTTTGGCCTGATTTTTCCAAGTCTTTCTTTACTTAATCGACTGATGCACCTAATTTCGGACAATAAAAGATCAGCATTATTAGTTCGATGACAGGATTATGGTAGCGTGACTTGGGTAAGAAGACCTGACGGAGTTCATACCTCTCTAGAGCAACAAACAAAACAAAACAAAAACAACCGGTAAACTCAAACATTAGGTTTCGCCTTAGTCACGGATACATGGCCTTTTATGGCCCTTTAGCAGGCTATGGTTGAAGGGCGGTTGAACTGGTGAGTCCATGACCAGTTCCCTACACATATATGATTTGAAAGCAATATATTCATTGATTAGTCGAGTGTCTTCAGCAAGCAGAACTGGCGGAGCCTATCTCCATATGTCAAATCACAGCCTGGAAGAAGATGCCTTATATATATATATATATATATATATATATATATATATATATATATATATTAAAAGACGACGGTCATTTTGTGTATATTAATTTTATTGATCGATTTTTCCAAGTTATGAAAATGAGGAGTAAATTCCGTCAGTAATTTTTCAAATTTTATTTCGGATTAAGGCAGCATTCACCAACTTAAACAAGGAGACCATCCAGAAGTGTTGCAGCAAGATCAGGTGTTGTGGAGGGTTAAATTGAAATATCAGTATTATATTCATATCTGCGTAATTATGACGACAATTTATCCATCGCACTATATCTTTTCTATCTCTCTCTCTCTCTCTCTCTATATATATATATATATATATGGTGGTAGAGAGGGTGAAGTGATGTGATTGAGAACACATTATAAAATAATGAATGTGTTTAAATTCTAAATTAAGAAAACTATACATTATATGTTAATTTATGAAATCAGGAAATGTTTGTTTAATAAAACTTCGCTGACATTAAGGACTGTCTCATTTTGGAAGCTAGTGAATATCTGCCTCAAGTATTTCTTATCCATACTGGCTATCATTTCCAGAAAGTGACATTTAATGTATCGTCGTTACTGCAGGAACGTAATCGGCCAGAATATTATAACTAAAAGGCAATATGCCGGTACTGATATGGTCATAACATTTGACCCGCTCCCAAAAGCCATGTCATTTAAGCATTTTTAGACTGGCCCTAAAGATTTAATTGCCCCCCCCCCCAGAAAATGCATATATATAGATATAATCATACGTACATGTATATTAATACAGACGTTTAATTTAGGGATACAGGTGTTTGAGTAAGTATACATTCTCATAATCAGTGTAAATATATGTCTACCGGTCTGCAGCCTTCGAGAAAATATGCCTCTTATATATATATATATATATATATATATATATATATATATATATATATATATATGGAGTAATGGATAGAGGCTCGGAGAGCCGAGTTCGAATTCCAATCGGATCCATTACATTCACTTACGTGCTAAAAGAGGATTAATACCTTTCCCAACGTATGAATCCTCTTCTTCCCCCAGCTATGGGTAAATAGCAGGACAGACTGGGTTCTATAGCCTTGGATGGCAACTGGTCTAGAAGGAAAAACTATAATCAGATTGCCTCACAGATTGTATTTTTCCTTTTTTCTAAATAAAATTAATTTTGCCTATTTAGATTGCATGAGATTTATTTTTGCCTTTTTATATGTTGCATTACATGTTGAGCAATTCACTTGAAACTTTGTGTTGAAGATAAGCCAGGTGATATATATATATATATATATATATATATATATATATATATATATATATATATATACCTGTTTCTGTATTCAGTATTTAATAACCAATCACTTACGAAATTTATATGTATTTTAACTCTGTTCGCAATAATATTTGACAGTCCTGAAGAGGGTTGGGTTCCGTCAATCTAACATGACCAAGAAACGCGACTTCTACTGTGGCTGCAGTACACCTAGTGTCCCTACAACGCTACGAGTCACGGAATAAAAATGTTTGCTTCAGAAGAAACTGATCTTAATAAACAGTACATCGGTGATCATTTATTTAAGATTGATACTGTACGCACATTATAGTTGGTTTAAAGATTATATCAGGTTTTCATAAGGAATACGAAGCTATTACAATGTAACTCTATTAATAAAAACAATATTGGAGAAATTCCCAGACAGGATATATACATTTATATGATAAATATTCCATGGGAATGTTAGCATCTATTATATTATTTTGCTGCGTATTAGAATATGTTATATTAAGAGATGTGTTTCCCTGAAATCTGTTACGTAACGACAGGGTTTTACATAATATTTCATTTCTATTTATCATTTAGTTCCTGATATATGAAACTCATCGATGGTAAGAAAACATAATCTCAAAAGAGAAATAAGATACTGTAGATAACGGGTGAGGAGACACAACGCTAGAAATTGCAAAGCATTTGAACAGATATCACTGAAGAAAGAGAAAAGTGATTTAAAACGTTAGCAATATATTGAGGTACGGTGGAGTAATGGATAGCGGCTCCCATTGAGGAAATGGAGAGCCGAGTTCGTAATTCCAGGTAAGTGAATGTAATAGAATGTATTACATTCACTTACGTGCTAATACACTTGAGAAAAGTATGAATTCTCTTCCTCCCCAGGCATGGGTAAATAGCAGGACAGACCGGGATCTAAAGCCTTGGATGGCAATTTTCTATCGAAAGATCTATGATGTATCACGCATGGCACATAACTGACTGAATATAAGTTACAAAAATAGTTGTTTTTAACAATAAATATATCAGAGATATTAAAAGAGTAATAAACAAGAAAATAGAACTGGCAAGAAAATATCTGAATATTCTAGTGTTGCGAATGTAAAAATATGCGGAATGATGACGAATATTAAAAAATAATATAAAAAAAAATATAATCATAATATGAATAAGTAAAAAATATTCAAACAAACAAAATCAAAGATACGTTTTATTTATTTGTTGTTGTTTTTTAAGGTTATGTCAATCAGAAAATATTTTTAGATTATAAGAATTTATTTTGGTTTGGTTTGCGTTTTACGGCATATCAACCTCATTGGGTTATTTAATGCCGACAACTTTTTTTCTTGGTAATATGTTTTGTCAAAAATCTATTTCTGGTAATATTTTTTTTTGAAAAACGTATTGCTGGTAATATTTTTTCAAAAATATATTGCTGGTAATAGTTTTTTTTTCTTCAAAAATTTTTATTTCTGGAAACAATTCTTTTACAAAGTATCTCTGGTATTAAAACCCATTTTTACACTTTTATAATGCTTTTTACTTCAGTTTCAGAGTTAACTATTTGCCCATAGTTGGGGCCCTAACAGGTGCTACTACCCCGGGTCAGAGTGGAACTGGGAACACTAACAATTAAGGTTCTACGCTCCTCAAAACCTCCTGATCAGAGGCCTTGCTGTTGGATGTAGTTTATCGTCTTACCTAGGACGCGAATTTATTTTGGGGAGATAAGGATTTTATTGTTACAAGTCCTGTTAATTAACCTATAGCTGTTGTTGAGGAAAGATGTGGATTTATAAATTTTTAGTGTCATTGGTTTATACGGCTAAAATATTGTGAAATCAGAAACACAGGCACAGATACGCAAACACACATATATATTGTTTGCATATTCTATAAGAGTGCTCTATTTTAAATACTTTTCAAAGTAATTATTAATACGTGTAAAACTAACATTTTTTTGAATTCATGTTTTATTGTTTTTTGAATTTCCAAGTTGTAAGGGAAACAAAAATCCATTTTGAAAATCGCAATGTGTAAATCAAAGTGTTAATGGGTAAATTACAAAGATTGCTACTTTATATATATATATATATATATATATATATATATATATAAAACCAAATAGCTGGCAATTCGTATTCCAGGACACTCATCAAATAGGGCGGCCATCCAATCCCTATTGCAGACGCTCGCTCAGGTACATTTGTGTTTTTTCAACACCCACTCTAGTTTATACTGCAACTACGCTGAGCAGAACGTATTTACAGTTTCTGGGAGAGAGCGTGTTATCTAGCATGTTCAACAATCTGAACGACGCTATAACACTCAAACCCTCGGTCACAATGACTTGTGACTTCGTGCTAACACAGCTATGACGGCCCCAAGTGTTCTGTCTACCAAATTTCACTCACATGGCTTGGGTCAACCCGTGGTATGCTTTTCAGGCAGTTTCCAAAGGTATCGCAAGCTGTGATGTGTGTGTGTGTGTGTGTGTAAAAACTTAAAGTGGAATTGGTTAGAAGAACTTGTTTGGAGCCTGTTAAAGCTTTGAGCGTGCTGGCGTTGTTCAAATTTGCTGATCATGACAGATTTGACATTCTCTCCAACAAACTCTAAACGACGTCCACTCAGCATAGTTTCAGGCGTTGTGTAATTAAACAGAAATGTGCCTGAGCAAGCGACTGCAACAGGGATTGGCCTTAATGACTAACGAAAGATGCTTTGATTTAATTTTAACTGTTCGGATCATTTTTAAAGTTTTCGTGGAAAATTTGAACATGACTTATTCGTTGTGTTCTGAACGCATTTCAGGTTTAAAAGCCATCATTGTGTTGTTTTATTTTTGTACTAAGAAAGTCTTTAGGCGTGTGCATTGTGTTTACTTTGATAATTTCTTCACTGGTCGCTATCATAGACACAAGCATATCAACTCCTATACATAACTTTTCGATAATGTCGGTTTCATTTTCTTCCTGCATAACGCAGAGATATTTAACAAATTGATTGCCTGTGAAGAAAATTGGTCGTGTCAATAGGAACTGTCAGTATAAAGATATCTATACAGTGGGGGGAACAAAGAATTCGTAATGCGATAATTTGCTATAAATTTTTAACATAAGTCAAATTTTCGATTAGCATGGTTATTGGGAAGTGAGGAAGTGGCAACTAAAATCCTTTCGAAACTGAACCTTTTTCTGAGAAGTGGATTACCCAAATAGAAAATGTTTCTGCGCATGAAGCCTTTGGATATATGGAAGTTCCTTGTTCAGAAAACCATTAAAAATATAAGCCATCAACTTTACAGACGAGACATAACCCGTGCGAGTTTTACACTTTTCTAAAATAAAAAAAATAGCTATCCTTGAAAACACAAAGATATGAAACATCACTAAGATAGCGGAACATGTGACTAAATTTCTGACGTTTTTTTTTTTTTTAATCATTTCCTCTCAAGCAAGGCGTATGGAGTCAGTTAAGCTGCCAGGCTTGCGACAGGCTTGTCGAACTCTCTACCTTCAGGGAGCGAGGAACCCAGGCGGGCAGACTCCTCTGGGGAGGTAGACAAACCTGATCCCGTGTATGCGCGGTCTACGGGGAATTTTTGCCCGAGCTTACGGGCTCGGAATCGCCCCACGTGAAAATAAAAAAACGACCTTGTGCAACATCCTGCCTTGTGGGGAGGTTTGGCAAATACCAGCAAGGCGATAATGCTAATAATAAACAGGAGGTTACAAGGAGTGAAGGTGAACGAGAAGACCGAGAATAGAGAGGATCTGTCAAGAAGAACAGGTCTGTATTCAAAACCAAGTGTTCGGATTGAGGGCTAACCACACAATATTCCGTGGATTTCGGCTGTCGTCAAACTATCGGAAAGTCCATTGAAATGATCATGAAGAAGAAGAATCAGTCTGTTATTTCTGCTGTCAGATTACCCCAGGCTCCCCACGATGGATACAAACAGATATGCGTTTGCAGCGTAAATTAAGCAAATA
>OZ038490.1:63491598-63534098 GCA_964036315.1 Acanthosepion esculentum
TATATATATGTGTGTGTTTGTACATGCGTGTGTATATATATATGTGTGCATATATATATGCGTGTATATATGTATGTATACGTATATAAATACGTGTATATATATGAATATATATATGTATATATGTGTATATATATGTTTATATGTGTATATATATGCATATATGTGCATATATATGTGTATATATATGCATATAGTTTTATATATATGTATATATATATATATATATATATATCTGTATATATATGCATATATGTGTATATATATGTATATATATGTATGTATATATATATGTATATATATGTGTATATATATGCATATATGGGTATATATATATGTATATGTGTGTATATATATGTATGTATCTGTGCATACATATGTATATATGTGTGCATACACACACACACACACTTATATATATATATATATATATATATATATATATATATATATATATATATATATATATATATATGCATAGTGAACATTGATGTCAATGCCAGAGGCGACAGTCGATTTCATGCAATAGATGCCTCATTCTGTTTATTCATGTCTTGAATAAATAGTGTGTAATCCGTCGATTGGAATGCACAATAGACAAATCCTACTAAAAACATGTGTCCTTTATAATAAATAAATAAGTAAAAATAGTGTGTATATTTCTAATAAGTAAACTCCATTATAATAACGTTTGCAATAAGAAAAATACTAAGCAAACCTAACGTCTATATCTCCCAACCAGCGTTTGTGTGTATAATTCCTGTGTGCATGTGTTTCATTATTCTAGTTTGTCTATGCGAGGTTCGGATGATAATGTGTATTCGTTTGTGTGCATGTGTATATTTGAGAATGTACTAAGCATTTTTTTATCTGTGTTAGGTGGCTGTCCGTACATTGATTTGGCGACTGAAAGACTTTATACCGGTTTTTGGTTGTAGGTTTTAGAAATATCTATCTACAAACTTAATAAATACATGTAATAAAAAGACAACACCATAAGACGAACTGTCACGTGATAAGACAAAGTAGCGATATTCGAAAATGAGGAAACCGACAAAGAACAAAAACTCAACTATTGGATAATGGATTATGAAAGGCGAATATTCTCAGAAATTTTACATTTAAATATGACACTGACGGTACAGAGATGCTTGCTACCAGTACAAGAGGAGTAAAATTCGGGACCCAGAACCGTGGAGCATACCAAATGATACTTTCGTATTTCGCAAATAACTATCATAGCTTTGCAGAGTTGAAAGATGATAAATAGAAAACGTGAGGAGCTATGCAAACCAACGTCACGAATGGTGATCGCAATAAAAACAATAATATAACTTTGGGTTAATTGTTCCCCTTAGTTAGCCAGTTGTATTTATTTGTATGATCATATAGTAGTAATAATTTCTGGTAATTCTTGGCAGGACGCAAAAGGAACAGAAGAAAATAGCGCATAACATGCCTAATAGGCGTATGTAAATGGTTGGAAGAATAACGATTAGGATAGAGAGTAAAAAACAAAACAAAATTGACTAATAACTACAAAGGATAGCAAACTGTGGAGAGTCATGACAACTCACGTCCAGAAGAGACACTGCATATATATATATATATATATATATATATATATATATATATATATATATATATAATAATAATAATAATAATTATAATAATAATAATAATAAAGACCACAAACAAACAAAAAATGCCTCCTTATTGATATGGCAGTCCCTGCAAAAATATATACATTTCCGGTCATCTCTCAAACTAATAGACACTAATAATAATGAAAGCTGAAACTGAAGGTTTTATCCTTGCTGCACAGGACCAATGCTTGTTAACTAGGAATTATCAAGCACATATACTAAAATGTGTTAGCCCAAAATGCAGATTCTGTGATAAATATCCAGAAACCATTGATCATCTTGTATCAGGTTGCACGATATTGGCACCCACTGAATATAAAAACCGGCATGATAGAGTGGGCCAATATCTGCACTGGTAAATTTGCAACTTCTACGGGAAGGAAACTGAAATAAACTGGTACGAACAACACCCAGACCCGGTTACGGAGATAGGACCTGTTACAATTCTATGGGACGACACAATCCACACTGACAAAACAATCAAAGCTAACCGCCCAAACATTGTTATTAAAAACCACAAAAAATCCTCCTTATTGATATGGCAGTGCCTGCAGTCTGCAATGTATCTTTTAGGATATTCGAAAAGCTGTCAAAATGCAAGGACCTTGAAATAGAAATTTTAAAAATGTGGCACATCAACAATGTTTGGAAAAGATTCCAGTAGACTAATTAAAGGGATCCCTGGAAGTCCATGCCTCAAAGAGATACGAAAAATTATTCTGACAAGTACAGCCCACACTTTACGAAGGGCTTTTTCTATGTAATAATTATTATTTTTATTATTTTTTCAGTGGAAAGTGTCATGATACCATTTCTAACCTTAGGTCCCTGGGTGGGACCCGGGTAAGAAATGTGTAAACAGCAGATATCAAAGGAAATAAAAATAATAATAACAATTTTAGTTGGTCAGTGGAAAATGTCATGATGCCATTTCTGACCTTAGGTCTTTGGGCGGGACCGGAAATGTGTACACACCAGAAATCAAAGGAAATAAAATAAAAATAATAATAATAATAAAAAATATTTATTGATTGATTCGTTTTCTACGGCTTATCAACATTTTCGATGGTTATTTAAAGCCAGCATATATTTTTAGATTGTACGAAATAAAGGGGATTAATAAGTTTTCCAAGGGTATTTGCCTATTAATGTATATAATGAACCTAACTGGAAATGGAACTCGGCTCTCCGATTAACAATTCCGAGTCATTATCCATTGCACCATCTGCAAACAGTAAGCTGTGTAAGCTATCATCCATCAATGTACTGAACAAGCTCGGCGTTGCTTAACTTCGGTGATGGTAAAACGAAGATGATGAAGAAGTATTTTCACCTATATATGTGTAGAGAAGAGACCAACATAGTAAAGTATATATATATATATATATATATATATATATATATATATATATATATATATATATATATATATATATATATATATATATATATATATATTACCATTTTGGTCTTTTCTTAGAGACATGCACATAGAATGGCGTCGTTGAACTCACGGGAAAGCAAGGCACCTGATGTTCGCCACTTAACCCATGACTGATAACCTCCGCCAACGACAAAGGAAACGAGAGTAAATAAGAAGCGACGTCCGTGTTTCGGCGATAAAAATCTCTACACGGAAACGAAGTGCTCTTTGCTCAATAGTCAGCTGTAATAATTTATTAATAGTCAGATAACGTTAATTTTTTTTCATGTTGCTACATTAATCAACGCAACCCGGGCGATCGATTCTCTTTCCTATCTGACCTTATCTCGGAGCAAATGTGATCTTTCCACGAACAGCTAACATCAACTGCGCGTTCGGAGTCTTTGTTTTCTGATAGATTTGCCGCTGTTGCTTTTCTTGTTGCTTTTGATGGTCCTCGTAGATATTTTGGGTATCATGTTGAACGTCATGTATTGTTCTCTCGGGGCATTGTTTAAGTCATTCACAAAATCCATTCAAAACATTGAAACACAGGAATGATAATTAAAATATATTTGTAAGTTCAGACAGAGGAAAAGGTGGAAGTTTCGATATAAATTGAAACTATTCATTTTCAAGTGTTCATTTCTATATTCTGATATTTGTAAATAACTATTTACTAAGTTTAAGTCGTTCTTTCGGAAGGAGACAAGTGTTTTTTCCAAAGGAAGTATCAAATATGTTGTAAAATCTTTTTGTCTGGCAACGATAAATTCCACTTCATTTTACATTGAAACCTTTTATATGAGCCTTCGTGAAAATCGATACACATGCTTACAGATTTCCCAATAAGAACCTGTCAATCCTTAACTACACTACGTGACACAATAATGTCTATTTGAGTCGGTTTGCGTCAACTAGTTGGGCAGTTCCTAAATTCCATCAGTTCGTGCGTTACATTCGAAATTCAGTTTGTTTTTTGATACACATTCAGATTTTTACAGGCTACATCGATAGTAAAAAAAACAAAAACAAAACAAAACAAAAACAGTGCAAGACTTTTAATATACTATTTTTAATGCCATCAACCTTCACGATGTAAGTGATAATGGCATTCCACAGTTCCTTGAACTTAATATTCGATGACCTCCGTTTCAGTTACTTTCCCACTGCCGTAACGCAGATTACTGGTGTATTGTCTATAAATATATTCATGTTAATCTAGCCTGATGAGCTTATCTTTTTCATTGTAAATATTCATTGGGGTTTCATTTTTAAATGTTGTTATTTTTATTTCTCACCCCCAACAAACTAATTATACATATGGGAAGTAGTTAGGATTACATAGAGACTTTCATGTATTATGGTGGCTGTAGTAAGAATGGTATGCCAAAGGGTAGTGTTTTGGTAAGGAATACAGTGCCCTTTTTATGTCAGTAATTTTGATTAGCTAATTTTAATTCTCAGACAGAATAAAACCAGCTTGCCCGTATCACCCTTTTGTGACAGAGAAGGGAATTGGGGGAAACACACACACACACACACACACACAAACACACACACACACACACACACACACACACACACGTATATTTTTTTTATTGAAAGTGGATCTGAGCAGCGAAATTAGATCCAAACATTTTTGTTTACTGATGGGAAATCTAGTCTAGAGCAGGAGTTGTATCCATTTGGAATTGGGTCATTAGAAAGACAATGATTGGTCGAAATAATTTTTATCGGTTAAAATTATAAATAGAACTTAGTAAGCTATGAGGAACTTTGGAATTCACATGATTTTGGTTGAAAGTAGCCAGAACCCGTGATAATCGCGTGCGAAGTAGTAGGGTTATGGATCAATTATGATCAGCCAGGTTTATCTATATAAAAGCGTAGTCATGCTGTAAAAAGTGGTAGTTTTTGGCTTGTTTGTCTTCGAGAGCAGTCGAGCTGGGTGGAGAGATGTCGGAGATTGAAAGTGAGCAGAGTTGAATTGAAGGCTCGAAGAAGTACGAAAGTGACGTCAGTGATTGGTACAAAACGCCCGCTAACATGTGCTGTTGATATAAGAACGAAGAAGCGAATTACTCCTCCAACATCTAAGACTACTACTGCTACTATTATTACTACCACCAGGAACGGAAACGTCGAACAAACCACCCCTCTCCTTTAACAAAATTACACGAAGTGTTTTCTATTGTTTTGTTGATCATCGTTCATATACGAGAGACTGGAGATAATTCTTGAAGAGAGAGGAGAGAATTGGGCCCGAGCAAGACGAATTATTCTCTCCATTTCCTTGCAGACGGAAGAGAGAGACAGTTGGCGACTCGAGGGGGAGAGGAAGTGACGTCAGAGATTGGAATGAAGCGTCTGCTAACATGTACTGCTGATATAAGTACCGCTGCTTCTGTTACAACGAAGATTACTACTACTGTTACTTCTGCCGAGGCGGAACGCAACTATAAACTTTAAGCTGCGCACAGAAATCTTTATCTCTCCATCGCAAGAGTCGTATATCGTTCTGAGACGATTTAACAACAAGTTAATTACAACCCTCTCTCTCTCTCTCTCTCTCTCTCTCTCTCTCTCTCTCTGTCTAGAATCCAGTGTATGAGTTTTACGTCAATTTCTTTTCTTTTCTGTAACCAGTTTCATTTCTATAGTATTCCTTTCTACTATATAAAAGACATTAACAATTCAACCATCGAATAGTTGGTTGTCCGGCTTTCTGCAGATATATATATATATTTTGGTGCATTCTAAATTTCTTAGCTCAGATTCTCCAGCTGTGTCTACATCTTCAGTCGACCGTGAATGGATGAAAATCACTTCTGCTTTCTGGATCAAAACAAACACAACGTGGGCAGGAAGCAGGATTAAACCAGTGGGCTGGTCGATTGATTTACGGATGCTCAGGGGACCTACGGTCACTCCCTTAAGTTCGGTTAAGACCGAGTAGAAACGCCAACCCAGAGAGTAAGACGTCGGAGGTTGAGGGGCTGGGGCGAAAGGGTTAGAGTTTGACCTTGTCCCACATTATTGTAGTTTGCAAAATTAACATTTGTTTCTAATTTCGTGCCTAGACTTAATTTGTTTAAGCTTGGTACGAGATTGAAGGCAGAGTCTCATCATTTTATACTTGAAACGTCTAGATATAAGAGTATGTTCTTTGGGAAACTCGAATTGGTTAGCAAGCTTGTCTCTCTAGAACAATTACGACTTAGTAGTGAGTTCAATCCACACTGGGTGCCCTATACTTTCGGCCTTGTGCCACATCTAAGCTATGCTTGGAAAATCACTATATGGGCAACTCGGGTTGGCGTAATGGTTAGCAAGATTGTCTCGAGAGAACAATTACGACTTAGTAGTGGGTTCGATCCTCACTGGGTGCTCCCTATTTTCGGCCTTGTGCCACATCTAAGCTACGCTTGGAAAATAATTATAACCGTATGTTCTCTGCTAACAGTTTCATCACTATCGCTCGTGGAACATTTTTCCGACTTCTTGCATTCCAGTGAATTTGGACCTTCAAACAATTAAATACAACGCCAATCCTTAGCTTCCGTTGTCTTAATTTCTGTTCTTTTATTGTTCTCTCTCATTAGTAATGCTTTTTTCTCGTTTTCTTTTATACCTATAATTTACAAAAGCTCGTTATGTAGGTTACTCACTGATTTTCCATATCCCTCTTGCCTTCACTATGTCCTGTGTTTGTAGAAACCTTCAAGCCCTCTGTCCTCATTATCTACCCTAGAAGTTTCAACTGACCTTTTCTGATTGGAGGTTATCCGCTTATGTGACTTTTCAAACATACTGCTGCTGCCCCAAACACTTTGCCAAAAAACTGCCATAAATTTACTGTAGGCTATGACTATTGTTATGGTGGCATACATATACATATGTTTTTCTAGATTAATATTTGTAGTAGAGGATTAATGAAAGTGGGTAAAATTTGAGTAATTGTTTGCATATATATATATATATATATATATATATGTGTGTGTGTGTGTATATATACATACATACATATACATATACATATATATATATATATATATATATATATATATATATATATATATATAAGAAGAAATATAATCTTAAGATGTGCTACATTTATGGGATAAAGTGCTGAATATCAGAGATAGAGCGTGTGTAAATATAAAAGTGAACATAGAAGTCAACACTTAGAGGCGACAGTCTGTTTCATGCTGGATGCAATCGTGGCCTGCGTTGTTCTTCCTTGGTCCTAACCTGGACCATAACAGTGTATAATTCCACATGCTTTTGGATATCTCAATTTTAGTCAATTTTCATCTTGCTGACTCATCTCTTGGTGGTCTAGTGGATAAAAGCGTTGGTTGATTAAATTCAAAGTGACTTTAAACAAAATGTTGTGAGTTCAATATTTGGCCACAGCAGTGGGAACAAAACTTGAAGAATTCTGTTTTCTCAGCCATATTTTCCCATTATATGCGCTAGAAATGTCAACTGTTTCCTTCTAATGTTAGGTATAATTGTGCTTTTAGTTTCCATTTTCTCGAAAATTCCGTCATTGCTCATATATTCAGCTCAGGGTATCCTCAGCATCCTTCTGTAGAGCTACATTTCGGTTGTTTCAAGTCTCTTCTTGATCTGTGAAGAGATTCTCCATCATACACTGCCATATAGGAGGATATATGTCACATAACACTTAAATGTTCTTTTTTATAGTTTTTAATGACATTTTCCTGTTTCTTAATAATGGAAAACATCTTTGCTTTTCTAGATCGCCTTCGGATTCCGGTGTTGCGTTTTCCGTCCTCTGTTAAAACACTTCCTAGATATTTAATTTTTTGTACTTGTTTGATTTTGACACTTCCAAGTCATACTGAATGTAAAATGTCCACAATTTGAGTCCACAAATAAAATGTGCCATCCGTATGGATATATATTGGTTGAGTATGAGCATTCTTTTGGCTCACCAGGGGTCAGAGCAAGACTGACAGATGTTGGACAACTTTATGAAATAAACGTACGACAGTGGTTCATCACATTATATTAATTTAACTTAATTTTTGAATTTTTAAACTGTTCCTTAATTTCTATAGAAAATAATTATTCCTCTTTAAGCTTACACCTGATCTCAAGGGAAAACTCGTACATACGATGCGTTGGTAAAGATGCAGGACAAATGGTCGTCTCTTTGTTCCGTTCCAGTAACTACCAGATTTCTTATACAATCCTGGGTATAACGATAAACTACATCCAGCAGCAATGCCTCTGATCGGGAGATTAGAGTTTTGAAAACCATGGAACCACCTCTTGCTTCCACATCTACCCTGACTCGGGGTGGTAGCATCTGTTAGGGTCCCAGTTATGGGTAAATTGGAAAAAAAAGACAAAACGGTATGAAAGTCTGAAAATGCAATTTTATAAATGGACCGACAATAAGTTTTTTTATCAGTAGATGAGGCATACAGTTGCGTTCAAAATATAATTAGTTGAAGCCATAAAACTGTGATCAAAATACTTAAATCAATAAAAAATAAACATCTCTTTATGCTATCCTCTACCTTTAAAAGAGATTGAACAGGTCAAAGAATTGAGTACTGTTGTCATGTGTGGACGAAAGCTATCTTGTCCTCACTTTCCACTTGATAGAGTTCAAAAGCGTCTGCGCATCCCTGTGGCTGAAAACTATTTGATATCTTTATTTTTCGAGGGAAATGGAAGTTGGTTACTGGGTACGTCTTACAATTACACCCGAAAATGTATTCTTGAGTAGGTGACGGAATTAACATACATCTAATCACCGTTAACTTCAGGTAAACTGTGGCTTAAATCTAGCACCTATTTACCCATATATATAGTTAAGTTTATATATATATATATATATATATATATATATATATATATATATATATATATATATATATATATAAACAATGGACACATGGTGAAGGTGTTACATTTTTTTTGTTAATTGAAGGACTAAAAAGAATGGAAATAAGAGTAAGTAGAATCGGTTTGCGTGTGTGCATGTATATATCTCAGTGAGGGAAACAAAGGCCGTTACATAATACTTCTGACCGAGTTTGTCACCATCTTCCTTACTAGAGCGAAATCGTTACTGCTTTAGCTTCCTTTCTTATGGAAGAGCGTACATTGCTGCTGAACCAAAAGCTATCCATGATTGGACTATAAATTACAAAGAAGAGTCGCAGAGTGTAACGAGCAAAGTTGCAGCTGACCAGGTGGCACACAAGTCAAAACCCGATCAGTATCGGGTAGATCACCGTGGAGATAGGTATGAGAAAGAACCTAAACCCCTAATAAACCTAGGCTAAAAACATCAAACAGATATATTTCACTATATATACATTCATATATATATGTGTGTGCGTTTACACACACACACACACACACACACACACACATATATATATATATATATATATATATATATATATATATTTATATATATATATATATAATTATTTATATGAAAATTGTAACATATATAGGTTATAAAATCACTACAAAAATAGTAATTATGTTTCAACACTTCTGGTGTCTTATTAAGTGATGGTGTTAAATATATATATATATTTGTATTGAATATATATATATATATATATATATATGTATATATATATATATATATATATATATATATATTCAACGCCATCAATGATAAGACACCGGAAGTGTTGAAACAAAATGGCTATTTTTGTAGTGATTTTATAACCTATTTATGTTATAACTTCCGAATAAATAATCATATTTGCTTTACTCTGTATTGAACACACTTCTAAGAATAGTATTTGTTGGTTAATGTGAATTTATTCCGTATACACCAATCCTATACTTATATATATATATATATATATATATATATATATATATATATATATATATTTGTTGTAATTCAGCACACTCTTGTAAAGCCATCAATAATTTCCAAAGCCGAACATGCGAGAGACTATACGTTGTTTCATTCTATCAGCAAACAGTGACTTTGCTTCAAAAGGACACGCTTGCAATCGTTACGAGCAGAGACACGTATGTTGCTAATCAGACATGCCTCCCGGCTGTAGAGCCGGAAGAAGTGATTCCTATCAGCTATAGCGACTGATTATGTAGGTGAGAACCAAAGAGATCAACGCGGTTTAAACTGGTATTTCTTTGTTGGAAGAGGAGACCTTAGACGCGCGTTTTTGAACAGGATAATTAAAAACTTCATTCCAAAGAACGTCACGAAGAAAATGACAGAACGAGTCCCAAACTGCTTGTTGATAACAGAAAGATATTCTGTTCGTAGGAGGTTCTTAGTTGATGGCGGGGGAGCGGGAGGAGATGTTTAAAGACACCGCGCATTATCATAGTTGCCAAGAGGGTAGAGCTGCGTAGTACGACAATACTCAGTAGAGGTAAAAAATAGATCGAGAAGAGTGTCCGTCAGGTTTACTGTGGATACGCGTGGGGAAGTTAACCACTTGTGTGAAAGATTGAGTGAGTGAGAAGTTAGGGGTTGGATGCCAGCGAGGTCAGTGACAGTGTTTAAGCTACTTGGTATAGTGGGTATTAAATCACTAAACACGGGTATATTTGCAAACGGGTGTAGGGAGATGACCTTGTCCATATTTTCGGAAATACTATCTAACACGCCACAGTCTTGGGAGGAAGGGGAACGGTAGAGAAAGAAGGGATAGCTGACAGAGTTAATAGAGAGAGAGAGACAGACAGACAGACAGACAGACAGACAGAGACCCTTGTACGATTAATAGTCTGGAGATTCAAGTGAGAGTTCCTTAGCCAGCGGGAGATGTCCACGGACATAAAATGCATGTAGACTTTTAATTCCTTTCTAAGTAGAGGAAGATATCCAGGAATCGAAAAATCAGATGAGGAGATTTTAGAGATTAGTTTCGTAGAGAGCTAGGATGTCCGAAGACTTTTCGAAGATTCCACATTGCAGAAGTTGGTACACATACCACGGATCTTGGAGAAAGAAAGGTTTAGGGGTTTAGGTGTTTTTGTTGAACTCGTTTAGGTTTATATATTTGGTTGTTTATAGCCATGATGTTTTATATTAGTAAGGAAAGACCTTGGGTAGTAGCAACGGTCTGTTATCTAATATAACATACGCAGGAAGGGGACTAGCGCAGACTGCAACATATTGCGGCCTCGGTGTTGCCGAACGAAGGTGCTTGCAAACAACCCGCTATGCGCCACATGACACAGCAAGAACCCCGATATTATGTAACTGCTGAGCATAGCAGCCTTTCAAGACGATAAGCGAGAGTTCGAGCGCCTAACTACCAGTCGGAAACAGCAACCAGAAAACTATCAACCCAGTATTATCAGTATGAAGAGACGTTTCCTCCATCCATGCATATCACAAAGATTTAATGACAGCACCATTATTAAGGTCTGAGAAATGGAATGGAACCGAAAACCCTTTCCTAAACAGGAAACAAAGGATAAGCCTCTACTTCAGTTCAAGGTAAGGGGGTGTATGAACTGGGCGGTAGTAGAATCTATCCCTATTAAAAAAAAGAAAATCACACAGAAAACAATTCCCTTTTGATTCCAGACAAATTATTTCAAAGAATCAGCTTTCTTTCAGAAACAAAACAAAACTTATTTGGATAATCGGGCTTGCAGCCCACAGATGCCCCGCCACAAACATGTATACATATCTGTGTGCAGGGTGAGGTGTGGGGGTATGAAATAAAAAAGAGTAGAAAATAATTAAGTTTTACGTTTTTAAAGTCCTAATACCAACACTTTCAAACTGCGTTTGAAAATCCCCAGTCAGTAACCAACAAAACGAAAAAAAACTTCATTACATGCTATGACCAAAATCAAATTAACATTACATTAACACGATTTAGTACGTAATATATATAGATGCATATATAAATATATACATTGTGTGTGTATATGTGTGTGTAAATGAAATCAGCTTATGCAATATAGATAATACCTCAGGGAACTGAAAACGCCTGCCTCATATACGCCATTACCTTTTAGAAATAGATGAACGACTGTTCATTGTTCCATGAATAATATGGTTTTTTCTCCAAGGAATGAAAGAATTATTATAGATACCTTGAAGCATTTGTCGTTTTAATTCATTCATTTTATTTATTGTCGTACGCTTCATGGAATAAATGAAAATATTTTCATTCTTTCTTTTTTTTTTAATGTGATCAAATTGTGTTATAGAGCTATGAAAGGCATTGCCGTTCTAACGCATGAGATTTAACCGTTTCTGTTGTTTACAAACATGCATTTTAGTACATTCAGCCTTAAGATCGTTTGTAGTAAAAACTGATTAGTCAGGTAGCCCCTAACCCTCAACGTTGGTTTCTAATATATCTATACATACATACATACATACACACACACACACACACACACACACACACACACACACATATATATATATATATATATATATATATATATATATGAGTATGTATGTATGTATATATATATATGTATATATATATATGTATATATATATGTATGTATATTATATATATATATATATATATATATATATATGCAAATATGTAGAAAAATAGGAAAGAATACGTTAGGTAAATAATATAATTATACAGAATGAACGTTAGGTAAATAATATAAATTATAAAGTTGCGTAAATTTTCGCTTGAGGATGAAACACAGCTTGATACTTTAATTCAATTTAATTTTAATAACTATATTGAGGGTTTCGGCTCTTGTTTTTGAAACATGAGAACTCTTATGTAGCGAAGGAATCATATTTTTTAAATAATTATAATACATACATACATACATACATTCATACATATATATATATATATATATATATATATATATATATATATATATATATATATATATATATATATATATATATATATCGAATAATAATATTTACTCTTGTTGCAGAGATCCCAAATAACAGAACTGCTGAAAAGAATTTGTGATCTTTAACCATCAGAATTCTGAACACATATTCTTTAACCTTCAAATTCCTAGTTCGCTGAAAATCTTAATTGACAAATACTGAATACACTGCTACAATAACGGACTATAATCTCAGAGAGTTAATGAAAACCTAATTATGCTATAGTTTAAGATTTCAACCCAATCTTTCGATTATTTGAGGTAAAAAAGGAACAATGACATAAGTGATAGACGCTTGGGTGATCATGTTTCTTTCGATTCATGACTCACGAAGCAGAAGATGTTTCCTTTGTCGGTGCTCTTTCTTTCCGCGGTAGACTGGTTGCCAACCAAGGCTATAGAATCCAGTCTATCTTGACATTCGACTCATAGTTGCGGGGTGGGATTCACATCTTTCTCAAGTGTATTTGCGAATGTCAGTGTAACGAGATCGACTAGAATTCGAACTCGGCTCTCCGATTTGTCATTCCGGACCATTATCCATCACACGACACAGCATATAATTAAGCGAAGTAGTACCTGAAAATTGCTATAAGTGCCTTGATTATAAAGATCAATGGAATGTGCGCCTGTAACTTCCAGAATCAGTCTGACAATGGTCTTCTTGATAACTGCTCGCGTGCAATTATTACGGGTAGTTTTGGAAAATTAGCTACTGAATCCCTAGAAAGATATACCGAGGCTTTTGGCAATATATTTGTTTTGGTTGAATTGCAGTTAATCAGTAGCACACGCATTTTAAGGCCGGTTGAGGAACATTTCAAAACGACGAACATTTAGGAAGTCCAATGATCATCAAAACGCCAGTAATGTGTACATAAATTCGTCAACTCTTTTACAAGGGCATTCGACAAAATTACTTACATAATAGGCTCAGCTGCAGCATCTATCCTAGTATCCACACGGAAAACCTGACATATTTTACGCTTTGGGGAAGATTATCATTGAATAACAGTTGACTGAAAGATAATTATATATTCTGCCTGAATTTCTGGGATTAAAAATTAGTATTATTTCCTTTATTCGCAGTTAACTTTGAAGGGAACACTCTATTTTATTTACAAGGAAGATTATTCCCGTTTCCTTGTCCATTCTGGTGCGAAACTGAGTAAAATGTCTTCTTCATGGTCCAATGCTCGTGATTTTTATCTAGAGCTCCATGATAAAGTCCAAAGAAGAACCAACAATACTATTGGCCCTATTCTGGCGTCTTGGCTTCAGTCTCTTTCTCACCACCGTAATTTTGTTATGCGGTGCCTTTTCTATGAATATTTTAATTGTAATTATTCGGATGAACTCTACGCTATAGTACCTAGAGTTTTTGAATTTAAGCCAGTACTAAACTAGCGTCAAGATCTCATCACTATACAGTTGAGTTGGCTAGATATAACAGTCATATTTTCATTGTAATTATTCGGATGAACTCTACGCTATAGTACCTAGAGTTTTTGAATTTAAGCCAGTACTAAACTAGCGTCAAGATCTCATCACTATACAGTTGAGTTGGCTAGATATAACAGTCATATTTTCATTGTAATTATTCGGATGAACTCTACGCTATAGTACCTAGAGTTTTTGAATTTAAGCCAGTACTAAACTAGCGTCAAGATCTCATCACTATACAGTTGAGTTGGCTAGATATAACAGTCATATTTTCATTGTAATTATTCGGATGAACTCTACGCTATAGTACCTAGAGTTTTTGAATTTAAGCCAGTACTAAACTAGCGTCAAGATCTCATCACTATACAGTTGAGTTGGCTAGATATAACAGTCATATTTTCATTGTAATTATTCGGATGAACTCTACGCTATAGTACCTAGAGTTTTTGAATTTAAGCCAGTACTAAACTAGCGTCAAGATCTCATCACTATACAGTTGAGTTGGCTAGATATAACAGTCATATTTTCATTGTAATTATTCGGATGAACTCTACGCTATAGTACCTAGAGTTTTTGAATTTAAGCCAGTACTAAACTGGCGTCAAGTTCTCATCAGTATACAGTTGAGTTGGCTAGATATAACAATCAATTCTATGCTAACAGTCTTTTTTTTTCTCGCACTTGTCACTTGTGGGACTCCTTTCCGGGTCCGTGATTTCCTACCAATTTTAATCTGCAAAAATTTTAATGCAATGCCAAACTCTATCTACTGTCCACCTGATTACACTTATTTTGTTCTCGCTTGTTACCAATGTTTCTAACTCTTCTCCGCCCTGTAATCTCTTGTGTCTTAGTGGCTTTAATGCCTTTCATGGGGGTGATCTAGAATTTTAAAAAAGACATTCTTAGAGGGTAATCAATATGTATTGCTGTTTAAAAATAGATCAATAGCAGTCAGAATGAAAATTTCTTATTAGCATTAAACCTGATTCAGTCCTTTTTAGCGACCGTAGCCTCATGGCTACCAGATACCTCACTTGCAAGACATCGAAAAATATCTCACAGAATTAAATGAATCAAACATGGACTCATTCTTTCCGGGTTGTCGACATGATATATTTGAAAGGTCATCGACTTTCGCAAAACGTGGTGGAAAATACTTTCTTGTCTGAATAAACATGCTATGAATTGATATGAATAAAACATTATCGCTAAGAGAAAAAAAATGGCTAATTTTGAATCAGTCACACATGTCAGTTTGAGAATGAAACAATACAGAGACAAGTGAATGCGTTTAATGAACAACAATATTAATGACGACCCACAACAAAAGGCAAAAAGGGGGAGATTAAAATTAGCTTGGAGCAATATCAACAAACAAACAAAGTGTGGAACGAATTATTTCTAATGTTATCTTGTTATTGCGGTGTGATCAGCTTGAAGATGAGACTACGAGGCGTGATGTAGAGTTGGCATTGCCAGAGGCATTACTGAACTAGAGGAAAATCAAATCTCAATTTACTGGTAAATAAGATATCAAGAACTGATAAATTGGCGTGTTAAATCAACATCACTCATCTACACAAATACACAGACTGGCATACGCACACACACAAAAACACACAAGCATACGCAGACGCAAAAACGCACACAAAACACGCATATAAGTATATATATGTATATTTAACTTTTAGCCTATTTACAAAGAAGTGTAGAAGAATCCTCGACATCAGGGAAAGAGCATTTATATATATATATATATATATATATATATATATATATATATATATATATATATATATATATATATATATATGGATAAGTGAACATAGAAGTCAACACTTAGAGGCGAGAGTCTGTTTCCTGCTAGATGCAATCTTCAGTCCACCCGACGATTGTATATAGCATAAAACAGACTGTCGCCTCTAAGTGTTGACTTCTATGTTCACTTTTATATTTACACAAGCTCTATCTCTGATATTGAGCACTTTATCCCATGAATATAGCACACTTTAAGACTATATTTCTTCATATATATATATATATATGTATATATATATATATATATATATATATATATATATATATATATATATATATATATATATATATAGCGCCGTCTACTGTAAACTTTCTTTAAACTTAACTTAAAAACGAAGGATTTGCAGACATGTTTATACGAACTTTTGTCGTTGTTTTGTTTGGTGTGACAAAATCGCACCAAATGTTTGTAAAATGTATATATTTATATATAAGTAGCAGCACTGATTGTAACTAGCAGTTTGGTATTTCATTACAATCTATATATATATATGCAAGTTTAAAACGACTGAGAATGTGCTGTGGTTAAGATTTTATAAAATTCTTATAATTTTTACTTATATAAATTATAAGTGTTGGTATATTTTTTTTCTTTTCAGGACATAAATTTCATAAGATTTGTTTGAATGTTTTATATATCCAAACACTTCCGGCTATACTTTCAGCAATTATCAATGATGAATTTTATTTTACTTTTATATGAATGTATGGATTATTTTATGTTAACAATTGGGATATACATGTTGGTAGCTGTGAAATATTAGGTTGTAATGGATATCCGGGCTTGTTTATTTTAACATTTCCGTATAGGACTCATAGTTGATAAACTCCAATAATTTTGGTAAATTTCAAGGTTCCTACATCAACATAGTTAGCTGCAAACAGATTTTTTTAGTGCGTTTCTGATGTAATTTTGGAAATTTAAACCGATCATCAACGAAGTGGTGCAATTTTTTGATGATTCGTATAAAAAAATATAGGAGCACATGAAATTAACCCTAACAACGTTTTTGATAAAACTTGCATAAAATAGAGATGGCTGCCCATATATATATATATATATATATATATATATATATATATATATATATATATATATATATATATATATATATATATATATATATATACTTTATATAGGCTTTATCTGTGATATTGAAATCTTTTACACATAGATATAGCATGACTTAAAACTATACTGTATCATTCGCTCCTTCTCTCTCTGTCTCTTTCACGCACACATATATCTATGTGTGCGTGTGTGTGTCTGTAGAGCATGTGGGTAAGGCAAAGATAGCAACTTTAAGCGGTGACAGTCAGTTCAAAGCGCGATCATATGTTAAAATACACGGTAGTAACCATTATTTCTGCATGAATATTTCACAAAACAGATGTTGAGCACGCACACACATATATACATACATGCATGCACTCTTTAAAGAATATTCAAATGAATAATTATATACATATATATATATATATATATATATATATATATATATATATATATATAATGGGGAATATGTATGTAGGACAAAGTCGAAAACTTGACAAATATTGTTCTTGAAATATAAAATATATAACGTTGTCTCATATATATATATATATATATATATATATATATATATATATATATATATATATATATATTGCCCTATAGGATTATTGATCTTATGCAGCAGTTTTGTGCTCATTTCTTAGGTTATGATTTTCTTTTACTCCATACTTTGCTGAGCTTTTAGAAGGCATTTTTTCCCTATTGTGAACTGCTCTACTCTCTACGTTACCTGTTCCCTCCTCTGTTAAAACGTTTTCAAATATTTAGATTTAAGTATTTGCTTAATTTTTATGTATCCAGTTTGTAGCTACTTTTTCTGGTATTTCTTAATGACAACCAAACATTCTTTCTACTTCTGGGTAGTCCATTCTTCACGCTTTCCTTTTCTTCTGTGTAAAGACTTTTCTGCAGTATTCTTTCTTCTTGCCGTCGTCTGCTTTATGTTTTAAGATTGCGTCCTTCAGTAATACATACTATAGGAATTCTACTTCTATTAGAATGTCATAATTTATAGATTATAGGAATCTGATGGGCAGAACATTCATTGTTTTAAAGCCCTTTTTATTTTTGAGTTCTTGCTCAATACATTTCCTATTTGTTGTTCAGCGTTTTGTCCGTGAGTGCACCACAAGTTTTTAATATATATATACATCATCAGTACAATTGTCGAAATAAATCAAATTTTCACGAATCAAGCGATGATGAAATCATCTGTCCCTCCTCCTTGTGCGGGTTACATATATTTTTGTTATTGAGATATATTGCGGCCAATTTGAAAGAAAGGAATGAAAAAAGCCTCCTAGTATTTTTTTCTGCGAGATGAAAAAAGTGAGAAAAAAATAACAAACAGAATGTATATTTGGTTTATTTGTTTTATGGGTAGGTTATGTTTTTGGAATAATATTTGTAGGAGTTTACTTACGAAGAATATATATATATATATATATATATATATATATATATATATATATATATATATATATATAGAGAGAGAGAGAGAGAGAGAGAGAGATAGATATAGATAGATATAGATAGATAAATAGATAGATAGATAGAGAGAGAGAGAGAGAGAGAGAGAGAGAGAGAGAGAGAGAGAAAATAGAGTTTTTACCCTAAAAATTTAAACTTTGTCTTATTTTATGATAGTTCGATATGATTAATGAATAATGTTTGGGTTAAAAAGGAAAGAGATTAAATTAATATTTGTAAAATCACTCTTTTCTCATATATATATATATATATATGTATGTATATATATATATATATATATATATATATATATATATATATATATATATATATGATTATTTTGAGCTTGGATATTATTGATAAATAATTTCTGGGTGAAGTCCAATATAAAGCAAGATTCTGTGAAAAATATTAATTTCTTATAATTAATTTTTTTTACATGATTATATACATATATATATACATATATATACATATATATATATAGATATAGATACATAGATAGATTATTTTTATTTTAGCTCAGTCTATATGATTAATAAATTATTTCGGGTTAACTGCAATGAAAAATAATGAGAGTTTCTTAAAGCATAAATATTCATTCCGTAAAATTTATGTTTAGGCATTTTTAGTCAGTAGATATATATATATATATATATATATATATATATATATATATATATATATATATATATATATATATATATATATATATATATATATATATATATATATATATATATATATATATATATATATATATATATATATATATATATATATGTATGTATATTCGGTATTGTTGTGTAGGCATAAATTTTGTGCAAATCTGAGCAAGTTTAGCGTTTCAAAAGTGTAATAATCCATAAAATGCCGACAATCCATTTCAGGATCGATTCTTGAGTCGGCGCCGTCTCAACGTCTTTAATTGCGTACTTCATCGATCTCGTTGTTGCTGTTTCCAATACGTTCCCACTCACCATTCCCTCCGCCACCATTATGCTTACCATAGCACCTCCACGTTCCCGATGATATTACAGTAACGAACCGTAGTAACACTACGGTTTTCAATCCTTATTTGTTTCTAGCCGCCATCTTTGCCGACCTCCTGCCGCTGACGTTTACACAATAGCCGTCATTATTTAGAAATACAATTATTGTTAATGCTTTCTTGGTGACTCCCGTCTGTATCGAAAGATTTCTTTAAATCTCTATTCGATTTTAATTATTATAGTCTTTTTAGTTGTGTAATATTCATTTCTTCAATGCCGATTTTATACGATTCACCACATCTGAAATAATGTCATGAGGCGATAAACTTTATTTCCTCATCACAAGTAATATTAATACTACCGTCATCGATACCAAAATGTGTTGTAATCTTTCACAGCATAATGATATAGAAATCATTACTTTTATCATTTCAACAAGATTAACATTACAATAGCATTGTCATCAGGACACCATTTAAAGCAAGTCTATCATCAGTACCAGAAACAGCATTATCATCGGATTTATCGACATTACATAATGACTCTCATCACCATTGCCATCATCACTATAACGTCCTGAACAATAGAATACATAGACTTGATTTATCGTCACACTCCAAGAACGAATACATCATCCCCACGGCCAAGTCCTCAAGCTTAAATTTATCACTGTCATCATTTAAATTTTACAATATAATAGTAAGACCGATCGGTTCGATATGGTCAAATTGGCAGCTGATATAAAAATACCTACAATCTGATATTAAATGGGTCATTTAGTGGCTTGTTAAATTTAGCGCCCCAAAAATGAATCTGCTTTCTTTTAATCATGTGAGAGAACCGATTTTAACTTGCATCAGCATGGCTAATGCTAACCTCCAGGAGAGTCACTCATTGCGCCTTCTCGGACTAACATGAATTGGAAAGCGTACATTGAATCAATTGCTATGTCTGCAGCTAGGAAAGTTGTTTAACTATGTCGTGCGAAATCATTTTTCCTACCAGAATCTATTTTAACATTAATTTCTCTACCATTTGTCCTTACTTTGAATATTACTACCACATCTGGTTTGGTGCTCCTTTCATAAATTTTGAGACTCTTGACAAAATCCAAAGAAAAAAAAGCAAAGTTATTCGTCCTGATTTGGTATCTCGTCTTCAGTCCCTTTCCCACCGCCGTTTTATAATGTTGACACATTTAAATAGTGATATTGCTTTAATAAAAAGGTAGTTATCAAAATGTTGCTAGAGATTAATATGTACGGTAGTAATAATATTTCTTTAATAATAATAATATTATTTTAATAATGTTGACATATACAAATTGTGTTGCTGATGATGACGCGGTGTTGCGTGTTTTTATTTTATTAATTTCACCCCAAGTAAGGCAATAAAACCGCTAGGATGCAAGGGGTTCCTGAATGTTAGAGAATATAAGAAAAGAAACTCTATTAAGGAGAGTCGGCAATAATAGGACAGGTATTAAGAAGACAGAAGATAAAGATTGACATTGAATTTAAAGTTTTGAAGATCAAAGTTGACTGAGGAGACAAAAGCGGAAGTGAGAGAGAAGAAACTGTTAACATAGAACTTACGGCTACATCTAGCCATTTCTAATGTAAAATGATGAGAGATTGCTGCCAATCTCTACAGCGCTTAAATTCAGAAAGGCTTGGCACCTAAGTGGGAAATTCATCAGAAGAATTACTATGGAAGTATTAATAGAAAATACACAGGGAAGCTACGTTATGGCGGTGGGAAATTGACCGAATCCCAGATGCCAATAGTATTACAGATTCTTCTTTTGATTAAGGGATAGGAAACTGTGGAGTGCCATGATCCATGATCCATTTGATTTTGATGCAAAACATCACGTAAATAATGATGATGATTACCAACACTATCATATTTTCGTATAGCAAACATCACTATCTGATAAGCGAGATCACGACTGCATTATTAAAATAATCCGAAATTTTATATTAACAAGGTAAGTATCATGTTTTTCACCATCGTCCGTCACTGTGTTATATTTATATGGCACATAATAATTACCTGGCAGATGCATGGTTGAGTTTATTATCTCGGTTGCGTCTCTGCCTTCGGGCAGACTGCGATTTAGTTGTGGCTCCGAACGCACACAGACACACAGATGAGGAAAATAAGTACTGTGAGGTGACCGGTCTTGGGGAACAGCTGCTGAGGCTGGGCCCCCATTGCACTAGAGAGTGGGGATCGGTAGTCGCTATCGAGGCCACCGCAACCGTTTGTTACCAGGACTGGACAATATTTGTCCTAGGCCCGGGTGTACGCGTTCGGTTTCCCAATTTTAAACCCTTGTGTCACAGCCCATCTCACTGGGGAGTCAAGGATAAGTACCTAATATATTTACATTGATCTTTAAGATTTCAATGCCGTAACCAGAACATTGAAATCGTCGTTATTAACGGCACTGGAAGATCCTGTAAAGCAGACTGTATGACTGTATTCGTTGTCAGTACCAATAAGATCTATTTGGAACTACCAACATTATCAGCATCGCCTGAGCCGCAGATATGAATGAGAGATCATTGTCATCATATTGAGAATATTATCACGAGCAACGCCCTGCTTAAATTATCGTCTGTAAAGCTACCTTTGTCAGTTCATCAGTGCTCTTGTAGAAGTCTCAGCTTTGTCGCCGTAAACCAGCAGGTAGAGACCAAATACGTACGATCTTGAAAGAAAACCCGGAATTCTATTTGTATGCTACTGTCCCGCTCCAATCCTTACCTATTTTTTATTATACGCATTTACCCCCAAGCAAGACGGGAGAGCCACTAGTACTCAAGGGTTACAGAGAGTAAAATTAAGGGAAACGGGGAGATTGAGGAAAGGATAAAAAGAAGAAAGGGGAACAAGGCATAAGATGATCTCAATTTTCATTACATTAATATTTTTGAAGATTATAGGGAAGCCAGTAAGAGATTTCCACTGTCGGGAATAGCGAGAAAAGAAGCTGGTGGACTAGAAGAGGTAGTTGCATTTAACTGTTTCGACCGTAAAAGGGTGGGACCGAGATGCCAACCTAGTAGCACGCTTAAATTCATGCAGCCAGGGCACCAGTGAAAATAGCTCGTCAGAGCAGATACCATGAAGATATTTATAGAAAAGACAGAGGAAAGCCACATCACGTCTGTGAGAAAGTGACTATAGTCGGGATGCCAGGTCTGGGCCTACCAAATTGCATATCCGTCTTTGGAATTTGCCGAGAACCTCGAGATGATGGGGAAACAGACAATATATGACAACCGTATTTCATGTATGGTAGATGTGTCGATGTGAGGGATGGACTCAGACGAGAAAAAACTTCTGGCGCGACACAGAGAACCAACTTTCCTTGCGGTAGAAGCAGCTATTGATTCAATGTAGTTGTTTCACCTCAGGTTAGTAGAAACCAAGACGGTGCAGCGAGGCTCTCTTGTGAAGTGGAGCATTACACATGCTGATAGGAGGTAGGGAAGTTTCTCTATGGTGGGTAAATGAGAGCAGTTTCGTTTTAGATGCCTGAAGATTTACAAGCCACTCTCTGTCCTATTCAACCACTAATTGGAGGTCCTTTTCAAGATCCAACGGCCAGGTTAACTTTGTTAGCAATGCCAGATTTCTCTAACGCAATAATTTGTTTTTGTTTTGTTTCTCCATCGTGTTTTATACAAACTCATTCCCTCTTTCACTTCCCTTTGCACTAACCAACTGAATGGACTTATAATATGAGTCTTCCAATGCTTTGAGCAACGCCTACTGAATGCACGACATAAAGAAAAGCTAATATGGTGAGGGATATGAGGGGGAATAACGAAAGTAGAATTTAATATAATGAGGTCGGTATTTGGATATGTTGGGTCAGATAAGAGCGTTTGCTGGTCCTGGAGATCCGAGTTCGAACTCATCCAAGATTTGAAGTGATGATTGAAAAGCAACAAAATTATCCCAAACGCCATATTGAAAATATATCATAAAATAATTTTGCTTGTTTCTTATCGCGCGATGATTCTTCTAAAGTTTCTTACATATATTTGATTCTTAAAACTGGGTGTTTATTGTTGGACATTTACCGTCATTAATCAATATCCAGGAGCCCAAATTTCGAAGGCTAATTTTTTAAAGCATCCGAGGACTTCAAACTCAGTGGATTTCCAAAAACCAATCTCCTAGAATTATATTTCCTCTAAATAGCTTGTCAGATAAAAACAAATACTTGGAAATAATTTTGTGGAAGATTTGTTTACAGCAGCGAATGTAATTTCGTTGTTTATTAAGCGATGTTTTTATTTTAATACTATACCCCTGTACGACATAAGTCATCATGACTCTCCACATGTAATACTCAATTATATGTGAATTGCCATGTATTATTGGGGAGGATAGTGGACTTGCTTCTTTTTGCTTCCTTCAAGTTTTAGAAACCAGTCTTCTTTCTCATAGACTGGTTGCCACCAATAGATAGCCTAATATAGCCTCATATTTAACCTATACCTGAGATTAAAGGGGACAAGATCATGCATTTCTTTGGGGCAAATTGAAAATTAAACGCAACAGACAAGCCTTTAAGTTACCCACAATCCTTTTAACACTAACGAAACTTAAGTTACCTCGGCCAGGAATCATTCAATTTAGGAAATCCCATAGCGTAATTTCGTTTATATTATATTTTGTATGTTAAATACTTACTAAACTCATACTGTGTTTGAACACGGCTAAAGGTTGAAATTTAAACGTCAAGGTAGGATGTATTGACTGATTTGTTTTTTACGGTTTATCAACCATTTGTGTGTTATTTAAAGCCGGAACTTATTTTGGATTGTTAGAATTTTTTTATTGCCAAATGAATATTGAAGGTAACAGTTTCTTTGGAAATAACAATGATGTGTTTCATATTCAAGTCCTACTAATTAACCCATACAAGAGGAGATATATTCATATCCTTTACATCAGTATTTGCATATAAATGAATCTAAGGAACTCGACTGAAATTCAAACTCGATCCATCGATTTTTCGTTCCGAGCCACTATCTATTAAACCACGCGGTCATCCGGTTAAGGCAGCAAGAACTTCAATAATTAAAGGATTGTTGGCGGACAGCCTTTCTTCAACTTTCTTATAGCTCTCTGTTAGTTTATGATAATCATAAGAGATATTTAAATAATCCATTCTGAGTACAATTACTTTGGAAGCGGAGAACTATAGTTTAATATTTTTTTTTAATGTTTTCAATACACCTAAACATGTAAATTATGCGTAAAGGGGGATTTTTTTATGTCTCTTTGATATTTCCAACCATCTAATTCTTTATCTAAGTATAAACACTATGGGTCAATATATGGCGTTATTTGAATTTTTCCTGTTCGGACGTGCTCTATTTGCGTTTGTCAAAGGAAATGGTACCCGGCCTATAGAGTTAGTCTGTCGCTAGGATTGGCGCTATATACTCGGTTTCGATTTGTAAACTTGAGTTGGAACATCCCTGTTACTCGTACCTTTACGGTGGCTGATTTAAAAAAAAAAGTTTCAAAATTTGCGCGAAATTCGAAAGATCTGCTAAAAAGATAACCAAAATATCCGCGATAATTTTTGCGAACATTAGTTACGCCGAAGGTTGATTTATAAGCGGATCTTCAAAGTCGATTAAGCGGCGCTTCAAGAAAATTAGCGTTCATGGTGAGCTAACACAGGTGAAACACCTGAAAAGATGACACTTTTGGTGGGCTCAATGTAAACAGCTAGCGGAAAAATCCATATTTTTTACTAGAGTAGAGTAGGAATTTTATTTTTTACTTCTGGAACTTTCAAATACGGCCTCGTAGAAACTTTTAAATAGTATAAAATCAGGATGTTACCTCGACAGTTGTTACGAATGTCGCCATTTTGTATTCATATAATTTTAAAATCTCAGTTCCAAAATATGTAAGTAGACCATCATTAACTGTTCCTTTATTGTTTTTTTTTTATTTGAAAACCTTTTCTATATTCTTCACAATTTCTTTTCATTTTCGTAGCTTGTCACTTTAAGGAATTAAATATGAGATCATAGAACTTCTGGCTACCAGCAGAAAATGCTTCAACTCATAACGTTGCCTATAATAATTTTTTTATTTTATTTTTTGTTTTTTATTTTATTTTTTATTTTCTATATTTATTTTTAATTTATTTTTTTATTCGAAAAAAACTTTCCTATATTCTTCACAATTTCTTTTGATTATCATAGATTGTCACTTTAAGGAATTAAACAAGAGATCATGGGACTTCACGCTACCAGCAGGAAATGCTTCACCTCATAACGCTGCCTATATTGTTATTGAAGTCATTCACCTTGAAATTACCCATCAACACGTGTTGTAAAATATCATAGCAAAAGTAAGTAAAGTTTACCTCATATTTTAAGTAGTTATCCGAGTTGCAAACTGCCAAATATTTTTGTGTAATCTAACAAACATCACTATATTTGTTTGTGTTGTTCTGTTGCTTGTTCGTGATCAAGAATATATCTATCAACCATACATTTGCTTGATCGTTTTCTCTTCCCCAAAGCGTACAGTTATCGATTATTTCCCGAAATAAATATCTATACACTAATTATGTGGTATGTTTTACAAGCAGATGTGACCGATTTCAAACAAATATACATTATTCTTAACCAAATCTGCCAGCCGGCTATTTTTATACTAACTTCACGTTCAGCATGTTCTTTAACCTTCTTCAGATGAATGCCTTATTCCATAGACATTACGTAACACCCACTATAACTTTGGCTCATTAATACGAAATTTAGACACTTCTATTTTGAAAAGGCTTATTTTTATACATAAAGCGAAATAAATAAATATCCAAGACGATATATTGCACCATCGAATGAATAATACATCGAGCTGAATATGATAGTAACAAGTTCTAAGATAATGGGGAAATGCGAACTTCTATGCAGGGAAATAGATGGCATTCATTGACCGAATATATAGTGTTAATATCGGTTAGAGTTTATAAAATCTATTTCATAAAAAACAGATTTTCAGGTAATTAGACTTTTAAATTCTACTAACAGTTATAGATCTTTTCGATATTGATTGAAGTTTACTTTGTTGCTATTAAAACGGCGTTTCCAGCTACTTCAGATTGAAACCGTAAATTAAACAGTTTCTTTTATCTCAAAGATTACACCTGATTAAATCTTTTACCAATAACATGATATTATCTAGAATCTAGAACTCTTACTTTAAGTCATATTTTCTATCAAGTTTTAGATTCTATTATCATAGAGAAATAAAAAAAAATGTTTTTTTTTACAAGACATTCCCTGGTAGAATCGGAAATTTTTCTTCCATAGTATCCATCCTAAGAACTGATAACTATCAGTAAATGTTCCGGATCCATAAATGGTAGATTTTTCAGTTAAAGAAAACGTTAATATTGATTGCGGTGATTAGCAGAGACAAACTTCGATAAAAGTCGGCCTTCACAAGAAGCCGTAACAGTTACTTTAACATAAGTGGAAGTCGTTCCACTATTGATTTCCGTGATTGCTGAAGCATTTATAATTGTGGTTGTGTGCGGAGGAGGCAGAGATTTAAATTCAGATCCAGAAGCGAGCGACCAAAAGTGCCGCGTCTGAGAGCGCGTATTATAGAAAAGGTAGAGCGTTTATTTAGAAGCGGAGTCGCAAATGGAATATTGTTGCTCCCAATTAACATCGACAAAAGTTTGAAATACTCTCTCTGTTTTAATCTGATGTCATTGTCCAACGCTTTTAATTATCTCCCTGTTCATGTAGATCGATTTGCTATGAATTCAGTATTAGAGATCCCCTAATATTTTTTATATTCAGTGCATTTGGATTTATAGGAATTAGCCTAATCCGACACAAAGCCATAATAATAACCGTTTAATGAATGAAGATCGAAATGATGAGTAAAGATTAACTACAGCAAGAATATTTTAGTAAGAACGGATGGAAAAACCTTCAATGGTAGGCCGCAATGATAATCCGATGGAAAACGTGCATTTTATTGTCATATACTAGAGTCGTCTGCAAAGTTCAGAGGCTGACAATGATACTCTCATAGGACATGGCCAAATTATTTTAACATACTTCATCTTGCGGTCCACAGCTATAATCCATTGGCGTTGCAGTGGATACCTCGACGTGGTATAAAGGCTAGCAAGCGTGTCTCGCTAGAACCATTACGCCTAAGTAGTGAGTTCGATCCTCACTGGGTACACTTTACTTTCGATCTTGTGTCATATTTAAGCTACGCTTAGAAAATCACCATTGCTGTTGCAGTACTTGGATTGCATTGGTGAAGAAGACTTCATCCTGTTAGTCAAAGAAAAGCTTTCAACAACAGATATGACATCATCATTAGTGCGTTACTGGTTCCCAGCAAAGTGTTTGTCTCATGTTGGGGAACAGATGATAGTCAGATGGGGCCAAATCAGAAGAATAGAGAAGGTGGTCAACTAGTTCAAAGCTAAAATCACCACAGCTGCCGTTGGAAACAACACGTCTTTCGTCATTTTTTCTGGGCGTTTGAACTAGATAGTTGGCAGAGAGAGAGAGAGAGAGAGAGAGAGAGAGAGAGAGAGAGAGAGAGAGAGAGAGAGAGAGAGATTGTCCATGTGATACACTACATTGATAACTCACAAATAAAAATTCTCCTTATACGAATAAGCAGCACCCAATATACACACACACACACACACACACACACACACACACACACACACACACACACATATATATATATATATGTATATATGTTTGTATATATATGTATATATATATGTATATAATCATGTAAAAAAATTAATTATAAGAAATTAATATTTTTCACACAACCTTGCTTTATATTGGACTTCACCCAGAAATTATTTATCAATAATATCCAAGATCAAAATAATCCTAAATATATATATATACTGGTAGAAGTTCCGACTGACGCAAATTCAGTCGGGTTTCGATCCTAGCTAGAGGTAACCGGACGTGGAAACAGCGAAACAGACTGTCTGTGGATGACAAATATATATATTTATATATATAGATACTAAGTCGGAGATTATAAGAGATCGCTATCAGTTATTTCCACAACTTTTCCCAATGTAACATGAACTTAGATGAGGATTACGATCACGTATCCCGTTAACCATTACAGTTGAAATGCTACCCACCCCCCGTAGTGCAAAGGTGCGTTCGTTGGAGCTCATCTTTTCAAAATATCCTTGTTGCATATTTCTTAAACCTTAATTTTGTTCACAGTCTCAAAATCTCCTTGTCAAACGCTTTCAAAAAAACGTAAAAGCTCCGGAAATTAAATCTTGACTCTATGGTTGACAGCTGATAATATACTTTGCGAAATAAAAAAAAGCCCCTGTAGAATAAGAGGGAAAGAATGTGTACGCGCTCTTTTCATAACTAGATTTTCTTTTAGAAAATACTGACGCGTACTGAAATCTACACAACTTTTAGTATTTAGGAGGCACGGTGGCGTATTGGATAGCAGCTCGGATTGAGGAATCGGAGAGCCGAGTTCAAATTCCAGTCGAATCCATTACATTCACTTACATGCTAATACCCTTGGGAAAGGTATGAATCTTCCTCTTCTCCTTCCCACCATCTATGGGTAAATAGCAGGACAGACTCTGTAGCCTTGGATGGCAACTGGTCTTATCGCAGAAAGAAATGGCAACCTACTGCGGAAACAAAAACTCAGTCATGTATAGAAAGATACATGATCGTCTAAGAGTGTATCACGCATGGCACATGACTTACTGACGTGCTTATACCCTTGGGAAAGGTATGAATCTTCTTCTCCACCCTCCCAGCTGTGGGTAAACAGCAGGACAGACCGGATTCTATAGCCTTGGATGTCAAGTGGTTTTACCGCAGTTGAAATGGCAACCTACTGCGGGAAAAAAATCTGCCTCATCAGTAAGCGTGTATCTTGCATGGCACATAACTGACAGAAGGGCTAATAACCTTGGGAAAGGTATGAATCTTCTTCTTCTCTTCCCCCTCCCAGCTACGGGTAAATTGAACTCACTTTTTTTGGGTCCTGTCACTGGATCTAACTAACACTTTTATCCTCTGTGCCATGTGTCATTGAGTTTCAATACCTGGTTAAGACGCTGGAGAACTTGGAGAGGGGAATTAACAGGAGCTAACTGATAACTGACATTCATTAGACATGGCACGTGGAACTGCAACAGTCTACCCCAGCAAGCGAAATAAAGGGTTCAGTTCGACATTCCAACCACCTGAAGAAGACCGGAGCGTACAACAGCCGAAACGTTGTGATAAATATGGCAACAAAGATTAGGACAATAGTCAGAATAATGTAAATAGTGTACACTAATGCGTGTTGAGATCTTCACAGTATTTTGTATTTTTTAACTTATTGCGTCCTTTGCCCAATTTAAGCTTTTCCTCCAAAAAGAAATGATCAGCAAAAAATGATATTGCATATTTATTAAATAAGTACTTCTTATTTTAATCATTAAATTGTTATTAAGTTAGTGGAAGTATTACGTACGTTAAATAATAAAACTTTTAATTCCCCCCACAAATTAATGAACATATATTGTACTAAGCTACGCACCCTAGTAAAACCAAATGTACTTTGTATCCCCTTATCTTTTTGCACTTCTCCCAAAATTTGGTTTTGATCGGTCAATGTATAGCTATTTCAGAGGGGATGACGGACAGAAGAAAATCACATAATTTTATATATAGATAGATGTATTTGATAGAAAGCAGATACTTTTTATAGAGGACTTATCGATAGTTTTCAAGCACGTTAACTTACTCAATACTGTTTCCTTGTTGAGTGAATAATTCGATGAGTGAGTATGTGCTAATGCATGCGCAAATAGGTCTATTCTAGTTGATTGTCAAATTACAGAATTTCTTCTGAGACAATGAGATACACCTTAGAGGGTTGAGCTCAAGTGATCTTTAAAGAATGCGGGTTTCGTTATTATAATGGTTGAAATATGTTCGGACGTCACTAATGGGTAGTTTTCATTTATAGGATTGGCAATGATCGATTCTTTTCTTTAATTCATTTGGGGCTATTGATTAGGATTAGTTCAGAGTCTTTTGCTGACGCCGTTAGCGCTCATCATTCCTCAAATGAATTTCATTAACTTGTCACCCATTAATTTGATAGAAGCCGGGCTTTCTCTGTCCGTCTTATGATATTAACTTTGGTCATGCGATATCAATAAACACTTGAAGCATATCCTATGAAATTGATATTGGTAACGATATATGATATTTACATAACAAAATCTCATTTTTGCTATACATAATATATTGCCTAATACATTACGCGAGCCGTGAAATCTAAAAGTCAAATTTCATAGCATAGATTTCGTTAACAGAAAAGTCAGTTTTTTTCTTGCTAAATGTTCTACATGCCGCAACCATTTTAGACATGTCTCCCCACAGCATCCCTGTAGCCTTTAGCAGTGTTTTCTTCCATTACGAAGCCCCACCCCCGTCCCTCAATTCATTCACACAAGATCATCAGGTAAGTGTTTCACTGCATTCCCCTATCTTTCTTGTCCCCAAAATGTGACGTGAGATTTGTTTTCTTGATTCCTTTTTTTTAAAAATATGTCAGTGACTTCAAATATATAGTGATAAGCATTACTTAAAGACAACAGTCAGTCTAATAGTTTCATGAGGACTAGGAAGGATTTAGGAGAATAGATATAATGGGTATGATAAAAAAATAGCCGTTTCCTTATAAGGAAATATTCGCCACTCATTGACCAAAATGTTAGCGATACTGTCGGTTGATATTTCTAAAATATTTCTATTTAAACAATTTTAACAGGAGGATAGCTTCTCAAGTGCATTGTAACCTCTCTTTTCATTATTAATGGGGTTTCCTTCCTAGCATTTTGTTTAAGGACATGTGGAAAGTTAACACCTTGATAGTACCATTATTTTCCCCATGTGCTCTCCATTTTAGTTTGTTATAGTTGTTAGCATAATAGTAACGTGGATTTTGTTATTTAATAAAGTTATTGATATGTATTTCTATGGCACACGTCTATATGATCGGATGAAGGATTGCCTTCATTTAAAGCATACAGGATTCTTTAGCGTAAAACCATTTTAATCATTGATCTGATAAAACAATTATATATAGATGATGCCATACCTGGTATCCATATAAGAGTAGAGAACTGACAAGGCAGTTTAAGAACATTACTCGTGTCCCATGGAAACATTTTGGTTCTGTCTTACCCTAGAGAAAAATTTTCCCTTCCGCAGCCTATTATATTTCTTTGTCATCTACACTAAATTTGGTATAACTGCCTTCTTGGTTTAACGTTTTCTGCCGAGGTGAAGTAATATTGAATCAATTGCTACGTCGGCTGCTAGGAAATTTGGCATAACCGCCATTGTGGTCTCAGATTTTCTACTGACGTGAAGTCATATGGAATCAATTGCTACGTCGGCTGCTAAGAAATTTGGCATAACCGCTTTTGTGGTCTCAGATTTTCTACTGACGTGAAGTCATATGGAATCAATTGCTACGTCGGCTGCTAAGAAATTTGGCATAACCGCGTTTGCGGTCTCAGATTTTCTACTGACGTGAAGTCATATTGAATAAATTGCTACGTCGGCTGCTAGGAAATTTGGCATAACCGCCTTCTTGGTCTCACGTTTTCTACTGGCGTGAAGTCATATTGAATCATTTCCTACGTTGGCTGATAGTAAATTTGTTTCATGTGTGGTACAAGGCATTTTTTCTCTCCACAATCCATCTTGCACATTCATAAAACTACAATTCGTTCCTGCTTCGAACATTGCTTCCATATCTTGTCTGTGGCTTCTAATATATATCTCTCTATTCTCAACAAAATTTCAGAGAAGAATTTGCAATGTTATTTTTATCTGAACTGGTATCTCGACTTCATTCACATTCGCACCGCCGTCATGCGGCTTTCATTCGCTTTTGTATCAATATTATTCTGTCAGTTGTTCTGATAAACTTTGCTACTTGGTACCTCGACCGCGTGAATTTAAGCGTATTATTAGATTGGCAACTAGCTCTTATCATTTTGCTGTTGAAATAGCTTATTTTTAAACATTTCACCTCAAGCAAGGAGGGATGCCACTAGCATGCAAACGAATACAGAGTGGGAGATAGTGTAAAGAGGCGTGATAGAAGCAAAGGATGAAGAGAAGACCCGGAAATAGATCAAGGCATCTGGAAATGTCGATTAACATTACATTTGAATAGTTGAAGATTATAGCTATCAGGAAAAAAGTGATAGGAAAGTAATTCCACAGACGAGAGGTGCGAGACATGAAGCTATTGGAGTAGAAGAGACGGTTACATTTAACTGTTTCGACAGTGAAAGGGTGGGACCGAGATGCCGGCCTAGTTGCACGTTTAAATTCATGCAGTCTGGGAACCAGCGAAAGTACATCGTCTGAGAATTTACAGTGAAAGTATTTGTAGAAAAGACAGAGGGGGGTGACGGCAGGTCCGTGAGAAAGCGACAGTAGACGAGGTGCCAGATCAGGACACATTGCATATCCGTCTCTGGATTTTGTCGAGGACCTTAAGACGAACAGCGTTGGCGCCAGACCATATATGGCAGCAGTATTCCATGCAAGAAAGAATGCTTCATTTATAGATTTGAAGGATGGACACGGACGAGAAAAAACTTTCTGGCGTGACACAGACAAACTAACTTTCCTTGCGGTAGCTGAAGCTATTGATTTAATGTATTTGTTCCATCTCAGACATTTTGAGACGAAGTAGTCGCAAAGAGGTGCTCTCGTGGAGTTGAGCATCGAGTATTCTAATGGGGGGCAGGGATGGTTTCCTGTGGTGAGTAATAGAGAGCAGTTTTGTTTTGGGGGCATTAAAGTTTACCAGCCAACTTCTGCCCCAGTCCACCACCGATTGGAGGTGCTTTTCGAGACAAACGCCCAAGTTAATTTTGTTAACGATACCAGATTTGCTTTTCGGGCAGGAGTAAATTTACAATTGTATCCAACGTATTTATAAGGATTGTGACATACACATTAGTGTCCATAGGTACGGTTTAACAGGTATTAAAAAACTAATATTAGTAAAATGTTCATATATATATATATATATATATATATATATATATATATATATATATATATATATATATATATATATATATTGTTGTAGCCTAGGAAATGTTACTGTATGATGAATAACCAAAACGGAGGTTGCAAATGAAATGGTAACCTTTATAACATCAGCAAAATACAGTATTCGCCAGGGGCTGAAGTAGGTAAACTACTGCTAGTGGTGGACTACACAGACAGCATATTACACCCATTTAAAAATGTGTCCAATGTATTTATGAGGATTGCGACATATACATTAGTGTTCATAGGTACGGTAAATAAGAGAAAGTATAGGAAAATGGCGAGGAAGAAGATAAAGTAAAGTCAAATGAAAGAAAAAAAAACAAATCGAAATTGGAAATCAAGATGAATGGAAAAAAATATGAAGATGGAACGAGAAAAAAGAATTGGAAACGTAAAGAACATTTTCAGGAAATTGAACAAAGAATAGGCTGTGACACGTGACCCAAGAAATATAACTGAATATAAAATAAAAAATTTACGAAACAAACTAATGACCAAGAATTGGAATGAAAGCAACAATGAGATCTACCCTGAATCTATCATAAAAATATGAATGACCTAGAATTAGTCCCGCTCATTCGTAAGGTTTTGTACCTAATTCGTATTCGCCCTGTAACCCCTTGTGCATTAGTGGCTTTTTTGCCTTGCATGGGGTAAAACTTTACGAAAAATGCCAAGCAATTGAAATACGTCGGTTTATGGATCAGTTATAACAAATTTAGTATAGGAGATAAGGAAATTGAACCTAGAATAGGCTGTGATATCTACAGTTTCGATCAACACTGTAAATTGTTACAAAACCAAAACATTAGCCGGAAAACTCGAGTCATGTTCTTAAATAGCCTCACCAGATCGAAACATTCATATGAATGCCATGCATGGCGCCAAACTCGTTCAGAAAATCTAAACTGTCTGCTCTATACAAACGCTTTCTAAGATCAATGGATAAAAATCTATTTGTGCGTGTGAAGCCTGTGGGTCTTGATGAGCAGCCTTCTTCTTCGAACCTCGGGGTTTTGCCCCACAGAATAACAAAGAACTGTGCCAGATGACAGAAGCCACATCAGTTGTGGACTTTCAACAAAAGAAATAGCTAAAATGAATAGCACATGTAACTCAAAGAAAAAAATAATGACATAAGAGGCTGACATGACACACTACTTCAAATAAAACGTTAGAAAGAACCGCCCCATCAATACTGGAAAGCTAGATAACAGCTACTGGACTTGAGATGCTTTTCTATCCTGAAAAAATCGTTTTAAAAGAAAGATTTTATAAATATCAACTGGCATTAGTACTGGCTGCTTGGTCAATGAAGGCCGAATGTTTCCTTATAAGGAAACGCTTAATATTACCATTATTATTGCCATTCTAAAGATAAAGAAAATAGAAACGATGAAGGAAATAAAGTGAGAAGACGTTTGTAAGAAATAATTAAGAGGAATTAAAGATTTCCTTAAGTAAAATACGTAATTATCTATTTCTATTATATTATTAAAAAGAAATTAAAACTTTATATATGAAGACAGACATCAGAAGGAACTCAAAAGTAAAATTGGAAAGAAGGATGGAATAAATACTAAACCTAAGAAAGAAAGAAAGAAAGAAAGAAAGAAAGAAAGAAAGAAAGAAAGAAAGAAAGAAAGAAATACTGGATAAAAGAAAGAAAAATAAAACAAATAAAAAATACAAGGAAGATATAGAAAGAAAGAAAGAATAAAAGAAGGCAAAAAGAAATTAAGAAAGAGTAAAAGAAAGAAAATGAAATAAAGAATAAAGAAAGTAAAACGAAAGAAAGAATAAAGGTAAGAAAAAAGAAAAAACAGAAAGAATAAAAAAATAAAATAAAAGAAAGAATTAATAAAAGAAAGAAAAAACCAAAGAAAGAATAAAAGAATGACAAATCAAAGAAAGGATAAAAGAGAGAAAAAGAAAGAAAGAAAAAAAAAGAAAGAAAAAGTACAAGGAAGAAAGAAAAATAAAAGAAAGAAAAGAAAGAAATAATAAGAGAAAGGAAAAAAAGAAAGAATAAAAAAGAAAGAATAAAAGAAATAAAAAGAAAGAGGCTCAAAGGAAGAGAGAATCAACAAAATATAGGATCTGACATTTTGGTAAAGCAGGAGAGAAAACTTCGTATACGAAATGTCAAAAATCGTGGCTTCTCGTTCATCAAAGATCACCGTGGAAAAATGTCGCCTATTGCCAAAAAACTAATGCGAAATCTGGTAGGAAATGGACGATCAAGAAAAGAACGAAGAACGAATAAAAATGATATAATTCATCGAGAGAGGAAACGACTCTATACTGAATGAACAACAATAACAACAAAAATAACCGTCATCAAGAAAGACGTCAAACACAAAATATAAATACGTCATTGTCATAGAAATACATTCGTTCAATCTGTTTTCGATTTACACTCAGAGATAAAAGACCATACGCATATTAATACAGAAATTGAACGTATTTACATCAAGTAACACACACACACACACACACACACACACACACACACACACACACACACATATATATATATATATATATATATATATATATATATATATATATATATGCGAGTATGTGTTTGTAGACGGATGACGTGAATTTCCTGGAATTAGCTGAATCTAGAAATACATCTTTGTTTAGAGGATTAAAAGGTGTTATACCGTCCAGATGGACTGAAATAATAAAAAATATAAAATATAAAGTATAGAAAACAGACAAAATTCTGATATAAATATCTACTTTCTTTTTAAAACATCGAGTTAAATAATTATTTTCCTTATCGCGTTCAGTCCTTCCATGGTGTAGAAAAGATAAAAAAAAAATTCATAAAAATATGGCACGACGTAAACTCGTAAAAACCTCCCACCACATCTTCAGCGCTCTCGATCTATTCATTTTGAGTAAAGGAAATAAAAGCTAAAAAAGGGGATTAAACTACAGCTGAAATTGATGTGGAAGCGTAGGTTCTATATTAATCGTTTCTTCTCTCGCACTTCTCGCTTGTGGAATTCTCTTCCGGCTTCTTGATTTCCTGTCAAGTACGATTTTCAGATATTTAAACGCAGCTTCAGTCGTTATCTGCTGCCTTTTTGAATTCTGTTCTTTTTGCAGTCCTTTATCCCCAGTAAGGTTTCCTCAGTTTATTTCACTTTCAGCAACTTCTTGCCTGTTTGTGGCTGTATTGCCTTGATTGTCATGAAATGATGAAAAAAAAAAACCCCAAAAAACAAACAAATGCTTTTTCTAAGTGGATATTATGAACATACATCAGCAGGACCATATCACTGTCACTTCAAGTTTTTCTACATCTTTAAAGAGATAAAATCTCACTTCCAAATACTGGTTAAATTTACCTTCTTACTCGCTTTTTTTACTTTTTCTTAAAGTGTCTTCATTTTTTTTTTATGAATCTCCCATCAGCAAAAGTGACATCTGCATAGTGTATGAGGTTAAAGTTATATCCTTCCATAATAGATACTAGCACTTCTAGTAATATTACATGGTAGAGAATGGTAAGCGATTTCCTCACAAATGGAGAGGCGATTTCAGACAACAGATATGTTTAAATTGAGAGATGCTGAAAATGGACGGATCATGTTAGGAAGGAGGAAATGTTAAAGAAAATGGAAATAGAAAGGACATATAATTCGAATCCGAAAGAAACTGTTAAAATTTCTATTACACATAACTGAAGTAAAATGGTTAGAAAATTTGATACTCACAAGAGAGAGACAACGGAAAACGGCGAGTAACCTATCTTACAAGCTTGCGAACAGTGAGTTGAACGTATCGTAAAAAAAGACAGATGCTGCTAAGATCTATAAAGAATAGGGAGCCATCTAGAGACATGATCTCCGACTTCCTAAATAGGCACAACACCTATAAGAATAATGTGCTCGTCCGCCTATTATCGTCTCGCTGAACTGGTAAAGATAATTTTAATATGATTCAAATACGGAATTAAAAAAACACGATCTTCCGAAAACCTGACGACTATGAGAATTTGCGACGGTCGAAATATTGTGACTAATGCGACCAATGATAAATCATTAGTGTGACGAGATCTACACACTATAATGTGACTGTATTATATATCTAAGTCTACGTACGATATATATCAAATTTAGCCAAATTTAGCCAAGAGGTGTTGACATAATAGTGCTCAGTGTGATTAGACAGAGCTAAGAAATATATATTAATTACACATACACCTACGTTTGGTGTGCGACTTAAGTTTCGTTGGTTACCCAACTCATCGGGCACAATTTATAGTTTATGGTTTACTTTAAAAAATAAACAGATGCTCATGGGATTGAGTTCATAGTTCAAAATTAAAATAGTGCAAAAATAATACTAAACAATACTGCGTTTTAAGTGCAGGAAATGGGATATAGGTATGAGTCAATAATAAAAAAGAGAGAAAAATGGAATTGAAGTACGTTTAAAATTTAAAATTTCAACGATGGGAACTGTTCTTAAAAATCGTTTGACTGATTAAAGAGAGGTAATCAGTATATGACCTAAAATAAGATCGGGCGGAAAATTAAAATTTCAAATTAAATTTAGACGAAAAGTGGGTTATCCAGGATTACAATATTTTAAGAGAAACATCTTTTTATGGATACAAGTAGATATAAGCACATTCCATTTATTGGGTAGATATGAATTATTAATATTTTTTAGGATGAATAGTTTTTCGTGCAAATATAGGTTGCACCTGTCCCCCCTGCTTGGGAATGGATTGATTTTAGCGACAAATTCCCAATTCACTGCGAGTGTGTAATTTGGGCGGCAATCTCTTTTTTATGCAAGTTTTATTAAAAACGACTGATAAGGTACTGCGATTAACCTGTTTATTTAATTTTTCTTGTATTCGTATTAGAGTTTTCTTTTCTGCACATAAAGCTTGTAAAAAGTGCCCGAATATTTAGGATGTCCGAGAGATATCGCGTATTCTTTTAGCCATTATCAAGGGTATTATCTATTTTTAATTTTTGACTGAATGTGTAGCAACACTCAATAACATCAACTACGAAGACGGACACCATTTTTAGAAGATAATAAAAAAGAAACATTCCCATAATTCTAGATACGTACATAAAAGTAATTCAGACAACTTTTTCACATTTCATGTCCAAAATACAAGTGAAATTAAATAAAAAATGTTACCCGCAGTACCTTGTCAAACGTGTTTAAAGAAAAAAAAATATATAGAGATATATATATAGACGGAACACTTGGGGGCGTCGATAGCTGTGCTAGCACGAAATCGCAAGTCAACGTGACCGAGCGTTTGAATGTTCTGATGTTGTTCACGCTAGATAACACACTCTCTCTCAGAAACGGTAACCAAGGTCTGCTCATCATAGTTGCAGTATAAACCACAGGTGGGCTCTGCGTGTGTCGATCATACACAAATGTGCCTGAGCGAGAATCTGCAATAGGGATTGGCTAGTCACCCTAGTAGACTGGTATCCTCGAATACAAGTGGCCAGCTTTTATCATTATATACATATACATACATACATACATACACACACACACACACACATATATATATATATATATATATATATATATATATGTGTGTGTGTGTGTGTGTGTGTGTGTGTGTTTGCGCAGGCTTAAGTGCCTTTGTTTATGTCTGTGTTCCGTTAAAGCATCCGCAATGTTTGTGTACGCGAGGTCATTTCGCGTAAACAAAGTAATCGACGGATTTGTAGCTTGCTCAGTCATCTTAATAAAATACGACCGACAGATGTCTGCGCCATTTTCAGCATATACGGAAGTATAATTTTAGAAAAACTTGTCTCGCCCGACGCCGTTGTTGATGTGTGCAGGCTGGTGGCGATGGTTGGGGGTACTTAAAAGGAAACCAATCACGGAATCAAATGGAGACAAAATAGTAAAGTTATAACCGAACAGACAGGATAAAATACAATACCATTACTAATAACTCTATCATATATTCTCATTAGTAACACAAATATGCAATAGTCCCTTTAGTAGCATCGGTAGCGCGTGTTCCTCTCACAAAGCTTCTTGTCAGAAACAGCTACTTTGGGAAACAGACGTTCGGGTGGACACTTTCACAATAACCACAAACTTAACCTCTACAAGTCTACAGTTAATATATCTCATACATAACCTGATTGGCTGCAATATTTTCATCCCCCTCATAAAAGACAACGCACTCAGTAACCCTCTACATTGAATGGCTCTCGGACCATATATGGCAACAGTATTCCATTTTCAGTCCGATCTATTTCTTGTAAATATAGGCGATGGCGGGTAGAGTAAGGTACATACTGTAGTATTACTGGGAACTGACCATATTTTTAACAGCTTTCGCGATGGAATCGTATGTCCTCAGGGGATTTGCGTAATGTATATCGTTGATGGGTTCAGAGATGAGCTGGCGGTATTGATACTGTTTTAAATCAGAGTATTATGGTGACTATAAGTATTTATTCACATGTTGATCATTTAAAAATTCGGTCTTGATAATGAAACTGAATAAAATAAACCAAAAAATGAACAGAAACTATCTGAATAAATAAACTGCAAATTTTGTCTGCCCGTTTGTCTGAAACCTCTCTAACTCAGGCCACGTTTGCTCAATATATAGACATATTTATACCTTATTTTCATATTATACCAGGATGATCCAGTTATTGAAAATCTGCCCTTCATCTGGTACTTGAACAACCACCATTGGGATCTGTCCCTGGGTTAGAATGGAACAGTTAAAAACTTAAATTTTAAAATAAATGAAAAAACATAGTGATTTTAAAAGATTTTAATATATATTGAGTTTAAAGTACCGAAAAACAAAACTTTTTGAATTTAAAAAAATGTTTCTGTCTATATTATACATGGCACTGTGGATAAAAGCGTTAGTTAGATCCAGTGACAGCCCTAAAGAGTGTGAGTTCAGTACCTGGTTAAGGCAGTGGAGAACTTTCAGAGGGGAATTAACAGGAGATAGCTGGTAATTGTTATCCATTAAACATGGTACATAGAACTAGAACGGTCCACCCCAGTGAGCGAAATAAAGGGTACAGTTCGACATTCCAAACACCTGAACAAGGCCGGAGCGTACAACGACAGAAACGTTGTAATAAATAATGTAAATAATGATAAAAAAAGGTTTCTTTTAAACTCAGATTAACATATTTCCAAAATTTTGTGAATTGAGGAAAACAGTTGATTTCAAGTGTGAGGTTTGTGACGTGAATTTTTGGAGTTCGGCATTATGTTGGATTTGATTAATTCACCTCATTTGAAGTTCCACGTAGGTTTGTGATTTGAAGAACTAAATTTTCGGTTCAAATCGGACTTTCGGCTTTGCATTGAGCTCTGTATAATATTTTGCTCTCATCTCACCCAATAAGAAATAGGTTTTGCGACCTGTCAATTCAGAAGCACCTCCACATATCGAGTTTTTGTTAGTAGAAGTAGCGAGACCGTATCCGTCGTTGGCTTACTAGGTCTGCCACGTAGCTTAATACACCTCTAATCAACTATTTGCGTATTGACGAGGATTAACTTTGCATAACGTTGGGGATTAAAATTTTATTACCTACAAAATGTATCTTGATGGTTGTAATTTGGTTGATTTAATTTGTTGATATTATGTACACAAATTACACACACACACACACACATACACACACACACACACACACACACACACACACACACATATATATATATATATATATATATATATATATATATATATATATAAAAGTGAAAACTGAAGTCAACACCCAGATGCGACAGACTGTTTCATGCTAGACGCAATCATCAGGCTACGATTTCCTCAAACATGAAACAGTCTGTCGCCTCTGAGTTTGACTTCAATGTTCACGTTTTGGATACATACGCTTTATCTCTGATATTTAGCATTTTATTCTATAAATATAGCACACCTTAAAACTATATTTCAATATATATATATATATATATATATATATATATATATAGATAGATAGAGAGAGAGAGAGAGAGAGAGAGAGAGAGAAAATTGGGTTTATTGCCTGAAAAAGAGTTAAAGTGATATTTTGAAATTCCATGGTGTGAAATGAGAGATGCAAAGTTATTACTTCAAACTTATCATTGCTATTTTATAAGCTGAACCAGGGCTCACCTTATTTTTAGGCCAGACGCCCAATTTGGCAGTTGTAGGAACTAGTTTAAATGCTCGCACGGAGTGCGTGTTTTAAGCTAGTAACAAAAAAATCAAATGAAATGAATGAGAAATAATATGGAATAATCAAATATCTCCCGATACCATACTCAGAGACATTTTTCCACGCTTTGATATTCCTCACTTCCGACTTCTAGACAGCAGCTGAATTTGCGTTTTCTACACACGCGTTCCGCTGACGCTGCTTGTTTCCCTCGTATGATACGTCGCAATCACATTCGACGCAATCTGGCAACTGAGTACATTCCCATACCTGGATCAATGTCGCAAAAAGTAGCAGAAAGCATAGATGACTACGTATAACAAATGCAAGGAAGCTTTCCATATATATATGTTTATTGTTCAAACTCCTGCATATG
>OZ038490.1:63541598-63549098 GCA_964036315.1 Acanthosepion esculentum
AGACGATACAATTTTGTTTTAGTCAAGTTTAGCGTCTTTTTTTTTATCATGCTATGCCATTTTTTAGCAATTTCGTGGAATTACCTACCTTAAGGCAATTAAAACTCTGATGAAGACGAAGTCCCGTTCATCGGCTGCTTTATTAATAACCAAAAGTGTAAAACTAGAAAAATATATAAATGCATATAAATAAGACGAATTTATCTATTTTTTTATTTGTATTTACAAATAAAAAATATGAGATATATGGGAAATTAAACTGTGTTTATGATGTGCTGCGAACGGGGGGATTCGTTCTTCATTCGATTTCAACCTCGTTTTGTGCTCTTTCACTGTTCCCAAGAATTCAGATCCAATTCAACAATTTACTGCTTTAATTAACCACCCACCTAAATTAAACATTTTTGTTGCTGCCAAATCAGTGGCTCTACCCAGTCTTCACTGTCCATCCTTGACAGAGTTCACAAGTGATCACGCAGCATGTTCTGACCGCCCCCCGCCCCGGAGAATACACGTCTGTCTCATACGCGTGCGTAGTCTCGAAGACAGCCAGTTATGCGTTGCTTTCCTCTGTCCTCCTTGCTATCATATCTACTGGGAGTATCGAAATATCCAAACCCTCTTTACTCTTTATATGACCCAGAAACAGGAATTGTCTAATCATGATGCTATGCATAAGTGCCATTTCAAAACAACACCATTATCTATCTATCTATCTATCTATCTATCTATCTATCTATCTATCTCTCTCTCTCTCTCTCTCTCTCTCTCTCTCTCTCTCTCTATACATACATATATATATATATATATATATATATATATATATATATATATATATATATACATAAATATATATGTATGTGCGTGTGTGTGTGTGTGTGCGGAGAGTGCTCAATATCACAGATTATCCATAGCGAATGTGAACGTGAGAATCAATGTCTGTTCATATGTAATCTATCTATCTATCTATCTATCTATCTATCTATCTATCTATATATATATATATATATATATATATATATATATATATATATATATATATATATATATAAAAGTGGACATGGAAGTCAGCACTTAGAGGCGACAGTCTGTTTCATGCTAGTGCAATCGTCAGGATCTTATTTACGTCGCCTGACGATTGCACTAGCATGAAACAGACTGTCGCCTCTAAGTGCTGACTTCCATGTCCACTTTTATATTTACACACGCTCTATCTCTGATATTGAGCACTTTACCCCATAAATATAGCACACTTTAAGACTATATTTCTGCATATATATATATATATATATATATAAATGTGTCGAAACTGAGTCACCACCCTGCAGTATTAGCCTGTTTCATGCTTAAATTAAATCTTCATGGCCTGACGATTCCGTTCAAACAAGAAACTAATTGGTGGCTCAGTTTTCATCTTAGTGTCCACATTCTATTCCTGAATTAAACACTTACGCAAACACACACACACACACACATATATATATATGTATATATATATGTATATATATATATATATATATATATATATATATATAGATAGATAGATAGATAGATAGATTTACATATAACTACGTTTAGAGTGAAACTTAAAGTTGTCAAGTCGTCAGACACGACCTGTTTTGGGAAAACCATAAATATGCATATAGCTACATATATAAAAATGTAGGTATATGCATATTTATTAATATATACCTGTTAGCTCTGTCTAACTACATTGAGCACTGTTTTGTTTACAACTTATATTAAACTAAGTAAATATTTATTCGCTTATCTGTGTATGCATGCTAACGCTCTCATATACAGTTGCTAATATCAAATAATTTAGTTGATATCCGCACTCATACATATATATATATATATATATATATATATATATATATATATATATATATATATATATATATGTGAGTGTCCAGCTCATGGACATACGTTTATATATGTAAATACATACAATTCTATGAAAATACATACAGAGTTTCTCGAACTGACAAATAAAATTGTAACAGTCTGTTGTTTTGTTTTAATTTCTTCAGTATATGTCGGTATATGTGTATGTGTTTTGTTCTTAATGATAAAAATTTATACTCCTGGACGCTCGATGAAAATCTCAGTTTTAGCAAATGCCTCTTTTATCTTTAAAGGGTATTCAGTTCAAGCCCTGTCATGAAATATTTAACGTAAAGGAAGAAAGTGAATGAGTAAATTATTTAACGATCGAACAAAGATTAGAATTTGGTTGTCTCATAAAACACTTTGAATCGCAATGCGAAAATCCACCGTGAGACTGGAAACTAAATAAACGCCTTGGAGACTAATTCATAATTATTTTCTCCCTTTTTTTCTCCGTCTCTAATCACGTTTCATCCGCTTTTTGTCTTATAATCCCATCGGATACGCCATGTCTATCCTTCATCTCTTATCTATCATCCGAGTTCATCTTGCACTTAATCCCTTGTATCCAAACTTCACCCTGTTTTTTTTTATTACTGCTCATCTTCCTACTGTTTTGTCTTTCTTCTTCTTCTTCTACTACTTCTTCTTCTTCTTCTTCTTCTTCTTCTATGTGCCGTATCTCCTCATGACGATGGCAATCATGGCTCTCCACAATTTCCTGTCCTTTGTAGCTCTTAAAAAATCTTGTATTTTCGCCATCTCTCTCAAAACCTCCGCCATGCATTTACTCAAGCACGCTAGATAGGTTATGCGTCGTTTTCATCCGTTTTCCTTGCCTTCAACGTGTGTCCTGAACATCAAATTTTCTAAGCCCTCTTTACACGTTATGTACTCTTTAAATTTAAACTGATATTAAGTCTTTTTTTTTAAATTGTCTCTAGAACTTCTTCCTTGCTCACATGTTCGGTCCATGGTATTCTCGGCCCCATTCTCCCTCTAAAATATACTAATGCTATTTTAATATTTTGGATTCTTTAGTTTGATGTTGTTTTTTCCTTCGAAAATGCAAATGTTTTCGGTTATGTCTGCACATAGGAGAGAAGGAACAAGCATCAGATACATTATCGATCAAAAAACGAAGGCACTTTTAGTGCGAATGCTAATATGTCGGGTGTCGGAGAAATCTTCACTCTCACATTTTCGCATCGACTTTTCTTTCTGATTTCCTACTTAGGACAAAACAATATCAAGAATCGAAATGTTACTTCGATGTCGCCTATCTTCAGCAAGAGAGCCATAAAAAAAGTATCAGATATCGAATTTGGAAAGCCCATTATTTAGAAGGTAATGAAAGATGAGCAATGTAATCAACCAAAGAAAATCGTTCGTAAATAAGATGTTTTAGGCACACGCAAATTGCTGCGTGAAGTAGAACTAATTATTACCATTGTATATATGAACAAATAAAGAAGTTTCAAGTTAGAAACTGAGAATACTTTACCCCCCCATATATATATATATATATATATATATATATATATATATGCCAGACCACTAAAATCTCCTGAGCCGACCAAGCATAGAAATAAATAAAATATGGGAATCAGTAATAAGGAATGCCAGAGAAAAGCGATAATATCAACAAAAATTGCAATATGAGCTCTGGTAAAAAAGAAAATGGTTGCTGAAGACATTAGGTTTATAATACCCAGAAATTTATACACAGATGTCTTCAAGGCACAGTGGATAAAGGCGTTAGTTATATCCAGTGAGAGGACGCAAAGAGTGTGACTTCAATACCCGGTTAAGGCAGTGGAGAACTTGCAGAGTGGAATTAACAGGAGATAACCGACATCCATTTCACATGGCACGTGGAACTAGAACAGTCTACTCCAGTGAGCGAAATAAATGGTTCAGATCGACATTACAACCACCTGAAGATGGCCGGAGCATACAAAGGCCGAAACGTTGTGATAAACATGGCGACAAAGATGAGGACAATAGTCCGAATAATGTAAATAGTGTACATAATACCTCATATCAGAAATATAGTCGGATATATGATTAATATATAATTGAGCAGTAACCATTATTTGAAACGTCTTTCGTTAAATATGACAGACAAGAAAAATTTTATTAATTTTGTATTTAGTTTTTTCAGCATTCTAACATTTTTTCCGTTTGGTGGGAGTGAGGAAGTAAAAAGAATCTGTTCATACCGTCAATGGTCTCAAGCGCTTTCGGCCATATTCTTTGCCATTTTCAAGAGGGTTTTACTTTGCTGTTGATAGTTTCTCTTGATATTTTGACTGGTTGAGATTTAAAAAATAATAATAAAATTTTTCTTGTCCGTCATATTTAACAAGAGATGTTCAAAAGAAAGGTTGGTGGCCAAATATACATACATACATACATACATACATACACACACACACACATATATATATATTTATTTTTATTTTTTGTAACATTTTTCGTTAAATATGACGGACAAGAAAAATTTTATTAATTTTTTTTTGTTTATTTTTTTTCAGGGTTCTTACATTTTTTTCCCGTTTGGTGGGAGTGAGGATGTATATGAGCTTTTGGCCACTTCTCTAAGCATTTGTTTTTCGTGTTAATTTATTTTCATGTTTTTGACTGCGAAAGGCCTTATTTGTGTATCAGAGTTGGAGCTTAAATCCTAGCCATCGTATTTTGGTCATGGATGGAATTCACACACACACACACACACACACACACACACACACACACACACACACACACACACACACACACACACACACACACACACACACACACACACACACACACACACACACACACACACACACACACACACACACACACACACACACACACACACCTCTGTGTCCGTGTATGCATGTATTCGTGTATTTATGGATGCAAGAAATGAATGGGAAGATCGGAAAGTATTCAATACATGTTTATGAAACACCGCCTTAGAGCAGGCATGGTGAAGATAGCGGAGGATAGCGGCTCGGATTGAGGAATCCAGTCTAATCCATTACATTCACTTACGTGCTAATAACCTTGGGAAACGCATGAATCCTCTTCTTCTCCTCCCCCCCACGGTTATGGTTGGCAACTGGTCAAGCACCGAAAGAAATGGCAACGTCCTGCGAAAGAAATCTGCCTCGTCAGTCATGTATCGAAAGATACAGATCGCCTAAGCGTGTATCACGCATGGAACATAATTGACCGATCTTAGTTAGTCTGGTCATGTTGTCCGCCTAGACGACTCACACATAACTAAACAAGTTATATGTGGAATGATGGCACTGGGAAAACGACCGCAGTGTAAGTCTCGCAAGCGCCTATAAAGACAATCTGAAGGACGCCCTCAATAAGACACATATAGAAATAGACACCCGAGAAGAACTTGCATCAGATCGGCAAACTTGATAAAATCTGATTGCTACTGGTTCTCAAGAAATTTGAGAAACTCAGTATAGAATGCGGGAAAGAAAAACGTGTAAGCAGATATGTGAGAAGTGTCAACCCTCTCCTAGAACGCGGGTCGAAAGAGTCTTTTAAACGTGACCGTATTTGCTTTTCAAAAGCAGGTCTTCTCAGCCACTCGCGAAGTCATCGTGTTGTCAACTAACCCCATGATCATGCATGTACAATCTGCTATAAAATGTTTCGATCAGCAAACGGGCTCACACGACATTTCGACAGCCGGTATCCCGAAAAGCAAGCTACAACAGGAAACTGATATCTCAGCAATGTGGGAAGAGCTAAATAACTTTCCCTTTTGAGATGTCATCAGCGACGAAGTGATGATATTTAGAATATATTAAACATTAAGAAACTGTGATTTCGAGAGATGGTCTTACTCCGTCACCAGTAGACCTCCATCATGTATGAATTCAATATCCTGTGGAGTCGCGGTATTTTTGTTGCTTCATCCAGCTGAAATTGATCTTTATTTACGAAATATGCGGGCGCTTGCGCAGTAAACATATATATGGAAGATTTCCTTGCAATTTATTTCGTGACATGGTCGACTGAGTCTGCTTTGTGCTACTTTTTCGACATTGATCCAGGCACAGGAATGTACTCAATTGCCAAAATGTACCGAAGGTGATGGTGACGTAACATACGAGGAAGGCAAGCAGCACCAGCGGAAAGCGAGTCTAGAAAAGAAAAATTCAGCTGCTTTCTAGAAGTCGAGTCAAGAACATCAGTAAATGTATCTTTCAAACATGTATGGTTGAATAATATCGACAAGTTTTGTCTCTCCATGTTTTATTAACTTTTACAAATTTCCGAATTAGTTGTTTCATAAAATCGGTAAATTTAACAAAGTCCCTGTTTATTTTTTTGTTTGTCCGAGGACTTACAAAACTGCTTCACTCGTTTTCATGAATTCCGTTTTGTGTATGTTTATCTGTTTTTGGCTAATTTCGGTGTTGCCACGTTTGTTGGAATCAATTTAAAGTCACTCAAAAGTGAAGTGATTTAAATGGTCAAACTTTGGTAAATAGCTAAAAATAACCGTTGGTAAATTCTGTCTTTTGAGTATCAAATTTTCAAAGCCGTCTTTTCTCATTATGCATCGAAGGAATTTCCACTGTCTCTTTCTAATGGTAAGTATAAGTGTTCTTTTGCATCCATTTTCTTTGAAACTTCGTAGTTACTCACAAGTGCGGTCCACAGAATTCTCAGCATTCTTCTGTAGAACTACGTTTCTATTGCTTCATGTTTCTTCATCAGTGGGGAGACTATCACGCATTCACTGCTATATAGTAGGACTGTTTTTTACAGTTCCGTACTATTTTCTTTGTTTCCAACGAAATTTTCCTGTTTTTAATAATTTGCTTAGCTTTTCGAAGGTATGTTTCGAATTGCCAATGCATCTGCCGATTTCCTTGTCGTATTAAAACACTAGATATTTAAATTGATGTAATTGTTTGATTTTGGTATCCCCAGTTATTATATTTACATGTTAACAATCATGCATTTTGTCTTAGAACTGCATACCGAAAGTAGAACATATTTATATCTCTGAGTACGACAGTTTTTCGGAGGTTGCAGTTAAAGGTTGTTTTTTTTTTAAATTTGTATTTATGATAAATTATTTTACATGCTGTTTGATGTTAAATGAACGAATCATAAATTTCTCATTGTTAAATTTGTTGCGTAACAAAGTTGGTTAGTTTTCATAACGATTTAGGTGGGCCGTTATCGAGATGTGGTCCGAGGGATGTAGGGTCAATCCACTTGATAAGTGAGTTGTGGTATGACCAACATTAGTATTTATTCATTTCTTTTTACAGGAACGCAGGTAATTTAATCTATATATGCTTTTGTGTTAATATAGTATGTTTTCGATTGGGAGTTGTTACTGATGATAAGGCTGACACACACACACACACACACACACACTCTCTCTCTCTCTCGTTCAGCCTCTCTCTACGTACGCGCGCACACACACATACACACATAAATCATATATATATATATATATATATATATATATATACACACACAAACAAGTTATTTTTATTTAAACAAAGTCTGCTTATTATATTTTTTAAATTTAAAATTTCTGAATGACATTACCTATCGAGATTAAAATTA
>OZ038490.1:63554098-63574098 GCA_964036315.1 Acanthosepion esculentum
GGAAACGTCTCAGAAAGAAAGAAAGAACAAAAGAAAGAAATAACGAATGAAAGAAAGCAAGAAAGAAAGAGAGAGAGAGAGAGAGAAAACTCAGCAAGATAGATATGTTGAATGATTCGTTTGTTTTACGGCTTATCAACCTTCCACAAAAAACACAAATTATTTCAGAACCACAAATTATTTTAGATTTTAAGAGTTTTTTTTTGTATTTTTAGATAATAATGATTTACTGTTACAAGTCCTACTAATTAATCTAGAGTTGGGCGAAAAAGGGGGACTCATATCTTTCCCAAGGTGATTTACGTCTGAAATTAGAATTCGGCTTCGCGATTTCCAATTTCGAGCCATTATTCATTCGACCAACAGCACATTATAGCTTTCAGCACCTGGTATACCCAAGCGGTTACCCGTCTAGGTACTGACCAGTCTTGACGTTGTTTCATCTCGGTGATCGCCCGGGAACCTTGTGTTTTAAGTGATATGACCGTAACGAGATAGATAGATAGATAGATAGATAGATAGATAGAAAATATTAATCTCCATCTGATCAATCATATTCAATAAGTCTCGATCTACCATTAAACACGCATGAAACTGCAGAAAAGGAAACCAGTTTTTAAAAATAGTTTATTTTCAAAACTATGTCACAGAAGCTTATTTTAATCATGTTTATCATCCTTATTGTCTTTCTTTTTCTTTTACATTCGCTGTAAAGCTCATTTGCAACATTTTCCGTTCTAGCGAAATTTTTTTTATGTTTTGTAATATACAAAGAGTATGCTTCAAAATATTACATACTTTGATTTACACTAAACAAATTGTACTCAATATATCCTGCTGAATGTTTTTTCTTTTTTTTAACATTCAACTTCATGACCCGGCCGTCGTTCAACATAGAGGGTTACGGTAAGAGTAGTTGGGCACCTCGAAGCGGTGTAATGGTTAGCAAGCTTGTCTCGCTAGAACAATTACCACTGAGTAGTGAGTTCGATTCTCACTGGGTGCGCCCTACTTTCGGCTTTGTGCCACATCTAAGCTACGCTTGGAAAATCACTACGGTGAGGGTAGTTTATATGGATAGGAGGGGAAGATAACATTTGACTTTAGACTTGAGCAGATTAAGATATTAGGTTGGTGCAAAAATAATGTCGTTTTCTCACATATGTTACTTATGTAAATAACGACATTATTTTTGCACCAACCTAATAGTAGTGATCGCCAATACATCCTCTAAGGAGTATGTTCCATAAGGCAGTGGTTCGCGGGAAGAAGCTGTTTGAGTGGGACATCTCGCCGATAGAATACAAAGGGAATGTGGGTGGTTTGCTACCATGTAAATGACATAGTGGACCCTAGCCGGGTAGGTTTGTCCTGGTGGAGATCTTTCTATGGTAGTAGCGATAGAGAAGTAAGTGTCTCGCCACATCCCGTCTGTAAGGGAGAGATAGGAGTGTGGAAATTAATTCTTATCCCACAAGGACTCGGAAGTGCTTTTGAGTTCTATCAAAACTGGAAAGTTTGATCTGGAAGCTTCCGCCCAAATATGGCAACAGTATTCCATTTTCGGCCTGATCTGGCTCTTCACATAGCTACATAGATTTATTGTCATATATATCATTTTTCTATATGTAACTTTTAAAAATCATTTGACCCCCAAGCCAAGAGATAATGCTGCTAAAACGCAAGGCGTTACTGGGAGTGAAAGGGAATAAAACCTTACAAGGAGTCGGAATCTTAAAACAGGAAATAATGGATAAAGGTCCTGTTTTATAGACGGGAAATAAGTGGACATCGGTTGATAGGAGAAACTTGAAAACATATCTTGTTCATGAAATGCATCTATGCTTAATGGAAATGAAGTAGAGGGTGGGGGTTTACTCACCCACAGAAACATTAGCGGCGCAGTATGAAGTAGTGAGATCCACTATTTCTTCAAATAGCGGGCAAACTCTCCTCACACTGATACGCGTGCGCACATACACGCAGATACACGCACGCACACACGCATGAATATGAATATAAAATACTGCACATTTAGAGCTGGTGCTAATAAAAAGGTGTTCTATGTATAATAAGAGAGCTATAATTTATATTAACAATAAATATAGATTTCATCCTGACCGGTAGCACACCTCTGTGTTTCAAGCACGATGCAATCCTAAAGTGCCGAATGAAAACTTTCATGAATGAAAGACAGGTATGAACGCGTTCCGTTATTATTAATTGCAAAATTAATTGTTAAAACTATATTTTTTTTAATGTTTTATCTAAGAGAGATAACTTTAACTATGTGGATGTTATTTTTTTAAATATGATTTAAATATTTAAAAACAATTACAATGTATATAATAACAATGTTGTTAAAATATTTAAATCGTATTTAAAAAAAAAATACAATTATATAAATTCAAGATACCTCCCTTAGAGAAAACATTCAAAAACATAAACACTTTGAGGTTTACTTTTTAAATTACTCACACACATACATATACACATACACAAATATACACACGCACGCATACACACACACGCATACACACACACATACACACACACACACTTACACACACATATATATATATATGTGTATGTATATATATATATATATATATATATATATATATATATATAATTATAAAAGTGGACTTTGAACTCAACACTCGGAGGCGACAGACTGTTTCATGCTAGACGCAATCATCATATATATATATATATATATATATATATATATATATGTGTGTGTGTGTGTGTGTGTGTGCGTGTGTGTGTGTGTGTGTGTGTGTGAATTAAATATACATTTCGTTTTTCACCGGTAGCCCAACAAATTTTTAGGTCCATATTGAAAACTGCAAAAACATCCGCATTTGAGTTATTGCATCGTGTGCATGAAATGCACATTTGTCATATCGGTGAGGAACAAAATGTATATTATACCACTTACTGAATACATGCACACACACACACATATATATATATATATATATATATATATATATATATATATACATATATATATATATATATATATATATATATATATATATATATATATATATATATGTTATTCTTTTTCTCTTTGTTTTTTCCTTTTTTCCCATATTTCCGGTGAGTTGACCGATTAAATGGGTCAATGTCTGATCCAAACCCGGCCCCCTCCACAATATTAAGTTAAGTATTGTAGTAAAAATAAAAATACATTCTAAAACTCTCCCTTGCCTCCCTATTCTTGACCATGTCTCTTACACTATCCCTCATCACCCTCTATGTCACCTTACATAAGATTAATACTGCCCTTCAAAAGTGTAAATTATAATTTCATTTTTTCAAACTTGAAAGGGAAGTCTGAAGATCGAGAGAATAATTAATTCTCTGGTGAAATAAATTATTACAATGGTATCTTAAAGTGGTCTGTTTTTTCTTTAAATTAAATTATTCGCTCTGACTGAACATTGAGCTCTCCGGATTTCATTTTCCTTCGGATTATCCATACGGATTACCAAGATTCTCATTAATGTATGTATGTATGTATGTATGTATGAGTGTGGGTTTGTGTGTGTGTATGTGCGCGTGTAGCATGCGGTAGAAATAAATCCCACATATACCTCGCAGAAATTAATTCTACATAATGGTATGGCATTAGATCGATGAAAGCACCAAAGAACTTCTGATTTGAAAGAAATATTTGGTAAAAAAATTAATTAAGCACTGTTCTTACCTTATGAAATGTTTTTCCCCCTTTTTTTTATTTGTGTGCCAAATACAGCATACAGTAAAAGCCAAGTGGATATGCTTACCTGCAAAGAAAATATATACGCATATAATTATATTTTAATAAAATACCGATAAACATTTTATCTATTCAATACAATTTATTTAAAAACGTGAATGTTTTACATATTTCATATTAATTTATATGAAAACATTTTGTTATGTATACCTTTGATTATTCAGATTGAAGGTAGGTCATGATTATTCATTATGTTAAAAAATATCCTCCCGAGACGTATTTATTCCATCCACCCCATTTATAAGCTATTCAAGTGATTTCATCCTACCTTCATTTTAGGGTGCAAGAATTGTAGAAAAATGCGATTCATTTCAATATCTGGCTAAAGCGAATAAGGATATCATTGCGCGTCTGTTTGAAACTGAATTATAAGTGACTCGACTGTGAAAAATCTGGAATCATGGGGCGCTAAATTGCTTCATTTGTTTAATGAAGTAGGAAATAGAAAAGTTGAAATACATCTCGCGCGTCGCGTGAAACACATTTTAGTGTTACAGGTGAGCATCTACATCCATATCAATATATATATATATATATAAGTATGCATGAAATATTTCTCATGGTTAACCTGTAGAAAAAGACAATATGTGTGAAGGTAAAAGACAATAGAAAAACTGTCTTACGAGCCGACGTGTTTCGTCCAAAGTGGACTTTTTAAAGGCAAAAACGAAATGAATTTATTAAAAACAAAGTAGCTATTAACAACCAAACAAAATGTCCTTAGCAAGTAGAAGAATTTAGAAAACGCTATTGTATTCATATTTTCAATTGAAAATTACATCAAGTACTATTATGTGTGGAAATATTGTTTTAATTGTTATGCTGACGGATTCAACCTTTTTCTTTTGATTCCTTGATACAGTTGTGTACGTTTGCTTGAATTACTACTCCCCCGGTGTGTAACAGCAAAATTGTCCATTCCACAAAAAATCTAATATCTAAAAAACTACAACACTAATTGAGTTTCATTTTTCCAGTTTTTTATATAAGAAGTTTAGCCGTTTTGATACAGTTGTCGTAGGAAAAAAAAAACTTTGAGTTAATCAGCTAGAAAGAAAAAAGTTTTAAATCGTTTTGTGTCAGAGACACTGTCTTCTCAACTAGGCAATAGTGAGAGGAAAAAGATCATTCAGGCCTTCAGCAATGTTACCAACGTTTATACTCTGGCTTCTATTTTCAAAATCTATTCTAGAACCATCACGAGAAGGGAGAAGAAGAGTATAAAAAGTGGGAACAGCGGAGAGGAAAAATGGATCAGTAAGATATCTTTAATCATTTCAAAAGATAAAACGGTTCAAATCTTAATCTGACAATTTGGACAATTTTGCTGTTACACACGACACGCACAGACACACGCACACACATACATATACACACATACATACATACATATATATATATATATATATATATATATATATATATATATATATATATATATGCTGCATCAAACTTACTTTTATAAACGTTGAGAGTTCGTTTTTCACACCAAGACAAGGACAAACATTCGTATACATGTCCGTAAATCCTACGTTTTTTTTTATTTAAGTTTTAAAGGCAGTTTACAGTAGATGGCTCTGTATTGCTATCAAGACTAGCTTATATTTGTCATTCGTGCAAATTTGTGGCTAGTCTTTCTTCAACGTTTAACGCGTGTAGTAGTAAGTTATCTGAGAATTGTTTCGTTTCCCAACGGCACGATATCCATATCGTAAGCAGGCAGGTATGATTTTTAAATAGAGTCGCAAGCATATTAATGGCCGTGAGGCTGCACAGCTGTATCAGATTGCGTTTTCAGATTGATGACAACCGACTTATCCAACCATTGCTGCTGTTTATCGTCGATTTGCCGAGATAGGTTCCGTGGCACCACAAACTATGGAAGACGGAGATCAGCTCGTACGACTGACCAGGAAGAAGACATTCTACAGGCTGTTGGAGACGATCCTGTTATCAGTACATGTCAAATGTCCCTAGCATATCGTACACCTCATACTAACGAAAGAAGGGTACTTCAAGTGTAGTTCTTTCATCCGCATCATCTGCAACGTGCGCAGGGTTTTTCGCCCTGTGATCACTTACCAGGTGAGAACTTTTGCCGACGGTTTTCGGCACAAACTGCCTGTTCGTTGTTTGTCTCTAAGGTCTTGATGACGGATGAGGTAACATTTGGGAGAGATGGAATAACAAGAAAACCTTGCTTTTGGTATAAGAAACCGCACCCAAACATTATAAAGTATTTTTATACCACCCCTCTCTTTCTCTATCTATCTATATATATATCTCTCTCTCTCTCTCTCTCTCTCTCTCTATATATATATATATATATATATATATATATATATATATATGAAGAAATATAGTCTTAAAGTGTGCTATATTTACGGGATAAAGTGCTCAAGATCAGAGATAGAGCGTGTGTAAATATAAAAGTGAACATAGAAGTCAACACTTAGAGGCGACAGTCTGTTTCATGCTAGATGCAATCGTCAGGTCGCCGATTGCATCGCCGATTGCATCGTCGATTGCATCGACGATTGCCTGACGATTGCATCGACGATTGCCTGACGTATGCATCTAGCATGAAACAGACTGTCGCCTCTAAATGTTGACTTCTATGTTCACTTTTATATATATATATATATATATATATATATATATATATATATACACACACACAGAAAGAATTTACATCAGGGCCAAAGTAAATAAATTCTATAATATATTATAATATTATTTTATTGATAATATCATAATATATATTGTATACGATGGGATATGGAACAAACAAGAAACATTTACAAAATTAACATGTTTCGCTTCATCAGAAAATGAAATATAAAAGAAAAGAAATTCTGGTATTTTAAAAATTTCTTGTGTTGTTTGTTTTCCATTGTTAAGCTCACCACACATGTATCTATCCTAGGGTTTACTTAATCAATGAAAAAAAAAAATAACAAAAAATATTCTTGTTCTGATCGGATATCTAAGGCCGAGATGAATATATTTTCAGAAGGAGAGGCGTTGGGAGCCACTGGTTACAAACATGAACAATGCGAAAGTGTTTACGCAAAGAAAGCAGAACTAAATCTACTTAAATACGAACAGTGAAAGAAAAATGGCAGCTCGACGATTATACTAGGATATATTTTCCATCGCATTACTAAATATGGTGCTAACGCTTTATGCTTGAGTAAACATTTCCTAACGTTGTCTCAAGGAAAGAGGTTAGACAAACGCCACCATAGAAAACAACATAATTATCACTGCCATCGAGACAGGTATTGGTCTCCCCAATTGCTGTGCAAAATGGCCGACAGACATTAAACAAGTAGATATTTGGAAAGGAAACGATTATCTATCGTAAAATATTCTGTTTACTCTTTATTCACCAAATTTGATTTCCCAGTTTGAAATTAGTCATTTGATCGTCCGTCCGTCCGTTTCCATTTGTATCATTTTTTTCTTGTTTCGTTGGCTATCTATATATTTTTTTATGTCCGACATTTTTTCCGCCGATCAATTATTATTCTATTACATCTCACTTCTTTAAATCTATTTTAACAAATAATTTCATCAAATTCACCCGGGAAAGATATTTGGCATTGAACAGAAACGGGGGTCATTTGAATTGGACAGATGAAAGGAAAACATCGACATTATAGCATACATTAAAATGGAATCATTTTTTGGATAGTTTTTTAACACTCAGTCTATGAAAATACAACCTATCTATCTATCTATCTATCTATCTATCTATCTATCTATCTATCTATCTATCTATCTATCTATTTCAATCATTCTCATGATCTATCTATCTATCTCAATCATTCTCATGATCTATCTATCTATCTATCTATCTATCTCAATCATTCTCATGATCTATCTATCTATCTATCTATCTCAATCATTCTCATGATCTATCTATCTCATTCTCATGATCTATCTATCTATCTATCTATCTATCTATCTATTTATCTATCTATCTATCTATCTATCTATTTATCTATCTATCACATTTTCATGATCTATCTATCTCATTCTCATGATCTATCTATCTATCTATCTATCTATCTATCTATCTATCTATCTATCTATCTATCTATCTATCCCAATCATTCGCATGATCTATCTATCTATCTATCTATCTATCTATCTATCTATCTATCTATCTATCTATCTATCTCAATTATTTTCATGATCTATCTATCTGTCTATCCCAATCATTCGCATAATCTATCTATCTATCTATCTATCTATCTATCTATCTATCTATCTATCTATTAGTCTGCTCCTATCTATCTATCTATCTATCTATCTATCTATCTGCTGTAACTGAGTTATCAAAAACAACAGCAGAAAAGAGGAATTGGTTTAACAACAACCTTATTATTATTTTATACATGGAAACATAATGTAAAATACAAACTATGGAAGAGAATATTTAGCTGTGAATGACAAACTGTTTTCTGCAAAGGCCCATGCTGCTGCTACTGCTCCTCCTCTTGATGTAGGCGTATTTTTATATCTTTCGTCCGACGGACGACTTCAAAGTTGTTGGGAAATATTCTCCCTAGCAAAACTATCTATCTATCTATCTATCTATCTATCTATCTATCTATCTATCTATCTATCTATCTATCTATCTATCTAATTAGATTGTTGAACGATTTGCTATATTCATGAAACGAGTGTGTAATAATTAAATCAGATGTGCTTTGGAATTCTCGGCCACATCGTGCGTCGATGTCCAAGCAAGTGTATTATAAATGTTTCGGTGGGGGGATATTTAAAATGTACATTTTATTTTTATCCTGCCTCATATTTGCTTAAAAGTGAATTTTAATATGCATGCAAGCACTCAAGACTTCGGATTTCTGGTTCAAAAGGTTTTTGGATCCGGAAATGCCATTATTGTTAAACGTCGTGCGTTTGTTTTCTTTTTTTTTTTAAATAATATAACGTTCATTAAATTAAAGCGTTGGAAACTCAATTGATAAAAATCGCCTGAGGATAACTTAAGGTTGATTTTGAAATTATATATATACAGGGTGATCCCAAAAAACGGGAATGTTTGAAATGCGTATTGCCAGACATGTGCAAGTGGCAACACTGCGAGACAGTGACCTTGAGCAAGTAAACATTTCGCCATTTTAGTAACGAGAATGAAATTCACAGTATCCCAGCTGAGATGTTGCAGCAGTCAATGAGGAATCTCAACAGCAGATTTCAAAAATGCATTCGTACAGGAGGACGACATCTACAGGAATTAATTTTAAAAAAATGAAAATTCCATCATTGTTTCTTAAATGGCATGTTTTTAAGGTTTCAATTACTATGAATTAAATATTTTTCTTCCATCACTCTTGGATTTATTGGATTGTTAAAAAGTTCCCGTTTGTTTGCGTCACCCTGTATATATATATATATATATATATATATATATATATATATATATATATATATATATATATATATATATATGCGGGCGTGTGTGTGTGTGTATGTATATATATATATATATATATATATAGTTCTCCGTAGGGGATCGCATATTGAAGTATGAATAAAAAAAATATTAAAATACACATAAAAATTCAGTTGGACGGTTTAAAGGAAGTCAACTTCAATGACTTCAAGTTAGTTCCAACAAACGAAGGAAAGCCGGAATTACTGGAAAATATTTACAAAAGCATACACAAAACATCAATCTTGGAAACTTAAGAAACATTTAAAAGCAACTTGGGGAAAATATGTCTTCATTCGTTATGCAGTTTTAAGACAGACCTCGGAATATTCCGAAAAAGGAACAGTCCAACAAGGAAATTAAAATTATAGCTACCAAAATAAAAATGTGCAATCATTTAAATATTTGGGAATGGTTTTTAACAGCAGACACTGATTTTCGAAGGCGCATTGGAATAAAGAAAGGTGCCTTTTTAAATCTAAGCAAAGTATTAAAAACAGGAAAATTTCGTTAGAAACAAAGAGAATATTACGGAATATTCGATAAATTTATTAAAGGAAAATAACGAATTTCGAGACTAATTGGCGGAGAACGTAATTTGTAGATTTTTCGAACGTTCAGGCCGATACACGAAAATAAATATATATAGATTTTAATAAATAAACCTCTAATCAAATACGGGTATCCACTAAAACTAAAGCTTTAAAATTATAAAAACACGTTATACATGTATATAGCTACAATGTTCTTTATTTCATGTGTTAAATTTTTAGCGAATTATATATATATATATATATATATATATATATATATATATATATATATATATATATATATATATATATATATATATATATACAAACACAGAAGGTGCAATAGATAAATTGCCGTTATTAAATTTCGAGCATGCGCGTTGTTCGTTTTTGATTTTGTCGACTAGGATCAGTTGGTTAGCGTCTGTGGGAAAAAAGACCACCATGACGCAATTGAATCCGACAGAAATTTGGAAAAGGCATGCTGTACTGCTTGCCAACCACGCCGGAAACACGAAAACGAACTTTCTAAAGTGTTTAGGTGTCAATCCGACGACAGTACTGATCATTCGGAAAGAGTTGGATGATATATCCACACAACATCATGGTGCTTGGCGTGATCACTTGTAATGGCAACATTATGCCCCCATTCACCTTCCCACAGGCCCTGAATCTCAACACAGAGACCTACATCAAGTACCTTGAGGAGGTAGTGCTGTTATGGTCAAGAGGGTGGCTGCTAGAAGATCCTATGTCTGGCAACAGCACTGAAGGCAAGGATTATTGCAGCATTCACCATCTTAAACAAGGAGACCGTCCCGAAGAGTTGCAGATTTAGAAGTCGTCTGCAGGCCGTGGTTGAGGCCAATGGCGATTCTATTGAATAAATTTACTCTTTAGTATTTCAATATATTTTTGGGTAATTTTTTTGTAAATATACCTGTCAAAATGAAACGTCAGTATTATTTCCATTTTTGTGTAATTTAGACGAAAATTTATCCATCGCACGTTGAACGTACGTACGTGTATGTGAGAGTGCGTGTGTGTGCATATATATATATATATATATATATATATATATATATTTGTGACTGTGTGTAAAAATGAATCCAGGGGACGAAGCATTTCCGTTGGCATTGTATTGACGCTGCAACAGATCAGCTTATAATGTTGTGTCTGTTTATTTTGCAACCAACACTGTTAATATAATATTCCAGTAATTTCTAAAACTCTTCACGATTGTATTTCCTTTTTGAATTATATTCAGTACCGATTATTATTGGGTGGATGTGTCAGTGGTGGCAGTACATTTTATTATACTTATTAATATCTGGAAAACGGCTCTAAATATTAGTCACTTGAAAGCCCCGGAAACACAGTGTTATATCGATAATGGAAGAAATACAAAAGAAAACCAGTCTTAAAATCATTGAATATTAACTGCAAAGGTTAATCTGAATTTATTCTAATGAATTAAGTTTGTCCGCATATTTACATCTGACAAATCTAATAAAGATAAAAGTTTTAATAAGATACGACCAAGAAAAATTCCCGCTTTTAATGGGTTTATTTAAATAACCCATCGAATGTTGACTTTTTAATTAATTTAATGCAATTTAACATAATCTAATTATGATGTTTGATTCTCATAAATTATCTCTTGCATTATAAGCTAATTCATTTCTTTAAATATTCTTTAATTTTCAATTTGGCAATAATTTGTATACACTGCGTGTCAAAGTGTGTGAATTCTAAAAAAAAATATTGAAGTGTTTCCGAGGGTTGGTTTTACTGTGTCATTTTCAAAATAATATGAGGTTGTATTATTATTATTAATTGTTTCTCTTACAGAAAAGTAAATTATTATGGTATGTGTTCAGTATATCTATCCTAATGTATCTCAGTATATATAAACCTTCTCTCTCGAATTTTCTCTTTCTCTCTATTTTTGTCATAACGCCCGCTCGGACACACACTATGTAGAACAACGTATCGGCTAAATTGTTTCGCCGATTCAGGCTTAAATTCGGGCTTAAAGCACAACGACAGTGTGTCCTATGATTAATTCCGAATCTTCTTCCCTTTATAAGTGCCGTGTACCTTCTAGACGTTGGCGTACATGGCACTTCACATTTTCCCGCCTTTTGTAACTCTTAATAAAGTTTGTATTTTGTTATCTTTCTTAAATCTTGTTCGAGCCATCCGTTTCCTCATGCTCACTGAGTATGTTATACGTTGATTTCCCCTGTCCCGCTGGCATTTAATCTGTCCTGCGAGTAACGATTTTTTAAGGACCGTTTTCTCATTATGTGCCCTAAAATTTTCAGCTGTCTTTTTTTTATGTTAAATATAAATGTCCTTTTTGTTTCCATTTTTCATTTAAAACTTCATCGTTGCTCACATGTTCGGTCTAGGGCAGCCACTCTCAACGTTTCCTCCATCATTGACCCCCTCGGCTTTATGTATTTCTCCATTTACCCCCTACTCCCATACAAAAATTTCATAGCCGTCATAAAGCATTGATGTACAATTTCGTGACTAAATGAATGAATTATTTTTTCATTCAAAGATCTAAATTTACTAGAAATAATACGACCGGATGAGAATTTTACAAGCGAGAAGTGCAATAGAAGAAACTGTCAGTATAGAACTTACGGTTATATCTAACCATTTCAGCTGTAAAATGATGGAGCCTAGCTGCAAAACTGGTACTGCGCTTAAATTCGTTAGGTCGAGGTCCCAAAGACGAAAGCTCATTAGAAAAATTACCATGAAAATATTTATAAAAACAGGACAGGGAAGCTACACTACGTCATTCGGAAAGTGACTGAAGTCGAGATGCCACGTCTGGAATGATATAATTGGAGATTCTTCTTTGCATTTTATCAAGATTTTTCTAAATACGTAGCAGAAGCATTAGGGCAAGTGTGATAACAATATTCAATCCATAGACGAAGGATAAATTTATAAATTGTTTAAGATAGATTAAGTCGAGAAAAAATGTCTAGCATGATACATTGAATCAACCTTCCTAACAGCAGACCTAACAATTAATTTAATATAATCTTCTCACTTCATTGTCAGCGGATATTAGACCTAAGAAGGTGTAATGGCTCACTCTCCTGGAGGTTAATTGCTGATGGATGGCAAAAAAGTTCTCTAGGAGAAAGAATATAGAATTTTTTTTTTGTTTTTTTTTTTATTCCTGATTTGCACATTTTTGCTTTTAATCCTCCCTCTGTGGGGAATCGCTCAAATAAGTGACTCTGTTTTGATAAAGTTAAGCAAGAAAAGAAAATGTAAATAAATTATGAAGAATAGAAAGGCAATAATGGGAGAAGAAAAAATAATTTCTATTCAGGGAAACGTCTTCAGAAAATCGTTTAGTGGCAACGGGGCAGAAGAAGAAACATTGAAGGAAAACAGTGTTAATTGAACGCCGACTAATAAGGGTTAATCTTTCCGATTTATGGGGCGGTATGGTGGAGTAATGGATAGCGGCCCAGATTGCGGAAACGGAGAGCCGAGCTCGACTTCCAGTCAAATTCATTCACTTACTTGGGAAAAAAATCCTCTTCTCATCCCTAGCTAAAAAATCCTCTTCTCATCCCTAGCTAAAAAATCCTCTTCTCATCCCTAGCTAAAAAATCCTCTTCTCATCCCTAGCTAAAAAATCCTCTTCTCATCCCTAGCTAAAAAATCCTCTTCTCATCCCTAGCTAAAAAATCCTCTTCTCATCCCTAGCTAAAAAATCCTCTTCTCATCCCTAGCTAAAAAATCCTCTTCTCATCCCTAGCTAAAAAATCCTCTTCTCATCCCTAGCTAAAAAATCCTCTTCTCATCCCTAGCTAAAAAATCCTCTTCTCATCCCTAGCTAAAAAATCCTCTTCTCATCCCTAGCTAAAAAATCCTCTTCTCATCCCTAGCTAAAAAAGCTGGGAAGGGGGGGAAAAGAAGAGGATAGCCTTGGATGGCAACTGGTTTGCCGCAGAAAGAAATGGCAACCTAATGCGGGAAAAATCTGCCTCGTCAGTCATGTATCGAAGATGATCGCCTAAGCGTGTATCACGTATGGCACATAACTGAACTGAAGGGTTGACATGTCCCGAGAAAATAGTAGATGCTTAAAATATAATCAGTTTATGACTCTCCTTCCTTCCAGATAATTATTTCCATAAGATATTTCCAAACAACGGTGTAAATAATTCATGAGATATCGTTTACGCTTGTCTCTCTCCTTTTTCAATATTCATATTTTTGTTTTTCTGTATTCAAATCGTTGAATAATCGTTATATCGTATCCTCTCAATATATATTTCCCTTAACGCATTGCTCTTGTAAGAATTTAAAAACAGTTGAGTGTTCTACTGAAGTAAATGCCTTTTCATAGCCAACAAATGACAAGTAAAATACAGTTGAACCACGGTTCACGAATTTAATTCGTTCCTAAATGATGTTCGTAAGCCGAAATGTTCGTAAACCGAAACTATTTTTTCAATAGGAATTAATGTAGAGAAAAAAGTCACAGTTCAATAAAATTGTAAAAAATAGTACAGAAAAACACATGAATGTATGCAACACGGCGGTCGACTTAGAAATTATTCCGTTCGGGTTAACTCGGTTCGGCAATGTTGTTCGAGAACCGAAATGTTTTACGATAACCGAGGCATTTTCATCTCTCATTTTCTGTTCGAAAACTGTTTTTTTCGACATGTGAGACGTTCGAGAACCGAGGTTGCATTGTATTTATATATTTTTTTAATCAGTTGGGCTATTGCTTATAGATGGTTTATTGTTCAGTAACGACATTTATCATCTGCCTCTTCAGTCGGTTGTTTTTCCTATCAAATTATTTTTTAGACTGCAGTTAGATGAATATGTCCGTTATTAAAGCGATATGGTAATAGTTGTCAAATGCTTTCTTTTCTCTTCACTTATAAAGTAGAATTACGATGTCACGACTGGAGTTTGCCGCATCAAACGCAAAGCTTATAATGAATTAAGACCCACTAATGCAAGAACATGAGAATGGAACAACTAGGTGGCAAAAGAAATTTGAAGGGAGAGATAGTAGGAATGATAGAAAGACAGAAAATGCTCAATTTGAATTAGAGAAAAGACAACAAAACAATAAAGAGATAGCGTATGAATTTAACCAACAAAAACACCGTTTAGCAATACGTGTAGTAAGATAAAATACAATATGAAATAACCTGTTGGTTGAGCGGTGGTCAATCGACAGAGGTGGTTTATAAAAAAACGGTTGGCTGACAATAGCTTTAGTATGGGAAAGACCTTTATCCAGTAGTAACTTAGAATGGCATCTACTACTCATATCAGTGAAAGTGAGAAATATTTTAAATAGTTTAAATTAAATTTAATAAAACAAAAAGACAATTTGTAGTAATTCTTATGGGAGAATATGAATGTTTTTTTCTATACAGTGTAACACGGATATAAGAGATTTGCCGGGACCGGAGAAGAAGTCTCTTATATCCGGGTGTCTCTTATATCCGGGTTTGGTCTATTTTGTTTAGTTAAGTATGGCTCTAGTTTGGGACCAGAGAAAATCTCTCTTATATCCGGGATTATCTTATATCCGGGTCTCTTATATCCGGGTTACACTGTATTAGGAAATATATATGCTAGGAAAATCAATGAAACAGTAGAAAGCAATTTCCGTGTGACGTATTTCGCCCCTTAGCAATTAATCGAACTAAAGAAATACTTACTCTAGTGCAGGGGTGGGCAAACTACGGCCCGCGGGGCACATGCGGCCCGCCAAACGATTTCGTGCGGCCAGCTTTAAAATGTTATTTATTACAACTATATTTTTCCTTTAAAAGCCCTTTATTTTGCCAATTTTAAATATCAATTATTTTGGTTTATATATACTATGCGGCCCAGTAAAACTATAATTTTTAGAATGCGGCCCTTGTACTAAAAAGTTTGCCCACCCCTGCTCTAATGTAATACTGTTGTGGTGTCTTCCCTCTAATGAGGCTATTGTGTACTCTTCCACTTACTATAAAATAGTAGGAAAGTACGCCTCGGGGGAACATTGATAGACTGTTCTACCAAGGGTGTGACTGTTCGCAGCCCCTGTCGAACTCTCTGATTTGGGCAGAGAAGAACCCGAACGAGTCTGTGCCGAAGGGCAGAGTTTCGTCCGGGGAGATAGACAGACCCAATCGCGTTTATGCGGGCTCTACAGGTATTTTTAGGGCCGAGCCTACGGGCTCGGAGGACCCACATTAAACTCGTTCTTGCGGCACATCATCACTCGTGGTGGTGGGGGTCTGTTAAATATTAACAGTGATAGGCTATAACTGTTCGCAGGAATCAAATATTCGGGCCACGATGATTGCATAGCAATCATCGGGCCCGATGATTGCATCTAGCATGAAACAGACTGTCGCCTCTAAGTGTTAACTTCTATGTTCACTTTTATATTTACACACGCTCTATCTCTGATATTGAGCACTTTATCCCATAAATATAGCACACTTTAAGACTATATATATATATATATATATATATATATATATATATATATATATATATATATATATATATATATTATGTGTGTATTTAGGCAGCAATTTTTTTCATTGATGCATTAATATATATATATATATATATTACAGATGCGCACGACAGAGTGGTGCTGGGAATATTAGAATGTTTGCCTAAATTCGAACATTCCGAGCATCCCCACGAAAAAATAATTGTAAAATTCCGAGCAACCCTCTGTCGTGCGCATGTGCAGTGCTACCAAGACAACAAATTTAGTCCAATGAAGTCCTGAAGGATGAAACGAGTCACAAGTAAACTTTTTCCACTTCGTCATACAATTTTACCCAATACTATTCTTGATATATAAACATATATACCGTTATCTCACATATATTACATATATATATATATATATATATATATATATATATATATATATATATATATATATATATATCTTTCAAACATGTAGTGTTGATGTTAAAGACAACATAGTCTTACATATTTTCTTTTGAATATGTATTGTCCATACGATGACCTAGCCCTTTCGACAGATTTCCAATACACACTACACAAGCCAAAAGATCGAAGAATACGCTACAAAATTTAAATATATTATAAACATTGCAATATGTTACCAGATATATTATAATCTATACGATCTATTTCACGCTGTCACATGATAAAAATCTACGCCATGCACGTGATATAACATCATCGCGTCTTTTGAATTTAAAAGAATTTTAACGTTTTTAGTTTGTAAAAAAGTAGCAACATGATTACGCTACAAGATAATTGGCAAATGTTTGTTTAAAAAAACTTTGACTAAAATATTGACCCTGGAAATGAACAATGATGTTCGAAAGCGCTAGGTCATCGTATGGAGAATACATATTTCGAAACTATTTTCAAATAAAAAGTCTCATTAGCGAATATGAGAAAGTTTAAAAGAAAATATGTAAGACTATGTTGTCTTTAACATTCAACACTACATGTTTGAAAGAAAAGTTGCTGCCAAATTACACACACACACACACACACACACACACACATATATATATATATATATATATATATATATATATATGTGTGTGTGTGTGTGTGTGTTGTGTGTAATATTCCATCAATAAAACATTACTTGAGTCGTATGATGTTCTTCTAGAGGACGGAAAGCGTTAGAGTGACATTATCGTTAAGAAATGAGTTTATCATCCATCTCAACCTGATTTCGCACCATTTCACATTTCCACGTCTGAAAGTTACATTCCTCTTCACTTTCAATAAAACCAATGACTATGACAAGCTTCTCTCAGCCGTCATAATCTCCTAAACAACGATCTCGTTTTAGCATATAAATGTACCAAGAGATACATTTATTTCTCGGTTAATTTCGTAAATGTTTAACGCCTGTTAGTGAAAGTGTCACAAGGAGTCATTTTAGTCCGACCTCTGAGTTAAGATTCTGTCGTATTAATGTTTAATCTATCGATCAAACGGTACGGTACTCTACATGTTAAGATATTTGGTACTAGATCTGACCGAACAAAAGTCTTGAGAGCCACTCACAATAGAGGATTACTGTTAACATTTTAATGATGAATGAGGTGTACAACGTGAACGAAATAGGAGGTGCTAGAAAGGGTAACAAGGCGGAAAGATAATGATAGACTATAGTTTTAAAATATACATACATATATATATGTGTGTGTGTGTGTGTGTGTGTATATATATATATATATATAAATATATATATGTATGTATATATATATATGCGTGTGTATATATATGTGTGTGTATACACACACACACACTCACACACACATATATATATATATATATATATATATATATATATATATATATATATGCGTATGTGTATTTAGGCAGAAATCCTTCTTTCCTGCACATTTCTTTGAATACATCAAACAAGGTTCTTTGATTTACTTTTTTATACAATTTCTCATGTGATCTAATAATTTTTGTTCTTTTCGGATGATAAATTATATAAAAACTGTCCAATTGTTCTTTTTATTCGAGCGCTTTCGGCTATACATTTAGCTATTTTCAAGGTCGAAATATATTAACTGTAAACAAGAAATAGTTTGTTTGTATGTATTTATATAATGTTTTCGTTTTCAAAACACAGTCAAGATATTGTGTCCATGTTCATAGTTGATATTATTGAGCGATGTTTATTTTGTTTTTAATAATAAGGCTTCCAATATTTTTAGCTATTTTTCGTATGTGTCTTGTTAATAATTAATATATTTCAACGTAGAACATGTCTAAATGTATAGCCGAAATCTATATCTTGGAAGTGTTTTAACACAGGACGGAAAGGGTGACACTGAAATCCGAAGGCATATTGGGATAAACAAAGATGCATTCCAAAAGCTAAGCACAGTATTAAGAAATAGGAAAATTTCGCTAGAAACATGAAAGAATGACTAAACCTTTATGTGATATCTGTCCTCCTGTACGGCAGTGGGTGCTGGACAATCTCCTCACAGATGAAGAAGAGACATGAAGTAACAGAAACGTGGTTCTGCAGAAGGATGATGAGGATGCAATTGTCCGAAGATATGAGCAACGACGAAGCGTTTGATAAAATTGAAACAAAAAGAAAACAACCTCAGGCAGGGACCTTTGATGTTTCTTGGGCCCATAATGAGGAGGGGGCTTGGAAAATCTAATACCCACAGGACAGGTTGACGACAAGAGGGACAGAAGAAAACAGCGCATGACATACTTAATGAGCTTGGGTAAATAGATGGCATAAGGATGATTAGTAGAAATAATAGAATGACAAAATTTATTAAGAGCTACAAGGGACAGGAAGTTGTGGAGAGCCATAATCGCTTACGTCCTGAAAGGACACGGCACATAAAGAAGAAGATTTATTTTATTACACTTAAGGACGACTTATTTGCACGATATCTAAGAGACGTTGAATTAATGACTTTAGTTAGTATTGCTATGGCGTGCCTTTACTTGCTGTAATCTGTACCAAACTATATTTCATTCTAGTATGCTCCATGAATACAACGGCCAGATTTAACAAAAAAGCTCTTCAGGTGTCAATATTTATAACGAGCCTCGCGAAACGGAGTGGCTCTTGCAGCGTGTCTCACTGGCGACGGTTCAAGGTAACGCTTTCTCCATCATAGCGGCTGGCAGAGGATAGAAAAAAATGTTTATAGTTACGTTATTCTGGAATTGTCATCACTGGTCGACTGAACTTGCTTTGTTTCAATGACTTTTGTTTTGTTATTATTAATTACTTTATACCCATTATTATTTTTTAAAAAAATCGGCTTCCCAAAAAAATAAAAAAATATAGATGTAGCGAATTTTTGCTTTCATATCAGAAAAAACATAGTGGTATTATGATAGGTTAGACAATAATATTTCTTTAATAATTAACAGTTTTTTAATATATTTCCGGGCTTGTTGTTTAGGAGATTTAATTATTTCGTATAAAAAAGTTACTTAAATCATTAGAGATATTCCTAAAGGGGAACGGTAAACTTGTATTTAGTTAGACATTGGTTAACTCCCTTTAAGTCTTTGTGTTGGTTTTTAATTGTTGATTGATAAGAATATAAAAGACAGAAAAACACGTTATGTGGCTCCAGAAACCGCAACTGTTTTAGGTATAAGTTTCCTTTTTATATTTATAAGTAGCTTCAAAGCGGCA
>OZ038490.1:63584098-63601598 GCA_964036315.1 Acanthosepion esculentum
ATTGATTACGCACTACAAAATTGACATTAAAATAACTTGATCCTAAGTGCGAAATTCCCGATAATAACTGTGACATTTACTCTTATTATTGAACAATTTAGTTCATGCCACTTTTCTCCAGTACAAGAACGCACACTTTTCAAATTTAAAAAAATTCAACCACAGCGTTGCGCCCGCACGCTCCAAAATTATTCTAACATTTAACATTATCTCATTGCTAAAAAAAAAAAAAACCTCTTTCGGACCGTACTACCTTTCGATGTCGCATTACTATTTGGAACTTAGTAAAAACACACTAAATTGTCTACCTGATGATGGCCGTTTGGTACGGCTGAAAGCCCGGCTCGTAGGAAAAATAACACCTGATAAACCCGGAATTTATGAACAAGGATCACACCATTCATTAACAGATTCGAAGTTGATTATATTTTATTAGTAAATATTGTTTGTGAGAGTGATTCTCGCCGTATAATTAGCTTCAATATTTGTTTTTCGTTTGAATGATTTACGTTACATAAATTGATTACGCACTACAAAATTGACATTAAAATAACTTGATCCTAAGTGCGAAATTCCCGATAATAACTGTGACATTTACTCTTATTATTGAACAATTTAGTTCATGCCACTTTTCTCCAGTACAAGAACGCACACTTTTCAAATTTAAAAAATTCAACCACAGCGTTGCGCCCGCACGCTCCAAAATTATTCTAACATTTAACATTATCTCATTGCTAAAAAAAAAAACCTCTTTCGGACCGTACTACCTTTCGATGTCGCATTACTATTTGGAACTTAGTAAAAACACACTAAATTGTCTACCTGATGATGGCCGTTTGGTACGGCTGAAAGCCCGGCTCGTAGGAAAAATAACACCTGATAAACCCGGAATTTATGAACAAGGATCACACCATTCATTAACAGATTCGAAGTTGATTATATTTTATTAGTAAATATTGTTTGTGAGAGTGATTCTCGCCGTATAATTAGCTTCAATATTTGTTTTTCGTTTGAATGATTTACGTTACATAAATTGATTACGCACTACAAAATTGACATTAAAATAACTTGATCCTAAGTGCGAAATTCCCGATAATAACTGTGACATTTACTCTTATTATTGAACAATTTAGTTCATGCCACTTTTCTCCAGTACAAGAACGCACACTTTTCAAATTTAAAAAATTCAACCACAGCGTTGCGCCCGCACGCTCCAAAATTATTCTAACATTTAACATTATCTCATTGCTAAAAAAAAAAACCTCTTTCGGACCGTACTACCTTTCGATGTCGCATTACTATTTGGAACTTAGTAAAAACACACTAAATTGTCTACCTGATGATGGCCGTTTGGTACGGCTGAAAGCCCGGCTCGTAGGAAAAATAACACCTGATAAACCCGGAATTTATGAACAAGGATCACACCATTCATTAACAGATTCGAAGTTGATTATATTTTATTAGTAAATATTGTTTGTGAGAGTGATTCTCGCCGTATAATTAGCTTCAATATTTGTTTTTCGTTTGAATGATTTACGTTACATAAATTGATTACGCACTACAAAATTGATATATATATATATATATATATATATATATATATATATATATATATATATATATATGGAAAAGGTTATAATTGACCCAACGAGAGAAAAATATATATTTTAATAAATGTATATATATATATATATATATATATATATATAGATAGATAGATAGATAGATAGATAGATAGATAGTTATATATATCTGTATATCTGTCTACCTAGACGTACAAATCTCTCTATATGTGTGTGTTTGTGTATGTATAATATAGTATTAATATGTATAAATATATATATTTATATATATATATGTACATATATATATATATATATATATATATATATATATATATATATATATATATATATATATGTATGTATGCACTCGCACAGATACATATATATGCATATATATATATATATATATATATATATATATATATATATATATATATATATATGTGCATGTATGTATGTATGTATTCGCCATTTCGCCTTTTTTATTCAGTTCTCTCTATAAGTTACTCTTTCTATACGCCTTTATATTTCTTTCGATTATTTGTGTTTCAGCCTGCATAATTTAGTGAATTCGTTTTACTCAGTTCTCTCTATAAGTTATATCTTCTGCATTCTTGATCTTTTTCTTCTTTCTTTCTTTCTTTTTGTCTATCTGTCTGTTTTTTCCTTTTGTATCATCACTTTTATTTGCCAATACGTCTTGCCCTACCATCTTATTATATGTTACCGATCTTTTGTCTTCCCTCCGCATTTATTGAACCGCTTTCATTTCTTCATTCTATCACTTTCCTCCTCTTTAACGATTCTCCACGTTCTATTCTAATAACAATCTGCATGCAATTCCGCCCTCTGATATGCGCGTTCTGTCTCTGCTGGGAGCATCTTATCCGACTCGGCCGAATAAATAAATCATTTTATACTAAATACTGTATGTTTATCACGGACAAGTTACATAGTCCTTCTTATGGCTTATCGAAGGACAAACCAACAAAAAATAACGATTTCCATACTCTCTTGATCTATGGTGTTTATGATTGCGCTGGTTTCACACATTTCATCGTCATACTTGCGTTATATCTCTGGTGAAAATTGACAAATACATAGTGCAGCAAGCGTTGTTGTTACGTGTTTGTTCATCCATATATTTTGTAGCGCGTTCGGTTCACAGTGAATGCTTTCCCCGTCTTTGTTGCTTCGTCCCTTCAGGACGTTGGCAATTATGGCTTCTCTCAATTTACTCTCCTTTGCAACTCTTAATACATTTCGCATTTTTGTTATCTAAGTAAATGGATGATAAAACAGGCCAAAGCCTGTTTTACCTTACATCTACTCAATCTCGCTAGGCAGGCTATGCCTTGCTTTGGGTGAACTGTTTAAAAAATATTGCTATATGCAATATTAAACTGTAAACATTTACTTCCGAAAAGTAGGACATCGGAATTCCGTAATTAAACGCGAGACAATGAAATTAGCCATGTTTGTAGGGAGCTATTGTGAGATTAAATAAATGCACTAGAAAGATAAGAACAATGAAGCGACTAGCACATATACTAATCTACGGTTAAGGTAATGATAATATTAGTCGTTTCTTTATAAGGAGACAATCGCCATTCATTCACTGAGCAGCGAATGCTACTCTCGTTTTGAATTATAAAATCTTTCTCTTAAACAATTTTACAAGGAAACATGTTTCTCAAGTTCAGAAGCTGGTATCGCTTTTTCCAGTATAGATGCGGTCTTCCCCTCTAACCTTTTGTTTGATATAATGTGCAACATTGGCATCTTGATTATATTACATGTGATATCCATTTTCACTGTTGTTGCTATTAGAGGTCCACAAGTGATATTTTGTTTGTTCTCTGGTACAATTCTTTGTTTGTGATTCCGTTGCGCCAATGTTCGAAGAAGGATGGTCTTCGACACGATCCGTAGGCCTCGTTCGCTCAAAGCCATTTTTAACCATTGATCTTAGAACGAGGCTGAATTAGGATGACACGTTAAACCTTTATGAACTCGTCTTTCCGCCTTGAATCAAATTCATACAGAAGAGGATATTTAAAATCATAACTCGAGTTTTCGGGTTAATGTTTTGGTTTTGTCTCAGTTCGCGAAAATATCTCTAATGCAATGATTCCTAACATGGGGCCTATGCCCCAAAGGTGGTGCACAGGAATATTTTGGTGGGGCACGCGTAAGATGTGCTCTTGCTATACAAACAAAATAAGGGAGACAATTCAAGAAAGGAGTTATTAACAGTGAATTGTTTTCTACTGAGTCTGAGTGAGTGTTGTTTATGCGTGTTAAAATATACGATGCATATACTGTATGTATGCATAAAAATATTTTGTGTGTATGTACGTACATGTGTAATTGGCATACATGTCAGAATTAAATATTACAAGGGGGCAGCTGAATTTTAGGAATACGAAAGTGGGGCATGGCCCAGAATCGGTTGGGAAACACTGCTCTAATGCAACCCATCCTAAGTTCAATCTCTTTTCCTCCTATACCAAATTTGTTATAACTAATCAATGCACCGAGATAGTTGACGTATTTTGTATTTACTAATTCCACATGCTAAAGGTTACACGGCGTATTCAGGGTATGTGTAATCCCTGATTATATTCCAAATTCCAGGTCATTGTTTATGTTTTGGAAAGGTTTATTTTGAGTCTTATTTCTTGGAGCAATTACGAGAGGATTTTGATTTTGTATACAAGTTTAGTCTTATTGCAACTATGAATACCAATGACATCAGCATAGCTACCGTCATTTTCAGTACATTGACCTCGGGACGGAAAACAAGATCGCTGTTTTCTATTAGTTGATTTGTTTAGAATGCTTAAATGATCAGTGCCAATCACTTCACGTCTATACTTGGAAATTCGCAGGGTATAGTCTAGAAAGAAAAAGACCTCCTCAGCAGACGTAGCATCTATATTGGCGTAATTGATAAATAGATGAATAGAAATTACAGTAAGGTTTCTCCAACAGTATCAGCAGTCAGAAAGAAAAAGAAAAGCGCTGTTGAATGAGATCAAGCCTGATAGCAGCAACAGTGTAAGCGGCAGGCAGGAAAATATAAGATTAACTTTAAGGCAACAAGGGCTATTTTCAGTATTGTCCCACGCGACAATACCCTTGCGGATTAAAGGTTTGAATTGGGTGACAGTGTCTATATCTCTGAGATGAGGTATTATGAATACTTACATTATTATGAGGAAGCACTAAGTAATGGATAGCGGCTCAGGTTGAGGAATCGGAGAGCCGAGTTCGAATTCCCGTTGAATGCATTACATTCACTTACGTGCTAATACCATTGGGAAAGGTGTAAATCATCATCTTCTTCTTCTCTCAGCTATGGGTAAATAGCAGGAGAGACCGGGTTCTTTAGCCTTGGATGGATGGCAACTGATCTAATGAAGAAAGAAATTGCAACCTACTGCGGGAAAAAATATGCCCTATCAGTCAAATATCGAAAGATACATGATAGCCTGAACGTGGTTCACGCATGACTGACATTATTTATATTATTCGAATTGTTATCATCTTCATTGACATATTCATAACGTTTCAGCCGTTGTAATCTCCGGCCTTCTTTAGGTGAATTTTGAACCGAGCCCCTAATTTCGTCCACCAGACGATTTTTCCAGTTCCACGTGCCATGCCTATTCCGGATGTTTAACCAACGTCATTAGCCACTGAAACCATTGGATGTTTAACCAACGTCTTTAACCACTGGGCCAAGGATACATGGCCAAGTGGATAAATACGTTGTTTAGGTCCAGTGACTAGAGTCCAATACCAGACCAGAGCAGTGGTGAATCAAACTTGAGTTGAGTTTAAGGAAAATAACTAAGACATCCGGAAGAGGCATGGCGCGTGGAACTAGTACAATCTACAAAATAGACGAAATAAAGGGTTCGGTTCGAAATTCTAATCACGTGAAGAAGGCCGGTTGGTGAGAGTGATTGCTAAATCAATTCTTGGGTAAGCTAGTATATACTTATACTCAGTGGAAACATGCTAAAAGTAGGAAGAGGCGATATCCCTGATAATGGTCATTGAAATGAAAAGATTCTTCCTTCGTAGATTAAATAAAGTGTTCTGTTCATAATTTCTTGAACGTTGTGAAAATAGCAAGAAACACGCGGATATTTGTTTGACTGAAAATAATGTAAATATTTTAGGCTACCTCGTATTTCTCGGTCTAAAAAGATTTCTTCTCAAAAAGGAAAGGCTTGACTATCAAGTCAATAATTTTGCAATATTCAGGATGGAATCTATGCTTGGGGTGTAACTGGGCAAGAATATCAGGCATACGTCTAATTCATATTAAGAAAGAAGTAAAAATTGCTAGATGTTTACTAAAACAATAATATAGTGGAATATGACTTGGGACTCTCCGAGCTACTGATTTATATATAAAATTTTTCTTCTTCTATGAGTCTTGTCCATTCAGGACGTTGGCAACTATGTCTCTTCACAATTTCCTGTACTTTGTAGGTCTTACTAACTTGGGTTTCCTTTTCGCCTCTTTCCCATTCACTCAAGTTCGCCAGGTTGGTTATACGTTGCTACCGTCTGTCACTCTTTCAATTTGACCTGTGCGTATCAAATTTCCCAAGCCTTCCTTCCACATTATTTTTCACAGAAATTTCAACTGTTTCTTCCTGATGTCAAATCCATTGTATTCTCGGTATCTTTATGGAGAATCATATTTCTATTACATCCAGTCTCTTCTTCTTCTTCTTCTTCTTCTGTGAGGTGATTGCCCAGCATACACTGACATAGAGGACGGCTGATATTACATAAGTGATATTTTCCTTGTTTCTAACGATACTTGCCTGTTTCTTATTACTTTGCTCAGCTTTTGGAAGGCATATTTCGCTACCCAATGCACCTTCGAATTAACGGCGTCGCCCTTTCAGTTCTCTCTTAATACGCTCCCCAGGTATCTAACTTATTGCGTCTGTTTTATTTCGGTATCTACAATCTCTGCATGTTGTGCTGCATGTTGTGCTGTTCCTTCTGCTAACAACCATGCATTCAGTCCTCTTGCAATTGATGTTTAATCATTTCTTCTCTCTTTCCAATATTAACTTCAGCTGGAGTTCTTCTAATTTCCTTTCTTTGTCTGCTATCAAATCTGTGTCATCAATAATCGTTATCGAATTTGAAAGACACATCTATTATATTTCAAATTTTATAAATTTTGACTTAAATGGGTGAGTTTAAAAACAATGCCACGCATTTTGAGAGAGACTAAAGGGCTTTCATATATTGCAATTTTAAATTAAATTTTAAAATGTTAAAATTAATTTTTAAGACAATTACCATTAAAAGCAATGGATAATGCCCAATTAGAAATACATTATTTAATTCCCTGTTGAAATAAAATAAAATCAAACATTGGAATCTGATCGAAATTAATTTCCATCGTTCTAAATTGATCAGTTCTAAATTTTGAAATGTTATGCTAATACAATCCTTTTTTAGTTCGCCCAATATAAGGCTCAAGAGCTACACAATGTAGAGGCTTATTTAATGACGTGTAATTCGAATGTAAGTGAAGTAGAATGTGAATATTATGAGGAAAGGGAGGGTAGATAATAATTGCATTTTAAATTAAAGCGGTTCAAATTGTAGTGCTCAAGGAAGCGTTTATTCTGGAATCTTTTACGCGAATCTGCGGTTACTGGGTGAGGAAATGATGCCTTAGTGTAACTACCTCCGTGCAATTGCAATACGGGGGGAATGAAAATGGTTCGGCTCCTTGGACGCATAATCGGCAGACATTTAAAGCAGTAAATGTCTATTGATATCTGCAATGACGGAAATAAAAAATAGATGCTGTCTGATCATTGAAGTCATTCATTTTGAAGAAAGCGAAATACGCATGTGTTACTCAGACTGGATTAGAATGTTACAGTAAAAGGTTTCAATATATTTCATTTACTGAGTTTTAATTTGGATTTTTCTAGCCCAAACCTTTAGTTTACAATCATTCAAGTTGTTAGCAATAAAGATCTCCGGGGAAAATAGTGTCTTTTTCTTACACCTCCTAAAAACATGGACATGAGAACCGGAGCAATACGTGTTGTAATAGTCAGTAAACATGCCTGGCTATAAAAATTACGACTGAATAGCGGGTTTGATCCTCACTGGGTGACCCACAATTTCATCCTTCTGCCGCGGCTAATCCACGATTAAAGAATCTCCATATTGAGAGTTAGACGTCTGAAAACATCAGCGCATATGTTAGGCTATGAGAATCCCCTTAGCAGGCCTAGCATAGAAATAAATACAATATGGGAGACGGAAATAAAGAAAGACAATCAAAACATGACAGGCAGCAGTGAAGATGTTCTTATGAGCAGACGTTGCCCTTTTTCAGATGGTTGGAATGTCGAACTGAACCCTTTATTTCGCTCACTGGGGTAGAATGTTCTAGTTCCACGTGCCATGTCTAATGGATGTCAGTTATCAGTTATCTCCTGCTTAATTCCCTCTCCAAGTTCTCCACTGACTTAACCAGGTATTGAACTCACAGTCTTGGAGTCAGTGGATGAATTGGAGAGGGAATTAAGCAGGAGATAACTGACATCCATTAGACATGGCACGTGGAACTGAAACAGTCTATCCAATTGAGCGAAATAACGGGTCCAGTATGACATTCCAACCACCTGAAGAAGGCCGGAGCGTACAACAGCCGAAACGTTGTAATAAATATGGCGACAAAAATGAGAACAATAGTCTGAAGAATGTAAATAGTGTAGATTTAATTTTTTTCTTCCGATTTAAAAAATTTCCTTGTAAGTACTTCGAATAGCATCCTCACTTACTAAACGTGAATAACTCCCTGGTCTTTTGGTAATTTTTCATTCTGTGGGTTGGATGTTTTTCCGATGCAAGCTGAACAAATTTTGATTTAAAATTTATAATTTCAAAAGAGTGCCAAAAATAGTATAAAAAAAAATAAACAAAATTTTATTTAAATGACTGCAAGAATTTAATTTAAAAAAAAAGAATTTTGATTTAAAATTTATAATTTCTTAAGCTGAATTAATATTTGCGATAAGTAACTTTACATTATTTGGGGTGAATTAACAGAAAAAAATTCGGCTCCAAATTTCTATTGTTGGTGCTTGCCATATTTGGAGCTTATCAATAAGCCATGAACGAATATTTTCTCTCCACAGTACTCGTTTACATTGATTGATCGTATTCGCTGCAAGGTGGCGCTGTTAACTTAATCTCTCGTCATGGCGTTCCTCTTCAGCGCGGCAAGGGCCGAAAAATAATACAGCAATCTGGTTTGTGTCCGCTTGCACACTGTCCTACTTTCTGTTCCTTTTCTTGTCTTTTTTTTATCGTAGGTGTTTTTGTTTGATTTAGCGGTCAGTATGAATATCGAAGCGAGCTTCTTGTATCAAACTTACAAAACTTTTGACTTCAACGACTTCTTTAGGCATAGACCATCGATTGAATTTAGCGGACACTCCATCGATTTGTACGTCTTTCCATAGCACTTTCTTAGAATTTATGAGAAGTTACAAAATATCTGAGTGTATTGAACCTATTGCCGTGTGCGAATATTAAGCCGGCGGGATTGCTTGAAAGAGTCTCGGAATTATAAACCGAAAGTAGAATTCTCTGTCTTCTATTTGATATATAAACATCACTGATATTTTCCATTTGCTGTAAAGTTAAATTTACCGTAAACTCTACAATCAAAAACTTGGTGGCGTAATGGATAGCGGCTCGGATTGAGGAATCGGAGAGCCGAGTTCGAATTCTAGTCAAAATCATTAAAGTCACTTTAGGATAATACACTTGGGAAAGGTATGATTCTATCCCACACATCTTTTGTGTAAATAGCAGGAGAGTATTAATAGTGATATAAAGTCATTGAATTTATTAACATGCATATCAATGTTGCAAGCTTCGTGCAACACTATCGCTATTTCAATGGAATGCGTCCAGAGGAACTGCATTGTTTAGTTCCAATAGTTCTACATATTGTAGCCAGTTCTATTCGTCCTATAACCTTGGGTGCTAATTGGAGAAGGAAAACTTTGAATTGAAAGCCAAGTATACGGACCGAGAGTAACCCATGCAATATTCCATCTTAAAGTCCTCAGAAGGGATCATCTGGTACTTCTTCAGTCATGTGCACACCTAATAATTAAAACGAAAACGCCTTTTGGAGCGTAAATTAAGCAAATAATTAGTTATGATTTGAGTAAGTCGCTATTCGTACTCCGATCAAAAACGTAGATTTTTTTATTAACTGATATCAATAAAATATTCACAAAAAATGCTATCGTTTTACTGAACTTTAAATAAAATTAACCATTTCACCCCAAGCAATGCGTATGAATACCGCTAGTACGCATGGGATGATATGGAATGAAACCGAGACAAAAGATTGAGTATAGGGAGAATTGCATTCAATGCATGGACAAATTGTATATTTGTAAATGAGCGAAATGAACACTAACAAGAGAAATCATCTGGCACGGCACAGTGACCCAACTTTCTTGCAGTAGGTGCCGCTATTAATTCAATGTCATCGCTCCACTTCAAGTCATTTGAGAACTAAGCAAGTAGAAGAATAGTTTTAAGTCTGTAAAAGTCCTAAAATCAGACTTTTTTTAGGGCACAATATTCTAGGTGAACGTAGGTTTGCGAATTTGATGACATTTGTGCATTCAATCAGCGGGCTGATTAGGACAGAATTATATTCAGTGGTAACAGATTGAGCAACAACTGCGCATTATCAAACAAGAACATTGCGATATACGTCAAAACATAGACAGTAGAACGACAAAAATAGATTGAATAAAGTTTTCAATTCGACAAGATCGAACAACGGCAGAAACGTGGTATTAACTCCTTACCCTACTTGGACGATATGTGACACAAGGTCTTTTTAGGGGGGACACGAGCGGGTACGCCGGGGACAAGGACAAAAATTGCCCACAGCCCCCGCAACCGTTGGTTGCGCTTGCATCGTTGCGAGCACCGATCCCTCCCTCTGACGCAATGGAAAGGCGGGGGCTCGGGCAGCTGTTCCCCAGGGTTGGGCACCTCTCATCATAATTTTCTCAGCTGCTCCTCTGACACAGAAGCCCTTGAGTGCACTCTGCCCAAAGACAGAGAGGTAACTGAGAGATGATAAACGAAGCGTTAGAAACTCCTCCAAGGAAGACTTTTAACGCAGAAACATTGTGGTAGTCACCACAAAGATTTGCAACATTATTCCGAAAGTAAATAATACAATTTATCGATATCAAAGAAAAGCACTGCAGGAATATGATTGATATCAAATCTGTTTAGTTGTTCAGAAGAATTTAATTTGCTTTAACTCTTGAAATCACGTAAATAGAAATAAAAAAAAAATGATTCCGGTTTTCTGAAATGTTATTGTTTCTGACTTGTCATCTCGGTTTAAGTCATTTTCACAACGCTGAAGCCTGCTTTTCTATAAATACTTTTATGACATTTGTTCTGAAGAGCTTCCCTCAGTGATAACTCGATTTCGTGAATTTAAGATCTCATTATTTTAATGTTGAAATTTCTAGATTTAACCGTAAGTTCTACGCTAATAGTTGAGTCTCTCCTTCATATCGCATGTGGTATTCTCTTCCAGCTTGCGTTTCTGACAGAAATGAACTTCAAAATTTCATATATGACCTCAGTCGACCCTTCCGTCTCTTTGCATCCTGATCTTTTATTGTCCTCTTTAATAACGTTTTCCCAGTTATTTTCACTATCAGTATTCCCTTGCGACTTAGTGGCTTTTATCGCCTTGCTTAGGGTGAAAAATAAAAACTGGGCAACAATTGTAGAGAAATTACGTCCGAATGAGAGGTTATCACGACGAATAACAACAGATAAAACATTTAAAAAACATTCACTTTCTGTTTTATTGTATGTAAGTAATGTTAATAAATATTCTTGTTGTATAGAAATAAAGTGCAGTTGCTGACACTGGAGTCTGAACACAGACCACCAGTGAACAAACACGGATGATTCCATTATTAAATAAGTAGATCACGTGATCGTAAAGGAAACATAAATGGGAATTAGCGTGATGTCTAAGTGATTTTTTTATTAGGGCTGTGGGGGTTTTATTACTAACAAAACTTTGCTTAGTTTCTTGTATATAGTTTTGTACACATTCGTAAATACTCATTGGGGATTTTAGATTTTTAATTGTTATTTTATCCCCCCCCCCAAACAATGAATTGTATATATGGGGACTGGTTAAGATTTCATGTTGTTCCTGAGGCATTATGGTGGATGAAGTAAGAAAGGTAATTAAGAATGCGTTGTTTTCGTGAAAGGAATATTGTATATTTGGGTTAGTGTTTGTGGCTAGCTAAGTTTAATGTTAAGACAGAAGAAGACCATCCTTTTCCCCATTCCCCCTTTTGGCCTTGTACCACATTTGTACAATGCACATACAATAAATATTATCGCTATTCTTTATTAGGGTTGTGTTTTTTTTTTTTATTACTAACAAAATTTAGTTTCATTTCTTGTATATAGTTTTGTACACATATGTAAATACTCATTGAGGCTTTTAGATTTTAAATTGTTATTTTTATTTCCCGTCCCCCCACAGAAAATGAATTGTATATATGGGGACTAGTTAGGATTTCATAGAGTTTCTGAGGTATTATGGTGGATAAGGTAAGAATGGTAAATAAGAATGGGTTGTTTTGGTGAAAGGGATATTATTTGCATGTTTGAGACAGTGTTTGTGGCTTGCTAAGTTTAATGTTAAGACAGAAGATGACCACCCTTTTCCCTATTCCCTCTTTTGGCTTTGTGTCACATTTGTACAATTCACGTACAATAAATATTATCTCTATTTGTATGCTATTTCTCTATATTGACCATTATACGAATTACTATTCGGCGATTACTATTTGAACAAGTATTATTAGTGCGAGTATTATTTGAAGGCGTTAATACTACAAGTGCCTGCGTTTCAAAGTTTCGTCTGCAACAAGCATTTCAGAAATGATAACGAGCATTCTTTGACCTAAGGAAAGTTAGAACGACTGAGCGTCTAACATCACAAAAATTCTATACACAATCAAAATATGTTGACCAGTATGATAATGCTTTTAAGACGTTCAAATCTGTGCTCAATATTAGCAGTATAGCACTAATTGTGATATAAATCTATTTAATTTAACATATGTATCAACGTTATAATGTTCACGCTACTTCATCGCTATTTACATGGAAAGTTTTGATTGGTTCGTTTTGTTTTACGTCATATCATCCTCAATGGGTTATTTAATGCCGACAAAATTTTTATTGCTGGTAATATATTTTTCTTCAAAAATCTATCTCTGGGAATATTTTTCTTTGAAGAAATCTATAGCTGGTTATATTTTTTCAAAGAATGTATAGCTGTTTGTATTGTTAGTACTTTTTTAAAAGTATTACTGATAATAATTCTTCCTTCAAAAAAATTTTCGGACGGTAATTTGATCAGGTCCGCGGTTGAGCCAAGGTCCATCACCCGAGACGCAGAGATGAAAAAAAATAGTTAAATATTCTTCTCTTGCTGATAGATTTTTTTTTTACTCCTGTGGCAGTGGAGACTTCAGGGTTTATTGGCCCTCGTTCGATGGCGTTCCTTCGGAGTATTGGCGCGATTGCGTCTCGATTAAGGAACGAGCCTCGCGAAACGGAGTGGCTCTTGCAGCGTGTCTCACAGGCGATGGTTCGAGGTAATGCTTTCTCCACCATTGCGGCTGGCAGAGGATAGAAAAAAAAAATTGTTTATAGTTACGTTGTTCTGGAATTGTCATCAATGGTCGACTGAACTTGCTTTGTTTCAATAACTTTTGTTTTGTTATTATTAGTTACTTCAAAAATAATTGCTGGTGATATTTTTTTTTTATTACAAAATATTTCTGGTATTAAAACCTATTTTTACACAAGTTTGGGTGTCAACTATTTGCCCATAGCTGGGACCCTAACAGGTGCTACCACCCCGTGGTCAGGGTGGACCTGGGATATCCAGCAATTAAGAGGTGGTTTCACCATCCTCAAAACCTCCTTATGAGAGGCCTTTCTGTTTGACGTAGTTGATCGTCTTACTCAGAACGCGGATGTAGTTTATCGCCATACCCTGGACGGTAGATGGAAAGTCTTCAAGCGAAATACATTCTTTAGTTCCACCAGTTCTAACCTTCACAGCTATGACGCGTCATACCAGGCACTCCTCCCTCCCTTCGTCTTCTATCCACGCAAAGAGCTTCTTCACACGAACCGCTACATGATGGATCCACTCCAAAGGAGACGCTTCCCTGATCACTGTAATCTTGACCTGTTCAAGTCTATGGGTAACCGTTATTTTCACATGATACCTTCATAAACTATGCATCTTGTTTCTTATTCTGTAACTCTTTATCTCGGAACTTGTACAGCGTGAACATTATTGTAAAAAGTATGTAATTCAAAATGTTATATATATTATATATATATTACTTGAAGTCAAAACATTCTAAATTTTCTGTTCTTACGCATATTATTACTTGACATATTCTAATATGAAATTGTTTGATTATGGGAATTGTATGACGTTATCATTTTTTGTATAAAGTCTTCAGTTAATCTAGTAAATGTTTCTAACTATATCTACAAGGTAGCTAAAAATTCCTTGCCGTTTTAGATTTATTACAAAAAAAGGTATGCAGCAAATATACCATTAGTATCGGTATCTAGAACCTTTTTCCAAACGTGCCTCCAGCTGCGGAATCCCCATGGCGGTAAAACCAGATGTCTTGACCGCAAAGAAGTCTGCGAGTGTCTGCTGCAAGTATACGTAATTTGAGAAGGATTTCCAGCGAAATGCGGTTAGCTACTGCGGGGTTCATCACAAATGGACAGATTTTCCGACCTGAACTTCAGGAACCATTTCCAGGCGGTGCATTCACTGTGAGTATTTTCCACAGCCCCTTGACTTATTTGGCGACTTGATGCATCAGCCGACAAACCCACCTTAAAGTCATAAATAAGACAACCCCAAACGAGATGTTCGACTTCGTCATGCTTCCTCGCTGCTGAGCGAGGCATGTCAGATGTTTGTACACAGCGCATCTGTATTGTTTTAGAGCAATGCTGCTACCCCCACCGCTTTCCCTGGACGTAACACACTTATTTGTTTATCAGTGGTCCCATCTTTCCACACGACATAAAAAAGACTTTTTGGTGACTTTATAGTTGATTGAATTTAGACAGATTTAAATTATCGTAATATTCACTATTACTCATTGTATATTTGACTATATACATTTAGAAAAGGAATAAGGAATAAAGGAATTTCTAGTTAAGTATATTGAGAAAAAATAATGTTATTCCGAATGTAAATAATAAAGAGAAAAATGTCTAAAAACAACGTATTGAACTTCACACACTAATGTTTGAAGAGGTTTAGACACATTTAAAACCACACCTCTCAACAGATACTAATTAAATGAAGAAGTTTACTACAAAGTAAGAGAGTAAAGTATTAACCAATAAAAATCCACCTGTCTGTTCAGACCAGCGTAATGAAAAAAAACAAAAAAAAAAAACTGAAACCAAAACGAAGCAAGAAAATAATTAAACTTGATTTATTTATTCATTTTTTCTCTCCAAATAAACGAATGCCACTTGTACAGGGGTTGTCACCTCTACTTAGTTTAACATGATACCAAGACAAAGGCGTTCTTTTGACATCATACATAATGAAGCATTACAACAACGGGTTATAATATTAAGTAATATTAATATGACGCAATTTCTTGTAACTCAAATTTATATATATACATACATATATATATATATATATATATATATATATATATATATATATATATATATATATGTATAAATATTATGGAATGTATATATATATATATATATGTATATGTATAAATATTATGGAATATATATATATATATATATATATATATATATATATATATATATATATATATATATATATATATATATATATATGTTAGTTAGTTAGTTAGTTAAACCTAGAGAGCCAGACAAAATAAAAGCAACATTTTCTTCAATAAGAACTGATGACCTCTACATATATTCATTACTAGTATATATCATTACTAGTATATATGTGTGTGTGTGCTTGTATATATATATATATATATATATATATATATATATATATATATCATTGAAGAAAATGTTGTGTTTATTTTGGCACAAATAAAATTTAGGCAAAGTTTGAACAAAACTTTTCTCCCAAGTATGGGTAAAATAGCAGGGATAGTTTGAACAAATCTTATCTCAACTATGGGTTAAATATAAAAGGCAAGTTTGAACAAATCTTAGCTCTCAACGATGGGTTAAATAGCAGGGAAGTCGTACTTTCTAGATTTTTTATAGTAACCAATCAAAGGAGGGGGGAAAAGTATGAATTCTAAAACCCTAGAGAATGCAACACCATTCAAATCAACTATCATTCCCAAGATCACATGCCAATTCATAGATGTTAAAAATTGAATATATATATATATATATATATATATATATATATATATATATATATAGGAGTAATATATGTAGAGACAAAAGTATGTTTTGTGTCAACACGTTTCGTTTCCTGAATTAATTTTATCAAGGCAATTGTAGAAATTTTATTTGGTAACGTGTTATTATTTTATTTCGCCTACTGGCCTGGATATTCGAGAGATCTTATTAAAGAAAAGTTCGCCTCGATAAACCATAAGAAAGCGAAAACTTATCGACTAAATAAACCTTATAAATAATTTAACAACTGAAATCAAAATTATTAATAGCATTTATTAAAATAAGTCAATTTATTCATAAGCAAGTTGTCAGATTCCACATGAAACGTTAGATAATCCTCTTTTAACAGTGCTATTTTTTTAACCAAAAAAAAAAAGAACGACATTCTACAGTTATACTCTTCGTCAAATACTTTAGTTTGTTTGCGTCACTTCCTCTCAGAGAATATTCCGTTGACGTCATATTTTTTTTCTTTTTTCTTTAAATTCTTCCCGAACCAGCATAGAAATCTGTGAACACTGTTCGTTCTTTGTTCTTCCATTTTTTTCTTTCATCGTCCATTGGCACTAATGGGGTTCGCACGCTTTATTGGCTATCGATACGGACTGCGCAGCCGCAGAACACTGGGAGTCGCTATTGAAAAGTCTCTTCGTTCGTATTGACAAAATAATAAGCTCTTCACAGTTAACCGTTGTGCTAAATGGTGATATAATGGTGGAGGTTTGGAAAAATGTGGGGAGAGAGATAGTAAAGGAGAGCTATAAAAAAGGAGTGTTTACAAATATTAAGAATAATAACCGATCTATTTGTAGTTCTCGGAATAAAATTTCGAACGATAGTTATAGTAGTGGTAAAAAGAAGAGAAAAATGAAAAGGCTTCAAAGCAATATTTATTGAAGTACTGGTCAAAAGAAAAAGCTTCAATGGCTGTAATAATGAAATAAATATAATAAAAAGCAGTACTAATAGCAGTAGAAACCGTTAATGTGCCCGTCTATAAGTCGAGATGCATTGAATACGTTTAACGCTCTATAGAGGGCGCACCCGATACATTATATTTGCGCAGTCATGAGCTTCTGGTATTAAAATATTCCTTAATTACCAAAACAATTTCTACGAAGTTTTAACGGAATATTCCCAGGGCAGGTTATACAGTCTTACTTCTCTTTTTATGTGTCGCGTCCAATTAAGGCGTCGACGATCATCGCTCTATACAACTTCCTTTTCTTTGTAGCTCTTAGGAAAGCTTATCTATTTGCTGACATCCCTGTTTTTCAATCATTTACCCAAGTTTGTTAGTTAGGTTATCCGATGCTTTTACTTTGTCCCTCTAGCCTTTAATGTTTTTGTTTTCATTCTAGCAA
>OZ038490.1:63606598-63626598 GCA_964036315.1 Acanthosepion esculentum
TCTGACTTTCTGAAATGGAGTAACAAGGTGCGTCACAGGTTTCACGTACGATTTAATTTTCAAATCTTTTTTCACTGCTCTTTGGACTGTCATAGCTGAATCTACTCCCGCATGTGCCAAATGTCTTATGGATTGAGTTGGATTTTTTTAAATTCATCTATTTAGCTCTAAGATTAAATGATGATCCTTCTTGCAGTGGTGACCTCCTGATGCAGTTTTCCTGGCTGCTGTTCCCACTTTTTAAAACTTATTCACCGTTCTCTTAATGGTTATTGAAGATGGAAGCTAGGATACTAATATTACTGAAGGTCTGAATGATCTTTTTCCTCTCACCATTGCTCGGTTCGGAAGACGGTAGGTCTGACACAAAACAACTTTAACCTGTTCTCTGTTTAGCTGGATAGCTCCAAGTGTTTTTCATTGATTCTTACAGCAAATGGTGTCGAGATGGCTAAACGTCTTATCCGAAAACCTAGAAAATAACTCAATTAGTTTACTGATATTTTTTAGATATTAAACATTTTGTGGGATGGACAATAATCCCATGCTGTTACACGATTTCGACAATTTTGATGTTACACCCGGTACATGCTTGTGTGGACATAATTAAAAAAGGCAGTAATATGTGTGTTTTATATTGTAGTTTTGCCGAAATTATATTTTGGAACATATATTGATTTCTTTAAGAAATTGTAGTATATTATATGGGTTAATATCATGAAAGAGTTATTTCCTGTTGTTTGACTGATTTATTTTGTTTAGGGTCTGTTATGGGAACTTACCTATAATAGTAATGGACTATCGCGTACACAATAAATACTGCGCCTCAAGAGCAGGCAGGCAGTGTGAGATTCAGTCCTTTTTGGACGACTCACCTATTCGGTCGAACTCTCTGCCTCTGGGCAGGGAGGAACCCGGACGAGGCTCCGCCGAAGGGTGGAGCCTCGTTCGTGGAGGTTGACCAACCCGATCCCGTTTATACGGGTTCTACGGGCAATTTTTGCCCGAGCCTACGGGCTCGGAAAGCCCACATTAAACCGGCCTTGTGCCACATTTGACACACGTGGGCGTGTTAATGAACATAGTGTGAGATTCAGTCCTTTTTGGGCGTCTCAGCTATTCGGTCGAACTCTCTGCCTCTGAGGCAGAGAGGAACTATCTGCCTCTGGGCAGGGAGGAACCAGGACGAGGCTCCGCCGAAGCGCAGAACCTCGTTCGGGGAGGTTGACCAACCTGATCCCGTTTATACGTGTTCTACGGGCATTTTTTGGCCGAGCCTACGGGCTCGGTGAGCCCCCATTAAACCGGCCTTGTGCCACATTCGACACACGTGGGCGTCTTGCTGAAGTGTGAGTCAGTCACAGACTGAGTTGCGTCAGACATTGGAATAGTGATAATGGTCGAGTCAACCTAGTTCTCTCTAACCTAACCTGATTGTTATTACTAACACTTCTACTTTTTTTGTACATATTCTGTTTGTAATATATTTGTGTTATCCCATACCTGTGTTCGAGTTATTCTTCATTGGTTCTACCTTGAACCATCTCTGTGGTACAAGGAACCTTGACCATAACAGAGTCAGATCAACATGTATGGATTATTTAATACCGAAATCTAAATATTTTCAACGTAATTGTAGGCCTTAAGCAATAGATAAAAAGTATTTTTGGTCATTTTGCTATATGTATTGTTTGTCATTTTTAATATAAAAATATATTGCTGGTATTTTTACTATTGAAAATGCATTTTTATACATAGACTTTTTTTTGTTTGGAGGTTCCGTATTTGGCCAAAACTGGGACCGTAACTGTTACTTCCATCTCAGATGTGTGAAGAGGTTCTTTGTCGAGAGTCAAATATATTACTGGTAATAAATTTAAACTTTCAAAGTCTATTGCTGATATATTTACTATAAAAATCTTTTTTTATACATTCATAATGTTTTGACACCAGTTTTGGGGTTAACTATTTGCCCGTAGTTTGGACAGATGCTACCACCTCGGATCCGGGCGGACTTGGGGACAACATTGTTTATAAGGTGGTTCCACGCTCCTCAAAACCTCCTGATCAGAGGACTTGGAGCCGGATATATCTTATCTTCATTTCCAGGATCTATCTATCTCTCTATCTATATATATATGAAGAAATATAGTCTTAAGATGTGCAATATGTATGGGATAAAGTGCTCAATATTAGAGATAGAGCGTGTGTAAATATAAAGATGAAAATAGAAGCCAACACTTAGAGGCGACAGTCTGTTTCATGCTGGCCTGACGATTGCATCTAGCATGAAACACACTGTCGCCTCTAAGTGTTGACGTATGTTCACCTTTATATATATATATATATATATATACAGGAGAACACATATATATATATATATATATATATATATATATATATATATATATATATATATATATATTATGGATAGAGGCTTGGATTGAGGAATCACAGAGCCGAGTTCGAATTCCAATCGTATCCATTACATTCATTTGCTAATACCCTTAGGGAAGGTAGGAATTCTATTCTTTTCCCTTCAGCTATAGGTAAATAGCAGGACAGTCTGTTTTCTATATCCTTGGATGTCAATTCGTCTAGGAGAAGGTCAACACTGATTTCAAAACCTGCTGAGATTCGTTTGGGAACTTTCTGGCACGTAGTCACCAGATCTCTGTATTCGGCCCTTCAAACAGTGTAAACGGTTCTGTGCAAAACCTTCACCACTATAATCAAATCACATGTGCTGGTGTCTGGCTGACAGTTCCTACGAACTGGTCTGCTTGACTCTCATACGTCGAATACGACGGGAAAGTCGACTATATATATATATATATATATATATATATATATATATATATATATATATATATATATATATATATATATTCAGAGAGTAAATATTCAACGTTGACCAGCTGGCATAAAAACAAGATAAAAACTGAGATAAAAACATGGATAATGACATTAGTGTCAAGAAAGTCTGTCACTTATATATTTGTGCTTTATACATACATATATATATATATATATATATATATATATATATATATATATATATATATATATATATGTTATGGGATCTTACCTGTAACGACACAATGAACTCTTCCTGACACTATAAAGATTGCGCCTCTCAAGAGAGACGGTAGAACGGAAGTGGAACAAGTCAAGACGAAACGAGTCGAGAAAATAGTAGTTCACTCTAAACCAGACTGACAGTCATACTAACACCTTCAACTTCTTGTATTATTATTATTCTGTTTAATATATCTTTGTTATTCCTACTCTTGTGTTCGTGTTGTTCTTCCTTGGTCCTAACCTTGGACCATTTACAGTGGTGCGAGGATACTGGACCATAAAAATATGTATTCTTCTTCTTCTTCTATTCAGCATATTACTCACATTGTCTTTAATTCAATGTGCTTTAACATTTTCACCCTAAGCAAGACGATAACAGCCTCTAAGACGGAATGTGTTACTGAGAGTAAAAGAAGCCGGCATAACAAAACAAAAAAGGCCAGAATTCAAGGAGACAAATGACGACAGCGAGCTACGGTCTTCAGAAATTTAAATGCAATCTTAATAGATTGCATTTAAATTTCTGAAAACCGTAGCTTGCAGGAAAGCAGAAGCCGGAAGTATTTTTAACAATCGAGAATTAAGAGAGAATGAAACATTGGTAGATACTTTACGCTTACAACTAACAATTTCAACGGGAAGATTATGAGAAATTGCTGACAATCTAGCAACATTGGTAGATACTTTACGCTTACAACTAACAATTTCAACGGGAAGATTATGAGAAATTGCTGACAATCTAGCAGTGTGCTTAAGTTCGTCAACACTATAGACCTAGTAAACGGGATACGAGTTTTCACCGGATTTATTTAACGTGTAAAGGAATTGAAAAATAAATATAAGGAATTGTTTCCGGTGATCATCATCTTAACAGCGTACACGGATGACATTTTGTTGATTTCAGATGCAGAATGAATACAACAGGAAGTTCTAGACAAGGTTGACAAGGAAAGCGGCGGATGAAAAGAGTAGCCTTTAAGACATTGATTGCTTGTCAGTCAAAAGTGTGTTCTTTGAAATGAATATTTCAGAAACAAGCAGAAATTTAACTGCTTTAGTAATAGACGACGTGACAAATAAGGTAAAGACCGAAAGCATATCGGCCAGAAAAAGAGTCCTTCCTGGAAAAAAGAAAATAAACAAGGTAATAATATATAGGACGGTCTCGTTATAAACAGAGAAAAGAGTGCTGAAGTTGGTGTAGCACACCTATTGCCCTATACGAAATGAATCTATATATAAAATTATAGCACTTCCGTTAGTCCGACTGTGAAAAAATAACCATACATTTAGAGACCGAAACTAAATTTTGGGAGAGTGCAAACCGGAAAGGGGGTACAAAGTACAGTTGGCTTTAATATGAAAATAATGAAAATGTATTGTACTAAGCTACTTAGTACAATACATTTTCATTATTTTTTGGAACAAAACTTAAAATTTTTATTATTTAACATACAAAATACTCCCATTAATTTAAAAAAAAACATTTTAATGCTTAATATAAGAAATACTTATTTAATAAAAATGCAGTATACTTTTGTGCATATCTTTTTCTTAAATTTTTATACATGAAAGAATTCAGTTTCCAGTTCATCCTGCGTTTGCGAGAATTTTTTTTTTAAGCTTTTCACCCCAAGCAAGGCTGGAAGCCACTAGCACGCAAGGGGTTACAGAAAGTTTGAAGGAAGAGCAGATAGGAGTGGTAAAGGAAAGGATGTGGAGAAAGATAGTGGATCGATCAGGGCAAGGGGGTTACAGAAGATTTGGAGCGAGAGCAGATAGGAATGAAAGGGGAAAGGATGTGGAGAAGGGAAGTGGATAGATCGAGGCAACTGGAGATGTCGATTGACGTTACACTTAAATAGTTGGAGATTATATTTGTCAGGGAAACGGGGATAAGGAAGGCAGTTCCACAGGCGAGATGTGCGAGACATGAAGCTATTGGAGTAGAAGAGACGTCTACATCTAACAGTTTCAACGATGAAGGGGTAGGAACGGGATGCCAGCCGCGTAGGACGCTTAAATTCATGAGGCCTGGGAACCAGCGAAAGCAGCTCATCGGAGCAATTACCGTGAAAGTATTTGTAAAAAAGACAGAGCGAGGCAACGGCGCGTCTGTGAGAGAGCGACTGCAGACGAGATGACAGATCAGGGCCGATTACATTGCATATCCGTCTCTGGATCTTATCAAGAACCCTGAGGCAAACAGCAGGGGCTCCAGACCATAGATGGCAGCAATACCCCATGCAAGGGCGAATGGGTGATTTATAGATTTATAAACAAATCCCAAGACCAAACACTTCAAAAATTTGATTTACACAAAGTTAGTTGTATGTTGCATGCTCAAGATTAAGAAATCCTAAGAATGCATTTTTCCCTATTAAACAGTAAAAAAGAATATTGTTTACCATGAACTCCTGTAAAATTCAATTAAATTAAAGAAATTATTAAACCGGAAAGTAGGGTTTTTGAAAAAGTATTTTAAAAAATCAGTTTATTCAAATTTCATCGATTGGACTGAGAAATTGAACGAAACATGGAGTTTGTAAATCTCGACAAAAATGTTATCTATAACTTCAACAATACTAAATACAGTGTTGATTTTTAAAAAAATTCTTGTGCTGGAAATTTCTAAAAGTCAGAGGTATGCAATTCTACAATGAACTGAACATGTAATCAACACGAAAGTTTTATGCTACCAAGACGGACAAATAGAGTTAAAATAAAACTGATAGCGTAAATCACCGGGGTACATTTTGTGAAACATTTACTGCTCACATAATGTACCGAGGAAAAGCAGGGAAAAAGAAAACATGAAGAAATCCCGTTTCACGAAAGGTGAAAGCTCACTTATAAATGGAATCAAAGAGAGCCAGCTGGGATATCCCTGACCCGTAGAAAGGAAAGAAGGCTTGGAGAATTTGACACTTATAGGAGTTATCAAAGGTTAAAAAAAGAACATGTGATAACGGAAAGTAACCTGCCATAAACCAGCTTCTGCAAATTGATGGCAGATAGGGGAGCAGGAACGATTATGAAGCGACAAAACTTATTAAGAGAAGCAAAAGATGGGAAGTTGTGGATGGCCATGAAAGCTTACATCCTGAAGAGACATGGCACAATAAGGGGAACCTGACAGTCTGATAAATGACTAAAATAACGCTGGCTAAGGGCCGGTCTCCGACAGTGACAAAAAATCGAATGTTTTACATATGCGCAAAGCATCCAATAGCGAGTTTTACTCGGTTGATCAGCAAATTATTTCTAATGATATTGCTTATCAGTAACGGCATATTTCATTTTAATATCCTGTTTATTTCTGTAGATGGTTGCTATCCTTACATCGGGCCAAATTGTTTGAAAAAAGATCTATCTAGTAACAAAGCTAATTAAAAATGCCACTTAATTTAACAACTAATGGTTGTACAGAGACCGCAACATCATTATCTTAAACTGAGTTACCCTGAATCGTGTGCTCATCTTGTTTCTTCTAATCACAACATTTTGGCCATTGTATACCCCAAGGGCTTCTTCAGGGAATTTCGAAGTGGACTCATTAGTGAACAGAATTTTCCCCTTACGCAGTTTCTATCAGAGGATATCTCACATCAATTAATCCCTTTCAGCTAATTCGGCCTTGTGGTAATTTTTCCATCGTCTGCGAATTAAGAGTATATAATATCGCAATAGTTAATTATAACAATTCTTCTTATCGCGTGCGCGGGCATACACACACACACAGAAAAAATCAACCTATCATTAGTAAAAAAAAAGCGTAGATATCATTTTTTTTAACTTAATATAAAAATAATGATAACAAGGAAATTGGCAGATATTTGCTAATATCTACTGAAGAGTGGAACCATCAATTGCACAGAGTTTCATTCACAGAACTCGGGAGTAGAGGTGTTGCATATATAAAAGTGAACATTGAAGATCAACACTGAGGGCGACTGTCGCCTCTGAGTGTTAACTTCAATGTTTACTTTTATATTTATATTTACATACGCTCTATCTCTGATATAGAGCACTTTAAATATAGCACATCTTAAAATTATATTTCTTCATATATATATATATATATATATATATATATATATATATATATGTATGTGTGTGTGTGTGTGTGTGTGTATAACGAATCACTATCGTAGTTGGTATAATCCAACTATAAAAATAGTTGGCAGGCAAAAGTGCTCAGTACAACGTACAACTTATATATCGTAAGATACGTGAAGAACAAAAAATCAAACCGAAACAATTCAAGTTCCACCCTGAAAAATGGAGAATCGTAGGCCAGGTTCAATATTCATGTTGTGTGGCTCGTGGCTTACGCTTTAAATATGGTGAACTTGTATTTTGTTTTGACCTGTCTGTGTGTATTCCAAGGTTGTCATATGAACTATTAAATATTTTTTGCATGTAAACATCCCATCATAATTTCCCCCTCCCACGCTTGTCATATCTTTGGATTTTAAATAATATAAAGATAACGTTTCCCAAAAAGATTAGTACTTAAACACAGGAAAATGTAATTCCACTTTATTTTCGTCAGACAATATCTCAGTTAAATTCAATTAGGCAGCCTACAAATAACTGCCTCTCGTCTACTTGCATTATAAATACTTTTTATTCGTTTCTGCGTTTCTGGCGTACAGAAAATAATATCGCTAATTTTTCTCCCGATAAATACGTAAGAATGTATAATAATCGCACGCACACACACAATATATATATATATATATATATATATATATATATATATATATATATATATATATATATATATATATATATATATATATATATATATATAAGGATCCTCTTGGATTATTACCTTTACCATATATTGCTCCTATAATGACTAGTATTGCTCTCTCGGGATTAATCCATCTGGAAATCCCTACCTCTGCCCCATGTGAGGTAATTTTGGATTGTATTGTGTACTTATCATTTGCTCTGTAATAATAAATACATTGAGCTCGTTTTGGGGATCAGTTTTAATAATTTATATTACTAGGATCCACTTGGATTATATACCAACGGATTTACTACCTTTACTACATATATATATATATATATATATATATATATATATATATATATATATATATTCATACATGTTTCATTAAATAATATAGATAAGTGTTGTCTATATATTTTATGTATAATATTTTTTTCATATAGTCTGATAAGCTTAATAACATTATCATTATCATTATACAATGAAAGAAAATCACAATATTGATACATATTTTTTTTAATCCAACGATAAACACGTGCATATAAACGCTGAAAGCGAAAATCGCACAACAGCTCATGACGTCACACATGACCACGCGAGAGTGAATCCGATGAGTATTGAGTATGGAAAGCCGTTGGTATATATAAGATTTGTGTATAGATAGATAGATAGATAGATAGATAGATAGATAGATAATCACACACACACATATATAGTTATATGACAAAATGAGAACATTTTTTGGTGAGTTGCGTTTCGTCCTTTAGGACTTCATCGGACTAAAATTTGTTAAGTTGTTGCGGCTACACATGCGCAGGAATGACAGGAAGCAGGTAATTTTCAATTTTAATTTTATATACTCGTCGATTTGATTTTGATTTTTTCTTTTTCTTTGAGTTTCCATGACTTGTATTATTAAATGTCCCACAATGACATAACAAAATATCTCCCAAGAATGATGGGATATCTATTAACAAAAGTGATTGAAGCAAAAAGAATACATATATATATATATATATATATATATATATATATATATAAATTTTATATTTCCAACATTCCTTGTTCGTGTGTATGTGTCTTAGCATCAACATAACAGTTTTATTCCGATGAAGTTCGAAACGTGACAAACGAAAAACATTTTTATGCAGCTTTATGGAGGGTGAATTATTTTCCAACCTATATCCCATTTCCCACAGACGAAATGTCGCGAGTCTCTACCTGATCTAACGCTCTTTCCCTAACATGTTTTCTGGAGAGTTACATTCCTTAATTTCACAACCATTTACACCTGGGAATATTGCTGTCATGTTTGTCCCGCTGCATATTTGGAGATTCTTGATAAAATCAAAAGGGGAATCAGCAGTATTAATGGCCCTAATCTGGCGCCCTGGATTCAGTCATTTTTTCCACTGCCATAATGTCGATTCCCTGTAACATTTTTATAAATACTTTCATGGTAATTCTTTGGATGAATTTTTCGTTATGGTACCTTATGTAAATTTAAGGGCAGTACTAGATTGGCGCCAAGACCTCATCAATTCCGAGTTATTCAATTAATTTCTGAGGAAGGACCGAGGTGGTCTGAAATCTGAAATATATAAATAAATACTTTCACAAAAAACACCCAATTTTTTTCTTTTAATTTGCAACTTTTCAGTTGTTTTATATATATATATATATATATATATATATATATATATATATATATATATATATATATATATATATATATATATATATATAGGTAACTATACTGGTCTCGAAAAACCTTCGAATTCTTGATTTAACAATAGCCAAATCAATCTTGAAGGGGAAAAAAGGTTTTAAAAAAGAAAGAGGCAGGAACATGAAAGTCTGTCGAAAATAATCCCACAGATACAGGTTCAAGGCCCAAAGAAAAAAAAAATGATACGTGTAAACAACTAACTAAAGAGCTGGATACAAACGTAGAGAAAACCTAGTCAAACCTAATGAGCCAGACAAACCTAGATCATCAGGGTCAGCTGGCCTGACGATCTGCCTAAGTGAAACCTTGCTAGGTTTGTCTGGCTCATTAGGTTTGACTATATATATATATATATATATATATATATATATATATATATATATATATATATATATAGTTGGATTCATGTGAGTTTGTGACCTCGGGTTTCACGTTTGTCTGACGATCGCAAATAGCGTGAAACCCAGGGTCACAACCCACATCAATCCAACTAAATATTTTAGCTCTGATACTGATATTGAGCGCTTTCCATAAATAATATATATAAAAAATTGCATATATAAATAAATATATATATATAGATACATACATACATATTTTACGTATATATATGTGTGTGTGCATATATATATATATATATATATATATATATATATATATTTATTTATTTATTTATTATGTGCGATACCTATTAGAAAGCGCTCAATATCATTGATAGAGATAACATATTCAGTCGTATGGATATAAGTTTGTAAACCTGGCACGTACACAATTATTAATTATCCTCTTTTCCTTTGCATTCCATTAGTAAGGAGTAAGTACCATTCGAACAGCTTCTTCTCAAGAACTGCTGCATTGAGAAATAGACTCCCGACAGCATATTTTTTCCAATCACTACAATCTCGACCTCTTCAAGTCGACAGTTATCTTTCATACACAACCCCACGAACTTGAATTTTTGCCTTGTAATACGCTCATACCACACCAGACAGTGGATCTTCGGCCTTGAACATTAATATAAAAATGAAAACCAAATCATGAAGAAAAATGAAAATGTCCTTTCCAGCAAGATAAAAGTCTGTCGACAGGAAGTTAAAGTTGTGAGTCAATTCAAATATATTGTCTCGATTATCAGCGGAGAATGCTCCAGAATTGAAATAACTTTAAGTGACAGCTGTCGCAAAACTGTAAACCATCTTGCAAAGACATCTGCCTAAAATCAAAGATTAGAATTTTGCGTGAATTGATCTTTCTGTGAGCTTGTGAATTTTGAACATTAACAAAATGATTACAGCGACTTTTCGAAGCATTAGAAATGACAAGCTACATAACCCGCTAGGCATCTCTTAAGTAAACCACATCACAAAGAACACAGCACACGACGCCATCATACAAGAGACAAGCCCACGAGAAAACATCATAACCCCCACCAAGAAGATCTATTTGCAATGGTATGGGCTCGACATAAGAGACAAAAATATTAACTTAGGCAAATAAAGAAGATACAGACACAGGAAAAATGCTATGACTACGTCACTGAGCGGAATGAAAATTCATTCATTGAGTCTCGGGAAACCGTCTTAGAATGGTTAACATATCTTAGAATGGTTAAGGCTAAATTAATTTTTGATAGATCTTGATACATAAGTAATTGCAGTGAAGTAGACTCATTATAAGACGAACGTGTTAAGTATTGTGTTATACAAAGGTCTCTCTGGTACCCGTTATGTGCTCTATGAGCATATATATATATATATATATATATATATATATATATATATATATATATATATATATATATATATATATATGCTATGTATATAATTTATATGCACGTGTTTATCGTTGCTTGGAAATCATCCATGTAAACAAATAATACTATCATCAATTTCTTGTTCGTGTATTGCATAAATATATTGTGTAATTGTCATCTTTGATAATGGCTTATGTAAGCCGAAAGCTCAGATTGGATTAAAAAAAAAAAAAAAAAAAGTATGCATCAATATTGTGATTTTCTTTCATTATTTAATGATAATGTTATTAAGATTATCAGACTATATGAAAAAAACTTACATAAAATATATAGACAACACTTATCTATATTATTTAATGAAACATGTATTAATATATATATATATATATATATATATATATATATATATATATATATATATATATATATATATGATAAAAGAAGTTAAAAATTCAACTAAAGTCTTTAAGAATATTTATTTAGAATTTTTTACCGGTTTTCTATCATTTTCAAAAGTTAAAATGAGATGAAGAGAAGTGTGTAAATGCCATGATATGTCTCTCAAGCCCAGTTTTTGAGACATATCAAGGAATAGTTACATCTCTGTCCATCTCGATTTAAGTTCTGAAATTGTAGATTTGTGAAACACGTAAGGTTACTCTAAATAAATATACTGAAAACTCCAACTGAATTCTCAAATTTGTTTTCGTATATTTTTAACCGTGTGCACTATATTTAAAAAAAAAACTTTCTTTATAATATATATATATATATATATATATATGTATATATATATATATATATATATATATATATATATATATATATATATATATATGAAGAAATATAGTCTTAAAGTGTGCTATATTTATGAGATATAGTGCTCAATATGAGAGATAGAGCGTGTGTAAATATAAAAGTGAACATAGAAGTCAACACTTAGAGGCGACAGTCTGTTTCATGCTAGATGCAATCATCGGGCCACGAGTGCTGTTATTTTTCTCGGATATTTATATATACGAGTCAGCGGTGCATTGTGGGTAGTCATTTTTGGCAAATGTTTTACCGGAAGTCGTTTATTTGTTTATTTATTTGTGTCAAATTATTTTGCTTGTTTTTATTTAATTTTATTTTTGTTTTAATCCTTTATATTTATTTTATTTTTATTTATTTATTTTTTATTTATTTTGATCGGTGTTTTTATTAACGTAGTAAAAATTTGTTTATATAGCTTATTGTGGGTGGTCTATTATGGCGGCTATTTTACTGGAAGTCGTTTATTTATTTATTTGGGTCAAATTATTTTTGCTTTTTTTATTTAATTTTGTTTTTATTTTTATGTTATATATTATTTATTTATTATTTTTATTTTACATATATACATATATGTATATATATATATATATATATATATATATATATATATATATATATATATATATATATATGTGTGTGTGTGTGTGTGTGTGTGTGTGTGTGTGTGTGTGTGTGTGTGTGTGAAAATATTACCAGCAATAGAGTTTTCTTTCAAAAAATATATATTCTATTCAAACGAACCTATCCTAAATATATTGTCGGTATTAAATAACCCATTGTGGATGATATGCCTTATGAGGAGCTAACGATTACAGTTAACTCTGCTTTGATGACTCTATGCTCCGGGCGGAGAGGAACCCAGACGAGGCTATGTCTACGGTCAGAGTCGCGTCTGGGGAGGTAGGCAGGTACCCAACTCCGTGTATACCGGGTCTACGGGCAATTTTTGCCCGAGCCTATGGGCCCGGAACGTTCCACGTAAAAAAAAAACGGTCTTGTGCCACATCCCGCCTTGATATGTGAGGTTGATATGCCGTAGAACGAAATAAACGAAACCACGTCTCGTTTACGCTTAGTAAATGTCTATATATTTGGTGCTGTGGAAATGTATTTTGGTCATTATTATTTATTGCTTTAGTGGAACTGATGTTATCAGCTTCGTTATCATAGACAGTACGTTTTCGATGTCCGAGGGCTTCGTCGCGTCCCATTTTCAGTCATGTTTTATGTTACTATACTGCTTTCATGTTGTCTTTCATTTAATTGACCTTACCTCATCTATTTTTCTATCAGAGACACTATTTTTAAACTTTGATGTTGTTTTCTTTCGTTCATTCTCTCTTTATTTCTGACTGCTTGTTATTCCATTGCAAATCGCTATCGTAATAAATCCCGCTCACTGTTTCTCTTAATTCACTCTTGATAGCAAAATTTTCGTCCACACACCATTGATCCCGTGGCATCGACATTTACACTCACACTCGCCCCATTACACTTCTTATACAATCGATTAAATGCTCTTATCCACCCTTATACAAACACCCTGTTACCCTTCCAACTATGAAATCATTTCATTTTTATACAGTTAAGCCTTCGATTTTTATTTTATTGAACGCCAGACAGCAACGTGTTACCAACCGAGTCGAAGCCAATAGATGTGTGATTTTTTGTTGACTCAAATACCACGCTCTTGTCCAGGCTTTGATTTTTTGAATTTTTGTATTCTTTCTCTACATTTAATAGCTGTTCTCTACTAAAAACATTCATATCAACATTTCGTCCGTCATTCTTTTCTTCCTTCATTCCGTTATTCTTGTATTCCTTCGTTCATTTCTTTCTTCCGTTTGTCTCTTTTTTCTTCTTTTATTCCCTGATTTTTTGTTTTTATTTGTTCTTTACGCCTCGTTTATCTTTCACTTTAGTTTTGTTTTTAAGGTCTTTTTTTTTTCTTTTTCACTTTAATGCTTATCTTCAAATCCCTTCTCATCTTTTCCTAGTTTTCATTCTTTTTATTTCCTCCCTCGTATTTATTTGCAACGATTTTTTCTTTATATTTTATTCAATATTTGTACCACTGCCTTTTTTTTCATTGTGAGCTTTTAATATAGTTTTAATCACATCTCTGCCTTATTGTTCATGAGTAAATATATTTTTCTCTTCCTCATGCACTTTTACTATGACTTTAATAATTCTCACATTTTTATTCGATTTCAGATATTTATATCAGGATTTTTCAATTCCTTCTTATTTGTGAATTTTACGCTTATTTAATTTATATTTTAGTATTAAAATATTTTTTTTTATTTAGTTCAACATTTGCATTGCTAAATCATACTTTAAAATTCATTTTTGCATATATTCAATATTTTTTTAATACATAATTATTTTTTCATCTCGTTAATATATTTAAGATTATTGTATATTGTGCTGAGATTTTAGTTATATTTTCTAATCATTTCACCCCAAGCAAGACTGGAGTGTCGCTGGTACGCAGGGCGTTACAGAGAGTGAAGGTGGGAGAAAATACTGACTATAGGGGGACCCAGGAAAGGATAAAAGCTGAACGGAGTTCAATTAGACAAAAGATGGCGATTGACGTTGCATTTAAATTTTTGAAGATTCTAGTATCAGGGAAGTAAAAAAAAACGGAAGGGAGGTCCAGAGGTGGGAGGTGTCAGAAAAGAAACTGTTGGCGGTGGTAATTAGCTATTTCAACAGTGAAAGGGTAGTTACCTCAATGTCAATCTAGTAGCTTCCTTAAACTCATGTAGTCCGAGCACCAATGAAAAATCAGTAGCCATGAAAATATTTGTAGAAAAGACAGAGGGAAGCCACGCCATGTTGATGAGAAATAGACTGAAGTTGAGATGCCAAGTCAGTGTCCATTACAAAAAAACGTTATTTTATATGTATATACGATTTAAAATGTTTTTAGCTGAATTTTGACTATATTAGCTATTTGTGAGTTTTAATCTTATTTAATTAATATTTTCATTTTATTTTTATTTCATTTAAGATATTGTTGTGGATTCCGGGAAGGGAATCCTGCACAAATAAATAAACAACGCCAGTAATTGAAATAGGAAAATAAGTGTATTGAACGTAAGAATACAAACTTGAAATGAAGATTAGTTGTCCAGGAATACGGGTTAGTACAAAGTATATGTACAAGTCTCTGTAAGTTGAACCGTAATTCATTATCTCTCTCTCTCTCTCTCTCTCTCTCTCTCTGAACTCTACGTATCTCAACCTTATCTCAATGTATCTCTTTGTGAACACCCTGTGTACTCCAACTCTGTCAGTATAAGTATACTTTAGACGAGTCCATCTTGTGTAAAAGGGGAGAACCGCTCAACAGATATTTATCTGAAGTTTTAATTCCTTTGTTATTTGTGAACTTTACACTTATTTAATTGATATTTTTATTATGTGTTGATAACTAATGAACGTTCATATCACAAACTTATATTGAAAATTCTTAGTTTTCTTTATTATACAGTAGAACTTCGATTCACGAATTTAATTCGTTCCTGAAGGCTATTCCTAACCCCAATTTTTCGTGAACCGAAACTATTTTTTCCAAATTACAGTACATTAAATTGGAAAAGAAAAGCAGACCACAACACATGAATGTACACAACACGACGAAAACTAATTTGTTCGACATGTGAGACGTTCGAGAACCGAGGTTGCACTCTATTTCATTTATTTAATTGTATATGTTTATTTATTCAATATTTAATCACTGATTTTATATTCCTATTCCCTTATTTGTTTTTGTTTTTAACCATTTTTTTTAAGCAGAATTCATTTTCTTCTTTGTTTTCACGTCTAATTTGAGATGGACTGAGGCATGCTTCATATTCATATGGCACTCTTTTCCATTTTCTTCTATTATTAATCGTAGCTTCATAATTTTTTCCTCATAGAACATTTTTCGATTATTATATATTTAGGACGATTTATTAACATATAGAATTAAGTTTAAAGCCAAAGTGAGGTTTTCGCAAATTTATCTAAACATAAGCACGAAAAAAGGACTAAAATAGACACCATAAATCAAAAAGAAAAAATTGAGATTTCTCTGGAACATAATCAAGAAAGAAGGCTTAGAAAATTTGACACTCAGAGGATATATTAAATGAAAGAAACAAGGGAAAGCATATAGGAGTAATACACGAGTTTTCAGGAAAATGGAAACAAAATAGACACCTTGAATCAGAAAGAGACAATTGAGATTTCTCGGGAACATAATCAAGAAAGAAGGCTTAGAGAATTTGACACTCAGAGGATATATTAAATGAAAGAAACAAGGGAAAGCATATAGGAGTAAAACACGAGTTTTCTGGAAAATGGAAACAAAATAGACACCTTGAATCAGAAAGAGACAATTGAGATTTCTCGGGAACATAATCAAGAAAGAAGGCTTAGAGAATTTGACACTCAGAGGATATATTAAATGAAAGAAACAAGGGAAAGCCGTGAATAACCTAACTACGTGCTTGTAGAAATGGTTGGCAGAACAGAGATTAGGAGATACAGCAAAAGGAGAAATATTGTTCAGAGCTACAAAGTACAATTTGCAGAAAGCCATGACCGACTTAGTCGCGAAGGTACGTGGCATCGGTTTCTATATTCCAAATAAACGTGCATTGGTGACATTTCAGTTCACTTTAATATTTTTCAGTCTCGTTTGTTAAAACGCTGATACTGATAATCATCATCTTCATCATTTTCCCCATCATCAATTCCATGACCGGTAGTGGTCGTGGAGTCGCTGGGCAGATAAGCGCATAGCCATCTATCCCCATATGTCTCGGTTGCATGCCATTATCTGAGTCGCTTTGAAGCATCTTCCAGTCAACTAATTTACGTTATCAGTCCATTTTACTCTGATTGCGCCTTGTTCTGTATATATATATATATATATATATATATATATATATATATATAATATATATATATATATATATATATATATATATATATATATATATATATGTATATCTATATATACGTATGTATGTATGTATATATATATATATATATATATATGTATATATATATATATATATTCATACATGTTTCATTAAATAATATAGATAAGTGTTGTCTATATATTTTATGTAAGTTCTTTTCATATCGTCTGATAAGCTTAATAACATTATCATCAAACAATGAAAGAAAATCACAATCTTGATACATATTTTTTAATCCAATCTAAGCTTTCGGCTTACATAAGCCATTATCGAAGATGACAATTACACAATATATTAAGCAATACACGAACAAGAAATTGATGATAGTCTGTTTTTGTTTACATGGATGATTTCCAAGCAACGATAAACACGTGCATATAAGACGCTGAAAGCGAAAATCGCACAACAGCTCATGACGTCACACATCACCACGCGAGAGTGAATCCGATGAGTATTGAGTATGGAAAGCCGTTGGTATGAACCAATGGCTTCTGTTACTAATTATAGGAATTTAATGATATTTGTGGAGATTTCATAGTTTATTTTGTTCAGGTTAGGTTTCAACTGTTTTATGTATATAGCTTCAAGAATTTTTAGTTTTTGTTTATTCTTTTCATGTTTAAGTATAGGTGTGTTTTCGACAAGGATTTTCCGGAATTGTGTATGCGGCCAGGCGTGTTGTTTTAAATGCCTGAAAATGTTAGAGTTATATATATATATATATATATATATATATATATATACAGTACTGTTCGATAAAAGTGACTTACTTTTTTGTCTATTGTTTTTGGGGCTAAAATAATTTTTAATCTTACTAATATAAAGACCCCCTTCCCGACCAACTAGGAAAAAAGTTTATTCACCCTAAGGTATTCTACTGATAATTATAAATTAGGATATAAATGAGATTCAGGAAAAAACTCTGTGCAAAAAATTGGCTCAGATATCGCATTCTAATGATTTAACTGGTAAATTTAAATAGCTTTTGACAAAATATTGAAAACTATTTTACAATACACTCAGAACAATATTCTAGGGAATTCTAGAATAGCTTAAATTAAATCTAGAGTATTCCAGAATATTCCAGAAAGTCTCATATATTATAAAACAGCTTGAAATAGCCACTCAAATCACTAACCATATGAAAGGGTACAAACTCACATCAGAACCACTTAAGGCATCTATTATTGCCCTCTCAAAATCAGGCAAGAGAAATTGCAGAAATTACTATAACCTCGCAATCAACTGCTTCGCGAGTGCTTAGGGTACATAATGATGCCACTCCTGCTCCAAGGAAGGAAACAAGAGGACGAAAGAAAAAGATTGATGATAGAACTGGCAGGGTAATCAAGAGAGAAATTGCGAAGAATAGGACGATAACTAGCCAAGAAATTGCAGCCAGTCTAAGCGAAGAGCAAGGTGTTAGTCTTGCCTCTTCAACAGTCTGTCGGTAGCTGTTAGAACAAGGCTACAAATCTTGTACACGAAGGTTTCCGCCGCTAATAAGCAAAGCCAACAAAGCCAGGGAACTTGAATGGGCTCACTATTACAAAATTTCACCGTAGAAGACTGGAAGAATGTACTCTTCTCCGATGAAACGAAAGTTGAGCTAAATTCAAAGGATAAGGTGAGTCACTTTTAGTGAACAGCACTGTATATGTATAAGAGCTGACCACTCGTATTCGAGGATGCTCGTTTATTAGGGCGGCTAGTCATGATAATTGTTCTTTACAATACACTCAGAACACGCTCGCTCAGGCATATTTTGTGTTTATTCAACACCCACAGAGCCAACCTGTGGTTTATACTGCAGCTATCCTGAGCAGACCTTAGTTACAGTCTCTGGGAGAGAGCGTGTTATCTAGAATGATGAACAATCTGAACAAGGCCAGCACACTCAAACCCTCGGTTCTGTCTACCCAATTTCACTCACATGGCTTGGTTAACCCGTGGTATGGTTTTCAGGCACTTTCCAAAGGTGCCGCACGTTGGGAACGCCCCCTCCTGAGCGATAACTATACTTCCTTACAAATCAACCATGGTGGGATTCGAACCCGGGTCTCATGGTCAGAAAGCGAACGTTGTAACCACTCGGCCATGCGCCCATATAATTTCACCCGAAGCAAAGCAGTAAAGCCACCATCGATTATTGAGGATTAAAGAAAAAGAAAATAGAGAAAGCTTATTAAGGAGCAAGAGCAATAAATAAAGAAAAAACCAAGAAGTCAGTAGATAACGATTGACCTTGCATTTAAATATTTGAAAGTTGACTGAAAAGCATGAGGCCATAAGTGAATCCCTCAAGCAAGAAGAGCGAGAGAAGAAAAGTTTAGCATAGAACGTACGGTTGCACCTAGCCAATTTCAGTTGTATTTTGATGAGATCTGGTTGTCAATCAAGTACTGCGCTTAAATATCTGAAGTCTAGGTTCATTAGCGGAATGTTCACCAGAACAATTATCATGAACGTATTTATAGAATTAGCAGATAGAAGCTACATTACGATAGTCGGAAAGTGACAAAAGCCAGGAGGTCAGGTCAGGTCAGGTCAGGTCATGTCAGGACCAATGACATTGCGGATTCTAAACAAGATTGATATAGCCAGTTTCAATCTTATAAAAAATGTAGTTATTTAACGCAAGTGATTGGTTGAAATCTTGGTAGAATGCTACATTCTGTATGTTGATATTTTATTGCCGGGACACTATACTCATATAGTTTCAAACGATTAACAAAGATAACTAGTGTTTGTTTATTAAAAACAAGATTCGTGATGTGGAAGATTTTAATTTTAAACCTCTGGAAAAAAATATTCCGGTAAACATAATAATACACAATGTAATGGAAAATTATAGTCGGAATGTAGCTGAGGACGGAATACAAAAATAATAGATGACTC
>OZ038490.1:63631598-63636598 GCA_964036315.1 Acanthosepion esculentum
CATCTGTGAAAGAGTTTTACAGAAGATGTTACTTATATGATACTCGTATATGTTAATTAAATTTCAATTGTAGCGTTGGCGGCTAAAATTGATGTATAAAGCTAACAAAATATTATCTACCATACTAACATATATTTCCTGTTATTGACTAACGTTGTCAAGGATACGACAGCAAACAATCTGTGCTTTCGAGAGCGTGTCAACAAATTATCCATACATTTTTGAAAAATTGTAAGACACAATAAAAATTATATTCACGAATGTATGTTTACGAAAATGCTTGAAATTAATTATTGGTGTCATAACATACCATATATATATATATATATATATATATATATATATATATATATATATATATAAACACACACACATATATATATACACAGACACACACACATGCGCATACACATACAGACAGACACACACACGTATACACAAACACACACACACACACATATATATATATATATATATATATATATATATATATATATATATATATATATACATATATATTCACGGATGGATATTTAAGAAAATGCTTGAAATTAATTATTGGTGTCATAACATACCATATATATATATATATATATATATATATATATATATATATATATATATATAAACACAGACATATATATATATATATATATATATATATATATATATATATATATATATATATATATATACACATTGGCACAGACACACATACACGCACAAACACATATACACAAACATACATATATATATATATATATATGTATATTCACGGATGGATGTTTACGAAAATGCTTGAAATTATTTATTGCTGTCATAAATATATATATATATATATATATATATATATATATATGTATATATATGTATATATATATATGTATGTATATATATATATATATAAACATACACAGATATATATATCTATATATATATATATATATATATATATATATATATATATATATATATATATGTATGTATATATATATATATATGTATATATATATATATGTATATTTGTATGTATGTATATATGTATTTATGTTTGATTCCTTTGATTCCCAAACTCCAAGAGATAACTTTAGGCACCAATAGAAATTTGTTACCCGGTGCTTCGTCCTCGCATATTGAGTAATACATTCCTCTTGATGTCAGATATTTTCACCGATCCTATGTGCCACAGGGAAATCATTTTTAAAGATAATTACCTGTTTTGTAAACTTTGGTTCTTAGTTCATATATATATATATATATATATATATATATATATATATATATATATATATATATATATATATATATATATATATATATATTCTTCTCTTTCTGTGTCACGATTAAGAAACGGTACATCCAGGACGCACTGTAGAGAAATGCGTGTATTGATGCGACTCTGGAGTATCACCCACAGTCTGCCAGAAGTCACAGCGAATAAAGTAACTGATTTACTTTGTTCTCGTATAATAATTTGAGCCGACACGTATATAGTAATTCCCAAAGTGGACGCAAAAGCTCTCCTCTTTACAATAGAAAAATCCAGGTCGGGTCTGTGAGAAAATTGACATCCGAAGAGTTGCAGTAGCATACTTGAACCATAACGTACACCTGATACGTACATTGTACCTGAAGTGTGTCTTGTCTTCACTTTAGTGTATCCCATTTATATAACAGTTATTGTTGAAAATAATAACGTACTCATTTGACATGCAATGCTAGCACTAAGAAAATCCAATTAAAGTTTGATTATACATTTGTGGTGGTGGAGAGACGTTAGGGTTGTTTTTTGGTACGCAACGGAGTGGCAGCTCAAAAGAATTTAGTAACCACTGATAAAAGCGAACTGAGGTCAAGGCAATGGAAATAAAAATATTGTAGGGATTTTAGATTCGGAATTAAAACAGCGTCTCACTGGAATAAGGAATCAGATATACATATGTAACCGAACACGTCCAGACATGTTTCTACTCCCGCTTCTTTTGAGACGCAGTTGAGGCATTCGTTGCCAAGAAGTACAGGAAGTTATACGTGTTAATTGTCATGAAAAATGAGTAAAAACCAATCTGAAGGATGATTCAACAATAAATTTTTTGTTGTTGTGAAGATTGTTATAAAGGCCACGGAAATGTTCACACTATTTAAAATAGTTTCCAGTGAACATAACCTGGGACAAGCAAATGTTATTGTGCGGTATATAAGGTTCAAGAAAGAGCGACAAGTTATGCCCGATGTGCAGACAAAATTACGAAGAAAACCTGTAAATGTGGACAGAGATTTTTTGTCCAGCTTTTGGCAGAAAAAAAATCTAATCTAAAACAGGGAAGAAATGCAGTAGCTTTTAACAGTGGGTTTCGGAATGAGAATAATTTCCTCAAAGATGATGCCTCGAATCTCGAAGGATAAGCAGAAACAAATTCCGAATTTGAAGAATGCACTGAGAGTACAAAATCTTCTGACATCCAGGTGCACGTGATATTTTCGAATGGTATTTCCGAATGGTATTTTCAAAAACCAGTTACGTGAATGTTTCAAGTAATAACACGATCCTCTGACGAAGTGCATAGCTTTATAAGGGAAGTAATTTGAAAGTGACAGTAGCCAGTCGTGACTAGGTAATTAAATTTGTTTTCCTGTGCTCATTTCGGGAATTAAGTTGTCACACCCCGTAAATGTTATTTTTGCATTGCCAAGGAACCACCCTAGCGAAAGGACACTATCATTTCCCTTGAATGGCTTTCACCTCATTGGTTTATAACCCTATGATCGATTCTTCCCTTTCCTAACACAAGTGGTTAATCGCTGTTATGTAGCAACAAAAACGTACGTGATATTTTGTTTCATAAACTCCGCTCCATTTACCATCGCAATTTTAAAAGGAATCGCATTAGCTTGTAAAAAATATCTGAGAAGTTCTGTCAGAAAAGAAAAGCTTAATAATTACTTTTCATTTACTAAAGTACAACCAGAACAAGGCTTAACCTGTTTATTGAATCGACTGTGTTAGTAGGCGGAATTGATGATTATGAAGATACAGATGAAAGCTAAAGATTTATCCATGGCTTGAATTGGTTAAAATTGCAGTGTTTAGCGAAGTGTCCACGTGGATTTCTGTTCCACAAACAATGGTTATTGAGGGAAAAAACTGTCTCTAATTGGAACTTCGTCCTTACAAATGGAACACGGAGGAAATGTGGGTGATTTCACTCTGTGGGGGTATCATGGTGAGTTCTAGATAAATGAAAAAAAATGGCCTAAACCAGTGGGACTAATGGCCGGATCTTATCTGAACGTTTACCAAAGAAATAGTGCGGGAACAGATGAGGCCCTAGAAAAGAGGCGTCAGATTAAAAAAAAAGGTATCCCGCCACAAACTGCGTTTTGAAATCAATCAAGACTGGAAAGATAGGATTGGACTGCTTCAGTTCATATATGACAGTAATATCACTTTTTCGGTCTAATCTGAGTTTTGTAAAGGTGGGACAAGAGAGACTGAGTCAGGTACTTACTCTAGTGCTTGAATAAGCCGACCATGTGTCTAAATTAACCTTTTATTATTACTTAAGCCGATTACTCATGGCTTAGAAAATATCGTTAATTCTCTTTATCGTTTCTCAATATATAGTAAAAAGATAAATATATATATATATATAGTATATTCCTGCTATCCGTCTTTCTTTCGATCGAGATATACACCAGTAACACGTGAATATTGAAAGCTGATTTTCGGCATTTACCTACATGTAAAAGTGAAATTGCAGGCAATCTATTTTAATCTCTTCATATATACAGCACCGGGGAAGACAATTTTGAAGATCCTACCAAACCATTTTCAATTCTACATACCTTCTGATGTCGATGATCCTGTTTATCCACAGCTGAATCTCTTTGTCATCTATGAATTGCCATGGTTTCTTGGGAAAGGTAGATGGTGCTTCCTAACTAGAAGGCATTCAGTTAGCTATCTAACAGCCAAGGCTAAACAAGTAGGGTCTACGCTGATATAACCTGAGTGAGAAAAATGTTTATAAAATTGAACGCTACAGATTAAACGAGAGTTAAAAAAGGAATATTGAATGGTTATACTGAGTGTATGGCAGTTTTCGCTACTTGAAATACAAGCATAACACATTTCCAGGACAGAAATTCCACCCAATTTCGCGATAGGCTTGTGCAGTTGCGTTTCTCGAAAAGGAGGCGGCAGATTGGAAAATAAGGAACCTCACCACAAGTCATTCCACGCTTCAAGACCCTTTCATTAGCTGCAAAGTATATGCTTCTCTATATACGTTGCTTTCAAATCAGAGATACCCTTAATGTGGACTATTTGTTAGCCAAGGCTATAGGACCGGCCCAGTCTGTCCTGGTATTTAATCGATGGGGTAGAAGTGATGGATTCATAGCTTTCCTAATGAAATATAACGACCAGAATACGTGATTGAATAGAACAAACAGAACACGATAATGAACAGAACACGTGAGTGAATAGAACGAACAGGACACGAATATAACGAACAGAACACGTGAATGAATAGAACGAACAGAACACGAATATACTGAACACAACATGTGAGTGAATATAACGAACAGAACACGAATATAACGAATAGAACATGTGAATGAATAAAACGAACAGAACACGAATATAACGAACACAGCATGTGAGTGAATAGAACGAACAGAACATAAATATAACGAACAGAACACGTGAGTGAATAGAACTAACAGAACACGAATATAACGAACACAACATATGCGTGAATAGAGCAAACAGAACACGAACATAACACGTGAGTGAAAAGAACGAGCAGGACAAGAATATCATTAACAGAACACGTGAACGAGCATTACACGAATTTCCGATTCCTCAATCCGAGCCGTTAACCTTTCTTTCAGCGTGCCCTCTCAAAGATTTAGATGGTATTTTACTGAGTTTCATTTGTTTAGTCAATTTATGTAATTGAAAACTTAATTTGAGGATTTTTAAACTGCGTCTTAAT
>OZ038490.1:63641598-63686598 GCA_964036315.1 Acanthosepion esculentum
GCCATCCACTTGCTCAAGTCCATTACGTAAGTCACGCATTGCTTCCCCCGTTCCTCTTTCCCTCTGTCCGTCCTGTGAGTATCAGATTTTACAAGCCCTTCTTTCTCATTACGTTTCCCAGAAATTTAAGCTGTCTCTTCTTGATGTTAAGTACAAGTCTCGTCTTTGTTTCCATTCTCTCTAAAACCCCGTCATTTTTCGCATATTCGGCCCATGGTATCCTTAGCATTAGGGATTCACTTTTAGTTAGTTTATTATTTTAACTTGCCACTAGTATGCCTGTTAATTGGCCTGATTTTTACCCTCTTTGTATGTAGATTAATTTTCAATTATATTTTCTAGAACGTGCGAGATGCTTTTCGACATTTTTTAAAAAAAAGATTCACTTATTAAATAAATACAAACAATCACTGTCAAATAAACTGTTACAAGATGGCACATTCAGTGCAGAAATGAGGTGACAGAAAGCTACAGTCACCTAAGCGATGCTCAAAATAAGAAGTATATAGAAGGGCAACATCAGCATCCAGATTAGGTTCAAACTCTACAAATCGCTGGTCGTATCCATCCTCCTCTACGGGTGCGAGACTTGGACACTCCTGGCTGGAACAGGGAAAAGGGTCCAGATGTTCAAGAACAAATCCTTGAGAAAGCACCTCCGCATTTCCTGTTGAAAGCACAAATCCAACAACTACGTACGAAGTAAGGTCAAAAGTCTCGTTTGCCGACAGGAATTTCTCCTGGGGTCAATTAAGCGACGGAATTTGGCATGTTTCGACCGTGTCAAACGACATAACTGCCTGTGAAAGACCATCATACCAGACATTGTTGAAGGCGGGCGCAAGTAGGGTCGGCAACGCTAAAGCTGGACAGATAGCATCCTGAGAATCCTCACAGTATTAAATAGTATTATATCGTATTCTCATAGGATTCTATAGAACCACATTTCTGTTGTCTTCTGTCTTCTCTTTCTCTGTGAGGAAATTGTGCAGCATGCACACCCATTTAGGAGAATTGATATTATATAGATTTTCAGCTGTCTTTTGTTTTGTTTCTAACGAAATTTTATGTATCTTAGTTCTTTGCTTAGCTTTCGGAAGGCATAATTGGATATTCCAATAAGCCTTCGGATTTCCCTGTCACATTTTCAATCCACATCCCAGATGTCTGAACTTCTGTAGTTTTTCTATATTGATATCTCCTATTCTGACAGCAAAGCATGCTCTCATCTTGGAATTGATGGCTAGTCATTGTGATTACGAGGCTAAAATAGAAAATGTTGCTAACCAGCCTCAGATATCTCCTATTTTATTCTTTGAATCACATTTGCTGGTTTGCCAACGATAAATATTGAAACAGCCTCGACAATGCGTCATTGGCATCGTCAAAGAAATTAATAAAAGTGCAGGATACGTTTCATCACTTCACTCCCAATGAGAGCCGTACGTCTGGTATGAAATATTAGTAAAAAAAACACTTCTGTGCACATGTGGACGTTTCTTTTAGAATGAAATGAAGAACCAAGATAAATGAGTAATATCCAATGCATTAGTATCGCTAAGAAATCGCATGGCCACTGAGAAAAAAAGAATCGTTGTCACTTGATCACAAAGATATAACCGCTGCGAACCTATATAATAATATCATACTTTCTAGCAAGCCTAAAGAGTTCGGTAGCATGCTTTTCATTTTTGAATCGTCAGGATTTAAAAGCGCGCGAGGCTTTCTTCCTTTCGATATGTGATTACCATTTTTTTCCTCAAGTCTACAAGAACGATAGATCAAGTATCAAAGAAAAGATATTATTTATTAAACGCGCCAGATTTCATTTCAGGGTTAAGTTAGCTTTTGGACGTTGAACGATTCTTCGAGGATTTCAGCCATACTTCTTTTGATTACATCCACACGAATTCTTGCTTCGGTTCCTGACACATTTCTCAGGTTGACGCTCGGAATCCAACAATGTCATCCCGTCTCTTTTATTTCATCACTCTAGCTTTCCCTCCATCTATGCCGGCCTGCCAACATATTGATCAATAATCGAACATATTTATCCACCTATGATGCAATTATTGATTTTTTTGAATATTTCGGTTACAATTTTTCCTATTTCAAATCTATCTATCTATCTATCTATCTATCTATCTATCTATCTATCTATCTATCTATCTATCTATCTATCTATCTATCACAGTATGCCGCCGATATTTCCAAACTCTGTATTATATATTAACTCTATGCTATTCGAGAGTATAGTCTGTTTGTTGGCACCACGTATTAATATATTTATAATGGACATGGACTCAGTTAGCATACAAAATCGTTCAATATTCATAGGAATGTATACAAGAGTGTAATTATAAAATTTTCAACCTCTCTCTCTCGTTCTCTCTCCCTCTCTCTCTCCCTCTCTCTCTCTCTATCTATCTATCTACCTATCTATCTAAACAAAGGTTCATCCTCTTCCGTTGTATAGGCTGGGACAGCATATACTTCTTTGAGCAAGATTCACACATTTTAGATGATTTTAATCTCGGCTGAATGTAAAATAGATTGTAACGAAAGAATATATATGCGCACGTCTGTTTCGTATATATGTACGCGTGTGCATTGTTTTAATACATGCTTTTTGTATTTTCACCTTGAAATACGCAATTGATAGGTGAAGCAGCCGACAGCCTTCGGGTCATGTGCGTTGCGAAGAACAGCTTTAATGGTAGTCGCTATACGAACCGATTCAACCTGAGAGTTACGTAAGTTAAGGTCATGATAGAGATAAAAATTAACCTCTTCTTCTTCTTCTTATTTATTATTATTATTATTATTATTATTATTATTATTATTATTATTATTAATAATAATAATAATAATAATAATAATAATAATAATAATAATAATAATATGCTAGTTTGAAATTAAAAAAACAAATTCAGTTGGAATTACCCACCCCACTAAAAAAAAAAAACTGATATATTTCCTTTTCTTATGAACAGGAGGAATATCTTTTTCTACTTGAAGCAGATTATCCAGTATATATATAAGTAAAAAAAAAAAATAAACACTCATTTCAAGAATCAAATATTTTTTAATGATTAAATTTCAACTGGAAATCCTATGTCAGATTTTCGAAAGAAATATTCAAACGTTTTGAGTTTTTTCTTATTTCCCTAACGTCATCATCAAATCGCCATTATTAAAAGCTGCAATATGCAAAAACAGAAAAGATTTATCTCCTCACCGGACATCCAACCTATACAGTGAAACGATTGTGAGAGAATTATAAGTCCTACCAAAATAATATATTGACGGCCACAATCCTAACAATATAAGATATACAGATGACACAGTATTGATAGCAGACACAGAGATGATACTGCAATAACTTCTACAGAAGGTACTGAAAGAAAGCGAGAAGAAAAGACTAAACACATCAATTGCAAAAAAGATAGAATGCATTGTTGAAATAAACCAAAATGCAAATTACAAATTTTAGATACCAAAGTGTTATAGTGAAAGACACCTTGTCTAGATAATAGACTCTCCCATCTATTATAAGTAGGAGTCAGTAGTAGTCGAGAAAAGGATGTAGTCAGCGACCACAACTCGATTACTCTGCGTAACACTTTATGACAAGTTCCTAACGTTTCTGTACGTTTAACCTATTTAGGACGCATTTAGTCCGAATACAGTTTCTATTGAAGAAATAACTCCACAACACAAAGTCAGTCAAGTACAACTATTTAAATATCTGAGAAGTGTCTTAAAGGAGGATGGAATGTGCGATTCCAAAATCTGAATACGTACTGGGATATGGAAAGATGCCTTCCAAAAGCCAAGTAACATATGATGAAAGAGGAATATTTCGTTAAAAACAAATTTAAGTTTAAGTTTATAAAACCTCATCCCTGGGCACTACCTCGTGCCTTTCGTCTGACTGAGACATTGGAATGGTTAAATTCTGTATTAGTTTTTCGACAGCATTTTATAGCTGTCACAGATAAATTTCTAATACCGAAACGAACTCGATCTAAACCGGGGTCGAATAAGACTGACAAATTTCGTCGGCTGAAATAAGCTTGTTCCCCATATGAGGTGATTTTGTATTTTATTGTACATTAATTCTTTGCTCTGTAATAATAAACACATTGGCCACTTTTTGTGGACAGATTTAATATTTTATATTACTATAATCCACTTGGATATTTTGATATATGTTTTGATATAATATGCTATATGTTTTGGTATATGTTTTGATATAATAAACTATATGTTTTGATATAAGTTTGGATATAATATGCTATATGTTTTGATATATGTTTTGATATACGTCTTGATATATGGCATATGTTTTCATATGTTTTGATATAATATTCTATATGTTTTGATATATGTTTTGATATAATATACTATATGTTTTGATATATGTTTTGATATATGTTTTGATATAATATGCTATATGTTTTGATATGTTCTGATATAATATGCCATACGTTTCCATATGTTTTGATATATGCTATACATTTTGATATATGTTTTGATATAATATGATATATGTTTTCATATGTTTTGATATAATATGCTATATATTTTGATATATATTTTGATATAATATGCTATATGTATGGAGTGTTTAAATATAATATGCTGTATGTTTTCATATGTTTTGATATAATATACTATATATTTTGACATATGTTTTGAAATAATATGCTATATATTTTGATAGAATATGCTATATGTTTTGATATATGTTTTGATATAATATGCCATATGTTTTCATATGTTTTGATATAATATGCTATATGTTTTGATATATGTTTTAATATAATATGCTATAGTACTATCCGCGATTAATTGATTTTCGTAGTTACGCACATCGTTCTGGTATCCCAGAAAACATCCCCATCGCGTAGCTAAAATATTTGCGTCTTACCAATGTTAGTTCTCGGACATTTAATCACAATTGCTATTATTTATTTTAAATACAGTTTGCTCGGATATACTTGGATGGTTGTAGAAACACAAATAGAAAACTCTGCAAGAATTCAAACTAAAGATACATTAGTGTTCCAGAGAGTTGGAGTGATAATGCGTTTTGCAGACATTCGTTCATTTCCTCTTCAGCGAAAATCATATGATTGAACAGACGTGAGAATAGAATTCGGATCTTTAAATGGAGACATTTTCCAAATATATCAGTAAAAATGAACAAAATAAGCGTTTAAAAAGTTTTCCCTTATGAACCGATTTATATTCAAAATGGAGATTCAGTAAAAAAAAATAATGATATATAAAATTATGAAATGGAGGCGATGCTTAAAGATGCGATGCATAAAAGAAAAATAAAAGCAGAACAGGAATCTATTCAATTGAAGATTTTTAATAATTAAAATGAATGACTGGCAGAAACTTGTCAGGAATACAACAAACAATAAAATTTAGAAGAGAAAGAAAAATAATGAAAACTTAATGAAACACGCAAAACGGACGGGTATTAGCTCTTGTGCGCAGGCGCAAAGCTGGCATGCGCCCAAGCCAGGGATTGTTTAAAGTAGGGACCTTTACAAATAAACGCGATGCTTAAGCTTTAAAATGAATTTTTAAAAATGAAAAATCTTTCTTGACGCTTTTATTGTGGGTTTAATTACAAGCTAATAGATAAAAGTATTTTTTTTGCAAAAATAGTTGATTAGCGCCACTTTTAGACGTTTTTCATTGCAAGGTAATTCTCTTGGAATTTCGAACGGAAATCTTTATTTCGTCCACCGGAGTGGGTTGCTCTAGTTCCATGTGCCATGCCTCTTCCAGATATCTCAGTATCAGTTTTTCCCTTTAACTTAACTCTCGGAGATTTTATTCACCTCTGCTGAAACTCACAACTATTTGAATCAAGTCACTGAATTATTTCAATCAACGCTTTTATCCGCTGGATATCCATGTACCCTTCAGCACATTTTTGTATTTTTACCAGAGCTCATATGATAATTTGTTGTTACTATTGTTTTTCCCTAGCTCTCTGGATTACTGGTTCCCATACTGTACTTATGTTTATGCTTGACAGGCTTTGCAGATTTTTGTGACCGAGCATATGTGCTGATTGCTAAGGTTTTCGAATTTTCTATTGATATTTTCTGTCTATTATTTCAACATTATCACTCAGGGGACGGCGATGTCCCTTTCCCTGCCATATATAGTCAGCCACGCCTGATTTGTTCTATTTCCCCTTGTGTTACAACAATGTGCATCGGTGGGCGAAATAAAAGGTTCGATCCGAAATTCTAGTCACCTGGAGAAGGTCGGGAACGTCGTGAAAATGGCAACAAAGATGAGGACAACAGTCACACACGCACGCGGACGTACACAGACACACATGCGTACACACATACACACATACTTACATACACACGCGCACACACATACACGCATACATACACACGCGCGCGCACACGCATACATGCACACACGCGCGCGCGCACGCACACACACGTGCGCGCACACACACACACATATTTACACAAATACATACACACGCGCGCGCACACACACACACACACACGCATATATATATATATATATATATATATATATATATATATATATATATATATATATATATATATATATATATCTGGCGAATCAAATTTGGGGGGATTTCTTATGCCAAACCAAGGTAAAATGTCCATATAAACATATGCCCAAAAGGCCAACGTGGTACCTCAACACAGTAAATCATAGCAAATATTCAAAATGCTTTCCCTTCGTTACTGCACACACGTGTACCCATCGGATCATTGGCTGATGGACCCTTTCAAATACTCCCACACGATGTCGAATGGTTTCGTCGGGCCCAATGAGACGCGTCTCTGCATTAATAACGTCTGCTGCATAAACTAATTGTTTTAGCTGGCCTCAAAGATAAACATCCATAGGCTGATATCGGGGGAACGTGCTGCCCATAGAATCGGTCCTCCCCTACCTAGATATTTTTCATGGTAGGTGTCAGCCAGTGTATCGCAAACAATGTAATTAAAATGTGCTAGAGCACCAATCATTAATTTACCTCATGCGTCCTTCGTATTAGCAGGTGTACATCCTCTAACAGATCTGGATGTGTGTTCGAAATAAAGCCCCTGTAGACAGCTCCTGTAAGACGTACTGGAAGAACAGATGAGCCTACCAGACAATCACATACAAGTATACCCACAAATTAATCTTAAATTGATATTGCTGTCCAATCTGTGTTTTATCATGGTGATTCCGATCCACCCATAAATGTGGGTCCTATGAATTTGTTATGCCATCCCTTTCAAATGTTGCCTCGTCCGGAAACAAGACGGAAGAGACAAACAACGGAATGGAATTTGTGCAATAAACCATCGGCGAAAGTTCTCCCGTGGTGAGTGATCAGAAGGTTTAAGACACCGCACACGTTGCAAATGATACGGATACAGGAGATGCACTTGAAGTACCCTCCATGTGGTACTATGGGATGTACAACATGCTAGGGCCACTTGACGTGTGCTGATACCTGGATCGTCTCCGACAGTCTTTACAATGCCCTTCGATCCATAGTTTGTGGTGCCAAGGATCCTGTCTCAGCAACTCAATGATAAAAAGCAGTAAATATTGAATGACTCGACCGCCTTCGTTCTGGAAATACAATCTGATACAGCCGTTCAGCCTCGCGTCCATTACACCTTTTATATTATATGTACGCGTGTGTGTAAATTGTCACGATATTTTCTTTTTAATTTCGCGCATGCGTGTTTCTTTTTTTTGTCGGCAGCAGAGTATAGTGGGGTCAGGTAGGCATTGTCTGTGATAAAAAGACCACCATGAGGCAATGCACTCCGCCAGAAATTGATAAACGGTATAATGTACTGCTTGGCATTCACGTCGGACGCTCCAATACGAATATTTGAACGTGTTTTCGTGTCAATCTGAGGAAAGAGTTGGATGAGTCTAATTGTGATTACGAAGATGTTTGGAATGATCACTAGTGATGTTAACGTTATTCCGCCATGCATCTTCCAACAGGGCTTCAAACTGAACTCGAAGGCATATATCAATTGCCTTGAGGGGGTAGTGATGCTCTGAGTCAAGAAGGTTGATGCTGAAAGAACATATATCTGGCAACAGCCCCCTGCACCATGCCACACAGACAGGAGAACGCAGTCATGGCTGTAAGATAATGTCTGTGACCACATCTGACCACATTACTCCGCAAATTTATCGTTTAAAGTGATAGAATCTGTCAGATTAATAAATAAAAAACAATACTTCTTTAGAAAATTTCTGGGAAGATAGAAGTGTTTAACGTCAGTGTCAGTGAAATTTTGAAAGAAAATCATATTCAAATCTGTTCATGTGTACCTCCTTACTTCTTTAAATAAAAACCGACATTGATATTTATCATATTTATTGAAATATTTTCTTACAATTGTCAATCTCAAATATGTAACGATGCGATAGGCGAATGACTACTGATATTTTATTGTCGTATTAAATAGCAGAACAGACTGGATTCCTTAGCCTTGGTTGGTGTTGTGAACAAATAAATGGTTAAAGAAATAACACAAAAAAGTGTTGCAGATATATCATATATTAACAATAAGTACAACAGTAGAGTATTACCCGACTAGTGAGTGTGTTTCGGTTGACCTAGCGTTCAATCTATTCGACTGTTAATATTTAACAGCACCCCCCACAAGTATTGTATGTAGCACAAGGTCGAGTTTACCGTGGTTTCTCCGAGCCCGTAAGCTCGGCCAAAAAATACCCTTAGGACTCGCATAAACGGGTTCAGGGTCTGTCTACCTCCCCGGATCAAACTCTGCCCTTCGGCATAGCCTCGTCCGGGTACCTCTCTGCCCAAAGGCAGAGAGTTCGACAGCAGTTGCGAACAGTCACAGCCCGGTAGAACAATCTATTCGACTGTTCCCCCAAGGTTTTCTCTCCTAGGCAGAATAGTCCAACATAGGCTCTTTAGATGGAGAACACCACAACAGTTGGCAACTCGTCTACTGCAGATTAAATGGCAAACAACTGCGGGAAAAAATCTCGTCAGTCATGTATCGAGAGATACATGATCGCCCAAGCATGTATCACATATAGGCACTTAAGTAACTGATATATAAATTATGTATGAAAATACATGTCCCCATATAAAATAACAAAGTACATTAAGTATACAATGTGCAAAAGTTATTGAACCTGTCAGATAAATATTTTAAAAAAATTATCTCTATTTTCCAGATAATTAACAAATCTTAATTAAAGTATATATCAATTAATGATGGCATTTATTAAACGAATTACGCATTTTCAAATGATTTTATCAAGCTGGAATAAAAATATTAATTAAAAACTAAGATGTGCAAAAGTAAGTTATCCATTACACTTAATATTTGGTGACTCCTCTACAGTAATGTATAACATACGCCTACCTTCCAAAGAACTGTGAGTTACTTTCAACAGGGTGTATAGTTTAGGAAGTGTATATGAGGATTACATCACTTCCCAATCTAGCCCCTTTAAAGCCAATGATACAGAAAAATAAATTTATAGGATAAAATGCCTGCATCACTGAAATCAAACCAAGAAATCAAATTTCGATGGCTAGACATACGGTTAGGATAAAAAAAACGAACCTCTGAATGATGCTGGTTTTCCTTGGCAACGGATGGTATCGGACATTCGCTAGTGAATGAGAAGATATGACGGTTATAGGTGAGTGGACACCTGATATTACCATCTGAAGAATTTAACAAGTTGATAGCATTTCGTATTTCTTGGCAGTATACCCTCTGCGTTACTATTTTTCGTCTTTGATTAAGTTAACTTTCTCTTCTTACTTACAGATCAAAAGGTCTTTGGCCAAAATGCTTACACTCAGATGTAAGGTGTAACTCTCGATTGAAATGAGGATGTCAAGCGGAAAAATTGCCGAAGGGATAATATCAAATCTCTCTCTCTCTCTCTCTCTCTCTCACTCACTCATTCTCACACACACACAAACACATACATATACGGACACAAGCATATATGTCTATCTATCTCTCACAATCTGTTCATATCTATCTATCTATCTATCTATATCTATCTATCTATCTATCTATCTATCTATCTATCTATCTATCTATCTATCTATCTATCTAACATAGATACGCGAAAGTATACGAATAAGTACAGGAAGGATAGAACGCCTGACAATGCATAAGCGAGTTCAGTTAACATGCCGTTACGAAGTTTAGGTATCATATCAAAGATTTCATTAGCACAATTTTCATGAAAGTATTTATAGAAAATACATCGTAAGACAACCTTACGGCGGTGGGAATGTGACTGGAGCTGAGACGCCAGATCAGGACGAATAATATTGCAGATTTTTCTTTATCAAGGAGCTCAAGGAAAATAGCATCTGCAAAAATCATTGTACAATGGTTTCGATATCATAATAATTTGGTGAACATGTAGAAAACGTGTTCGTACCATTGAAATTTACGAAAAAGCAAAAATAAAAATAGTATTGCTTTTATATCTATAACTGAATAATGAAAGTAGATGTGGTTTCATCAGGCTCGATGCTGTCTATACACGTTTGAAACTATTTCTCGAAAGCAGCATAGATTTATATTAGGTTGTCACGTATGAAATGACGCATTTTTTAGGAAATGTATAGAACGCTTCTGAAATGTTAAAATAAGTAATTTATTTAGTTGTACTAGACATCATGTTGCTGAATGACAGTTCTCCAACATACCTCTAAATTCTTGACCCCTTCTCCAAATAAAATTCATCCCTTGATGTGATAGACAGTTCAAATTCTTCGATTACCTTTTCTTTATTTATAAACTCAAAATGATTAATTAAATGATAATCAGTAGGAGAGAAATCAGGTGAATATGGCGGACAAGGCAAAATTTCATAATTCAAGGTATGCAGCTTTTGTAGAGTTAATTAAGAAACGTGCGGCAGTGTGTTTCCCTAGAGCAAAATTGGGCCAACCCTATTCACAAGACTAGGATGTTTCGTTTTAGACTTTTCCTGCATGCACTCAATTTCTCCACAATACTAGGTTGCTGTTATTGTTTTCCCTTGACAAATGAATGAATAATGAATAAATCCTTTTAAAGACCACCATACAGTAACCATTAACTTTCTAGGGCGCAGTAGATGTTTTGGGTATTGTTTTGGTGATTTACTTGCATCTAATCACTGGCCTACTCTCTTGCTGTTGTCAAAGAGTATCCATTTCTCATTACATGTAATGATTCAACGAGAAAACGGTTCTTTCTCCCAGTTTGTACTCATACAGTAAGATTACTGACATTGTTTCATTGTAATCCTTTTCATTGGGCTTACGAGTAACAATATATTGAAAGAAGAAACATTATCTGGAAAGAAAAAGAGTCAGGAATAGGTCAAGATTTTTTTTATATACTAAGGAGGTTACTTCGTTAGACGACCGGATCAACAACCAACCCAAAAAAGCCTCATTTCATGTGTTGACAACCTAACATATATATATATATATATATATATATATATATATATATATATATATATATATATATATATAATATGGAGAAAACCACTGAAAAGTTGCAAATTAAAAGAAAAAAAATTGAATGTTTTTTTTGTGAAAGTATTTATTTATATTTTTTTATATATAAATTTTATATATAAATAAATACTTTCACAAAAAACATTCAATTTTTTTTTCTTTTAATTTGCAACTTTTCAGTTGTTTTCTCCATATTATATACATATCAAGAAAGTATACGTGGCTTGTCATTATGCTATATATAGGGTGACCCAAAAAAACGGGAATTTTTGAAGTGCGTATGGCCAGACATGAGCAAGTGGCAACACTGCGAGACAGTGACCTTGAGCAAGTAAATATTTCGCCATTTTAGTAAGGACAATGAAATTCACAGTATCCCAGCTGAGATGTTGCAGCAGTCAATGAGGAATCTCAACAGCAGATTTCAAGAAGACATTCGTACAGGAGGACGCCACCTACAGGACGTAATTTTAAAAAAATGAAAATTCCATCATTGTTTTTTAAATGGCATGTTTTGTTTCAATTACTATGAATTAAATATTTTTCTTCCATCACTCTTGGTTTTATTGGATTCTTAAAAAGTTCCCGTTTTTTTGGGTCAAGCCTATATATATATATATATATATATATATATATATATATATGTGTGTGTGTGTGTGTGTGTGTGTGTGTGTGTGTGTGTGTGTGTGTGTGTATGTTTCGTGATTTTCGAAAAGTAATCAACAATAACATATTTCAGAGTCTCATTGTAGTGAGAAATATAACGTTTAATCGGAGAATAAACAAACTCATTTATTCAGTAAAAAAAAAAAAAAACCTAAGAAAAAGATATATATGTTTGCTTTTGTGCAACCCTATCGAGAAAAGCGTTTGAATAGTGCGATGCCAATTTACAAATGTAAATAAGCAAGAACGGCGTATATTTCTCTGTAAGAATTACTGGCGCATATGAATGGAATTCAGACATTTGGGCTCCTGCCTGGAACGTTTGTGATTTATTTGTTGAAAGATGATTAAAATAAATAATGCGAATATCGCTGCCAAATATTCAGTCACTTTGTCTTGGAGTCGAGATAGCTTTGCCGTCAATAATTTTCTTAAATAGATTCAAGGAGAAATAAGACTATAGAATTCAATTCATATGGCAGAATGATAGGAATTATTTCTTAAAGTACAGGATGGTCCGAATGTCTTGTCCTCCCTATATAATATAATTTTCTATTTGAGATGGCTGACATGAAAATGATGGTGTTCATACAGACCTTCTCGATGTGTGACGGCGTCAATAAAAGTGAATGAATCCAGTACATGTGCTTTGTATTACTGCATTACCTGTTCTTCTATTGTTCCCATTACTTTTTGGTAGGGAGTGACAAGACTTTTGGACCAATTAGTACTCTTGAGTCAGTGAAATTTCTAAATATTTTGTTATCTGTTAGATGAAGTCCACAAAGTTTCCAAATAGTAAGTTAATGGCAGCAGCAAATGGAACGAGTGGGCGGGGGGGGGACAAACATTACTTACAGCTACAAAGGATAGGAAGTTGTAGAGAGCCATGATCATCTACATACTGAAAGGACACGGCACATAAAAGAATAATGAATAGTTAGTTCTTCAGTTACATTATCTATTTTTGTTAATCTCAACATTATAATCTGTAAATTTATTTGGTGTCCATTCTACAGGGTGGTCCAAAAGTCTTGTCACCTCTACATCTCTACATAATTGCAACAACTTCCAGCACCTGCCGATTGGCTTCAGAAGTCCAGATTTAACATCTTGCGACAACACTCTGTGGGGTATTATCAAGGAGATTTCCACATGAATGATACTAGAATAGCCATTGGTTGAAGGATGCCGTCTAGAGAGTGTTTGCAACAAAGTACAGATTCACACAGGACATGGCACCACATCATTTTGTGCCACAAAAATTATGGCATTCATACAGACCTTTTCAATGTGTGACAGCATCAATGAAAGTGAATAAACTGAATCCAGTACTTTGTATTACTGTAGTATTACTTGTTCTTCTATTGGTCTCATTACTTTTTGGTAGGAGGTGACAAGACTTTCGGACCACTCTGTAGATTGTTTCTAAAACCCTAGATGACCAGAGCCTGGCACCTGACCTCTATTCTGGCCTAGCTTTAAGAGATCAGTGGTGGTTGGGTGGGGAAACTGGTATATCACTTAGATCTAGAACAATCTACCGAAATAAAGGCGAAATAAAGGATTCAGTTCGAAATTCAAGTCAGAAGGCCGGAGCGTACAACGTCCGAAACGTCATGAATATGGCAATAAAGATGAGGACAAGTGCCCGAACAATGCAAATAATGTAAATAATTACGATACTTCATCTCAGAAATATAGACAGTAACTGAGATAAATAATTTTGAACAAATTGAGATAAATAGATATTTTTTAAGAAACTGAGAGAGATAAATAGTTAGATAATTTTGAACAACCTGTGGTACCTAGCTAAGCTAACTATTTAGATAGATAGATAGATAGATAGATAGATAGATAGCAAAGAAAAGGATTGTGATAATAGATAGATAATAGGATGTGATAGACTGAAACACCGACAGATAGATAGATAGATAGATAGATAGATAGATAGATAGATAGATAGATAGATAGATAGATAGATAGCAAAGAAAAGGATTGTGATAATAGATAGATAATAGGATGTGATAGACTGAAACGCCGACAGATAGATAGATAGATAGATAGATAGATAGATAGATAGATAGATAGATAGATAACTTTGAACAAACTGAGATAGATAGATAGATAGATAGATAGCAAAGAAAATGATTGTGATAATAGATAGGTAATAGGATGTGATAGACTGAAACGCCGACAGATAGATAGATACATAGATAGATAGATAGATAGATAGATAGATAGATAGATAGATAGATAGATAGCAAAGAAAAGGATTGTGATAATAGATAGATAATAGGATGTGATAGACTGAAACGCCGACAGATAGATAGATAGATAGATAGATAGATAGATAGATAGATAGATAGATAGATAGCAAAGAAAAGGATTGTGATAATAGATAGATAATAGGATGTGATAGACTGAAACGCCGACAGATAGATAGATAGATAGATAGATAGATAGATAGATAGATAACTTTGAACAAACTGAGATAGATAGATAGATAGATAGATAGCAAAGAAAATGATTGTGATAATAGATAGGTAATAGGATGTGATAGACTGAAACGCCGACAGATAGATAGATACATAGATAGATAGATAGATAGATAGATAGATAGATAGATAGATAGATAGATAGCAAAGAAAAGGATTGTGATAATAGATAGATAATAGGATGTGCTTTGTATTACTGTATTACTTGTTCTCATTATTCTTCGGTAGGGAGTGACAACTCTTTCGGACCATCCTGTATATTTCTTCTGACACCAGTTTTTACGTAAAGGCATTATTGCGATGAAATTATGCTTATCAAATGCTTCTTCTTATTTGTCTTTCCATTCAAACTTACATACACATCTTCATTTTTCCCACTGACAACATTTCATTTCCTTCCGTGAACTCTTTTTTTTTATTAATTGCCTATCGTCATACACAGCGTAGTTGTGCCGCTATTTTCCATTGTGTAAACTATGTGATCTTTTAAAATACTGTCCAGGATTTTTTCATCAAATTTTTATAATACATCTCTCTGAGTATAGTAATGCCGAAAATCATATACCCTAGATCAGTCCCAAAAAAAAAAACTAACAAAAGTGTGCCATATCTGGAGCTGCTCAATCCCCATTTTCCAGGCTTGATAGTGTACAAAAAAATTCTTGGCCTTGTGGGTGATGAATCAATGTCTACTATTATTTGGCTGATTCGTTCTGTCGTGTGAATATGGCTCAGTTGGGTTTCGATCCGGGCTTGAGGTATTCAGTTGGCTAGTCGCACTGAGGAGCTGTGATGCAGCGAAACAGTAGTCTGCTGATGACATAATTTAGCTCTTGAAAATATATTTTCAATTGGGCACTGTTGAACGATAAGCAAATTCTAAAAACAACGGTCAACTGCGTAAATGCGAAGCTCTTCAGTAAAATGAATGGAGCACTTTGGCTGCTTGGCGTTTGTTTACGTTTGTAAAAACAATACGCTAGATTTGGGTGATTCGCTCTGTCGAGTGAAGATGGCTCAGTGGTAGAAGCTCTGCCTAACACCGAATCGGTTTGGTTTCGATCCCGTCTTGAGGCATTCGGTTGTCTAGTCGTCCTGAAGATCTGTGAAACAGTACTGTCTGTGAATGATGTATATATTTCTATCAACGATTTTTGTTTTGTGGTTACACGAGTCTGAGCTGTTATCCCTTTTCTTGTTGTGGTGTGCTCCCTCACAAGAGGTTATTGTGGACTCTTACACTTACTATAAAGTAGTAGGAAAGTTAGCCTCGGGGGAATACTGATATAGACTGAATGCTGGTCAACCGACACACACTAGTAAGTCGTGTAACACATTACAGTTGTATTTACTATTCAATACACTATTTATCTGTAACCTCTTTTTTTTTATTTCTTAACCATTACTTGGTCACATCTTATTCAACGAATAACACATTTCCAAAAAAAACATATTTCGGATCACATCTAATCTTTCGTTGCCCGGTTATTACCTGGATGTAAAAAGCAAATCTATTTCCATACCTGAGGATGTTTGTATGAACAGACGAAAGTACTTCATATAAAAAGACCTTATGCAATTGGAATTTATTAAAAACAGGGATCATTACATTCATCTACAGGTTCGAGGTTAATGTATCTTATAAAATTTGTTTGCGAAGATGTATTCTCGCCATTTATATGATTAACTTCACTATCTGCTTTTTGTATGAATGATTCATGTAATATATATATATATATATATATATATATATATATATATATATATATATATGTTCACTTTTATATTTACACACGCTCTATCTCTGATATTGAGCACTTTATCGCATAAATATAGCACACCTTAAGAATATATATATATATATATATATATATATATATATATATATATATATATATATATATTGTTCCATTTAAGGATCCATGCAGATCTGTTGAGGTAAGAAACAGTTACCCTTCTTACTAACCTGAATGTACGGATCCATTCATGATAAATATTCCTGGATAATTGTTTAGAATGATAAAGAAGATAATACTATTGCAGTGATTTGTTTAGCTGTGTATCGAATACTACTATCACGACTGACTCTGTCGTGTTAAGTGTCATATTCTGCCCGACCCTACATCAGAACAAAATCGCTTGCACATTATTCTTCAAAGAACGCTACCATAAGCTAACATTTCTGATGGGAAAATGATCAGTTAGAAACCTGCCTACGTTTAGTTCTTTATTCTATTGCATCTTTCCACGCGCTGCTTAATTGCAGAAATGAAATTTATGAATTCAATTTTCAAAGAATCTTTAGATTTACAGAGAGTAGCTCTTGGTGGAGGCTCTGAACGGGATGAGAAGGGCATGGGAGTAAGGGGAGTATATTTTTAACCTGCGTAACAGGCTCTAAGATGCGTCCAAATCTCGAGTTGACATCATCGTGGAAAGAGATTTGCTGAAATTTCATTTGGTCTAAACACTTGCTCAGTTAATTCGATTGCCCTTTATTAACTGCTTCATGAAATCATTTGAAATCGTATGATAACAGAGAGCGTCTTCCTGCCACCGAAGGCTGTTATTTTATATAATCTAATAATGCTATAAGAGAATCTTGGTTGCTACGCGTATTCACACAAACATATCTGTGTTCGAAATAGGCGTACGTATGGGTGTCTGAAGGTGGAAGTTTCTGCACGCATCTTATATTCTGCACATATGCACGAGATATACACGTTTATTTGCATACACTTTTGTGTGTAGCTATAGATATGTGCGTGCATATACGTATTTTATATACGCATATAAATATGGGAGAAAATTTGTTTTATGTCAGGAAATAGAATGATATATTTACGTTCAGTCACTCAGTCATGTGCCACGCGAGATACACGCTTAGGCGATCATGTATCTTTCGATACATAACAGACGAGGCAGATTTTTTTTCCCACAGTAGGTTGCCATTTCTTTCTACGGCAGACCAGTTGTCATCCAAAGCTATACAACCGGGTCATACAACCCGGTTCATACCTTTGTCAAGGGTATTAGCACGTAAGTGAATGTAATGAATTCGAATGGAATTCGAACTCGAATCTCCTATTCCTCAATCTGAGCTGCTTCCCTTACTCCACGTTACAAAGGACAAATGACACTTTAACTCTCCTATATATTATGTTACACTGTACTGACAATGACCTAATTTTCCATCAAATATCACTTAATAAATATGGTCTCATAAATTTCTATTCACACCATAACAACAAAATAAAACCCACAATATTTATCGAATTATGTTTAGGAGAACTCTTAATTTGCAGTCGACAATATTTATATGAAGTGAAGATATATTTTCATAATATTGTTATACTCCACCTTTACACTAATTATTTCATAATTAAACCCAAAACAAACGGCTCATAAAATATTTCCACATGGAAGAGTGGGCAATTTTGACAACCCCAACGAATACATTATTCTACCTACTAAAACTATTACAAAAATAATTGCAAAGAATTTATCTAAGTTTAACATAAAATTTGTTACAACTACTTCTGAAAGAGTAAAATAATTAATGGAAACAGCATAATAAGCTAAAACATAAATGTAGAATTTATGACCTGTAATAAATGCCACATTTATGACCTGTAATAAATGCCACATATGTAATATACATATATATACCTACCAGCTATGACAGTCCAAAGAGCAGTGAAGAAAAACTTGAAAATTACATTGATACTCCAGGACAGAAAATAAGATTGAGAGGGCTAAAATCATCTTGAATAAGTGGGAAAAATGATCATTAAATAATATAAATATTATTTCAGTCCTTCATGTACTGCCAATCCTTAGCTATAATTATTAATGATGAACATGTCATTTTCATCTATGATCGATTTCATGAAGATTCTTCTGTTAAGCTTGGTGACCATTAAGCATGGTTATTGCTCAATGTAATGTAAAAACAGTGTTATAAAAACGAATTTCAGTATGGTATCCTTAAACATTTCTAAGATAAACATTACTAAGATAAAAATGCTGTTACATGATTTGGACAATTTTGCTGTTACAACGGGTATATATATATATATATATATATATATATATATATATATATATATATATATATATACCATTGGAAAATTCGTAAACTTAAGGAATCAGCACATATGCTAGGCCACAAAAATCTCCTGAGTCGGCCAAGCATAGAAATAAATACAATATGGGAACCAGTAATAAGGAGTGCCAGAGAACAGCAATGATAACAAAAAAGTTGCAATATGAGATCTGGTAAAGAACATGCAATGATAACAGCAAAATTGCAATATGAGTACTGGTAAAAAATGGTTGCTGAAAAATTAGGTTTATAATACTCAGAAATTCATACCCAGATGTCCTCAAGGACACATGGTACGGTGGATAAAGGCGTTGGTTAGATCCAGTAACAGACCCAAAAAGAGTGTGAGTTCAATACCCGGTTCAGGCAGTGGAGAACTTTCAGAGGGAAAAATTACCAGGAGATAACTGATAACTGACATCCATCAAACATGGCTCGTGGAACTAGAACAGTCTACCCCAGTGATCGAAATAAAGGGTTCGGTTCGAAATTCCAACCACCTGAAGAAGGCCGGAGCGTACAACGGCCGAAACGTTGTGACAAATATGGCGACAAAGATGAGGACAATAGTCCGAATAATGTAAATACTGTATATATATATATATATAAATGACAATAGGAAAACAGTAGTAATTGCTGACGCGTTTCGTCCAATGTGGACTTTGTCAAAGAAAAAAACAAAATGAATTTAATTAAACAAGGTAACTAATAAAAACAAAAAACAGAATGTTCTTAGCAACTAGAATGTAGAGAACGCTATTTTAATATTGTTAACTGAAAATAACGTCAGTTAATGTCACGTGTGGAGAATATTGTCTTTATATCTGTGTTGACGGATTCAACTATTTTCTTTTGATTTTACGTTATTGTTGTGTACGTTTGTTTGTGAGAGCAGTAATTTTGTTAAGAAAGCTGAAATAGGGAAAAAGCCTGGGTGTAGATTAATATTGGGGTAATATTCTATGGTGGCACTCTCTAAAATTCTCATATGAGTGAGTTATTTTCTTTTTTTTATGAGTATAGCATTTTTAAAATCAAATTATGGTTGAATTTATTCATATATCCATTAGCTAAGTTGTTTTGTAAGGTCTCTTTTGTGCTCATAATATTCAGTTAACATGAAAATAGCGTTCTCTACATTCTAGTTGCTAAGAACATTCTGTTTTTGTTTGTATTAGTTACCTTGTTTAATTAAATTCATTTCGTTTTTTTTTTTGCTTTGAGAAAGTCCACATTGGACGAAACGCGTCAGCAATTACTACTGTTTTCCTACTGTCATTTATATTTATAAAGATTGTCTTCTCTACAGGTTAATTTTCATATATATATATATATATATATATATATTGAGCAATTAATCGATTTTGCAGTCCGACATTAATTTTTATTACTATAAACGTTATCTTTATTAGATTCATGTCTCCGATTAAACAAACCTATTATTATTTTATCAGTAAAATCAGGTTTTACCTGCCTAAAGTTTCGAATGCCTTAATAAAGAATAATAGCAACTCAGATACCTTGATTGTTTGTTTGATTCGTTATCTACTCTTGCAGGTTATTTAAAGCGAGGAAATATTTTTAAAATTTTAAAAAGTTTTTGAGGAGAAGATACAAGTGTTACTAATTAACCTATAGATGGAGGAGAATTGGTGGATTCATACCTTTACTAAGGATAACTGCGCATTAGTTGATATCACCAGCCAAAGTGAAATTGAAACTCGGCTCTCCGATGCACAATCCATTACACCAAACACACGTCCACGCTTACTACAGTACCTGGTTTTCCCAAACGATGACTCATCTAGGTACTAACCAAATCAGATGCCTCTACCCACAAAAATACGTTTCATAGTATTAAAAATTGTACAAGTCTATTTTAACGTTAACTTACAAAAACACACACACACACATACACACACACACACATACACACACAAACAAAACTGGCTTAAATTTCGACCGACTTCAAAGTTCCGTAGATATATCGCTTATCTGGGCCATACACACACAAACACACACACATACACACGCGTAAATATATATATATATATATATATTTATATATATATATATATATATATATATATATATATATATATATATATATATATAGTCAAGTGCTGTAGACGTGGTGTAGAATTACAGCACTTCACTATATATAATATAATGATAATGATGTTTGTAAACTATAAAATCTCGGCAGATATTAAAATGCAGTCAAATTTGCAGATTTTCTTTATGTACATTGATCTTAATAAAGGGCTGATATTTAATAAAATATCCAATGAAAGTGGAATGTACTTGAAAGGACACTAAAGATATTGATGAAAAAAACAAACAAAAAGATTTTTAAAAATTAGATTTTGATATTTTGGCATATTATGTGTATTTGCTTTTATAATAATAGTTTCTAGTTCTCTCATCAGATTCTTGAAGTTCACGTGAAAGTCATCAAGGAAGGCGTCGTAGTTTTTTTCGACCCAAGTGCTTCTCCGAGGTGAATTACAAGGACATTGGTCTTCCCCGGGGTGAATTACAAGGACATTGGTCTTCCCCGTGGTGAATTACAAAGACAAACATTCTAACTGTGATCGAATGTACTTAGGTAAGAAAACTACGACGCCTTTCTTGATGAATTTCGTCTGAACTTCAAGGAACTGATTAGATAACTAAAAAGGATCAGTATAAAAATAATTAGAAATAATATGTCTATATTATTCAATGAAACATGCTCGAATGATGCTCAATAGCTAGTAATAGGAAGAAGCTTATTACCCGGAATTGATTTAAATATTATTGCAACCATTTTCGTCTTACGAATGAAAGATGGCTGATTGCGTTTTTATGCTAAAAAAATCCCTCAGCACCAGAAAAGAAGCTCATTATAAATGTCTATCAATGATTGCCAACATGTTCAGTGCATGTAAAATTCTCAAAATAGCCTCCATTTTCTAATATCTGAATTTCGAATTCACTCCATATTATTACAGAACCACCAAAGTCTTGCTCAACAGTCTGTAGACTTACTGGATTCATAACGTTATGCATATTTCTCCACGCAGGTATTCCAACGACTGCTGTTCATATATGGAAACATGACTTGGCGCCAGTCTTCCACGGCATGGGGTAGCTGCACTATCAAATGCTATTGTGTTCATAATCGTAGCATTGTTATTCGACGACCACGGAATCCGACAAAAATACAATGAATAATGTTCGATGCGCCGAACTGCACCTGATTTGAACGGTCGACTCCTTTGGATGGCAACCATCGTTATCTTGAGCTTCCCTACTTCGGAACAAGTCAGCAGGTGGCTAAAATTTAAATAGTAACTTGAGGATGGTCTTTTTCAAGCCGAGTATCTTATCAGCACTAATATCACACACACACAGACACAGACACACAGACACAGACACACACACACACACACACATATATATATATATATATATATATATATATATATATATATAGTTTACGAAAAACTATGTAATTCGTATTGGTAGACCCAAGGAGGATAAAATTTCGTTTCAACCTTTGGAAGTAAAGTCTGATGATCCGCGGTCCTTTAAAAGGGCTGTGGTGAAATAATGTATTACATGGAACCTTAAAGTGATCTGTTTTTATTTTTATTTAATATATATATATATATATATATATATATATATATATATATATATATATATATATATATATATATATATATAAGATAAGATAATCCAAAGCGGCCAGGCAAACCTACTGAAGTTTTATCTAAACGGAAACTTTACGCTGAAGATCAGTTTAGGTGAAACCTAGGTAGGTTTGCCTGGCTCCTTTGGATTATCTTAGGTTTTGCTCTAATTAGTGTATTGAGTACTTTACGTAGTTGTCTCTTTACTCGTTTTGGATTTTTTATTTCTTTGGACTTGAAGCGCAAACACTTGGCGATTCTTTTCGCCTTGTTTTAATGTTCTTGGTTCTTTTTTTATTCCCCATTTTTCCTCGGATACCGTTTTGTCCTACTGCAACTTGAGTTATCCGAGTTTTTTTCAAAACGAGTACCACCATATATATATATATATATATATATATATATATATATATATATATATATGGTATTCAAACTCCGCTCTCCGATTCCTTAATCTGGGCCACTATCCATTACAGTCGAGTTCGTTATAATCAACTACGTGCTAATACCTATGGGAAAGGCATGAATCCATCTCTTCTTATCCCACGGCTCTTGTTAAATAGCAGGACAAACTGGTACTAGAGCCTTGGGTGGCAATTGGTCTACCTCAAAAAGAAATGGCAACCTACTGCGGGAAAAATCTGCCTCATCTCTCATGTATCGAATGATTTAGGACAGAAATTGTGTTGTTTGTGGACCCTGTGGCACGCTATTAGCACCACTTCTCTGTATCCCAATCTAGAAAAAATGTTTTTGATTCTACACATGCATTCAACACTATAATGAAACCCTATGTGCCAGTAGTCTGGCTCTTCTGTTCTAAGAACTGCTTTTTACATCGAAAACTAACAGGAGTTCAGGATATATATATATATATATATATATATATATATATATATATATATATATATATATATATATATATATATATATGCCAGGGTCACAAACTCATATCTATACAACTGAATATATATATATATATATATATATATATATATATATATATATATATATATATATATATATATATATATATATAGATATATATATAGATAGATAGATATATATAGATATGTATGTTTATGTATGTATGTATATATATTTATATATTTTAAATATATGATTGCATATGTATGTGCATATTTACCACTAATATTATCTCTCTATCTCTCTCTCTTTGTCTCTCTCTCTCTCTATATATATATATATATATATAAATATATATATATATGTATATATATATATATATATATATATATATATATATATATATATATATATCCATACAACTGAATATATATATATATATATATATATATATATATATATATATATATATATATATATATATTCAGTTGTATGCATATGAGTTTGTGACCCATGTTTCAGGCGTTTGCGATTTGTCTGATGATCGTAAAAGCGTGAAACGCAGGGTCACAAATGGGCTAGATCAGATTTCCATCAGTAAACAAAATTGTTCTGATCTAAATTCGCTGTTAAAATCTATTCAATAATATATATATATATATATATATATATATATATGTGTGTGTGTGTGTGTGTGTGTGTGTGTGTGTGCGTGTCTGTGTGTGGTTCCCAAACTCCCTCTGTTACACTTCAACGTTCAACCTATGTAGTAATGAGTTAACTGAAAAATGTTCAGTTTAACAATGTCAGAATATATCATATTGTGAGCTGGCAGATATGTTTTTACATACGACTGCACGAATGGCAATGGAAGCGAGGCTGCACGTCTGTATAAGATTACGTTTCCATATCGAAGGTAGCCGTGTCATCCATCCTTTGTTTTAGTGTGAGAAACCGGCCCCCAAAGTTTGTAAAAGTGTCAGAAAGATATAAGTACAAAACTAAACGGTGTTTCGCAATAAGCTATTTTTGATAACTGATTTGTGCAGTTTTTTTTGTTTTGTTTTTTGGTAATGTGTAAATTGTGCTTAGCTTGACAAATATAATTCGGAATCTTTCTTATTTTTTAAATTTACAATGCAACAACGACCAGTAGCAATAATAAACACTTACCGCTGTCATCAGTAACCCCCTTTTGTACACACTTTCTTTCCTTTTGTTTGTCCGTGAATCTGGTAATTGCCAAAATGGCTGTATAAATGCGTTTACAAGGAAAAGCGCTCCAGTATGTACGTATTGTTTTTGTCCTTTTTGTTGTTTTCCCCAATGATTTGCTCGCTGCCACTCCCAGTGTAATCTGTGTCTTAGACTGGAAATATTGAATTCTGTAACAGCTCATGAAGAGCCAATCATTTCTACAATTCGTGCGATGCCCCCAGCAGCTTTTGCGAAATCCCCAGAAAACCGTCTGTCGCAGCGACCAGGTTATCGCCGATATCAATTAACTATTTTTAATTTTTTTTTTATTTTATCGCACCACCTCACACTCAATTATTTATCTTCGGCTAAAAAAGAACAAAAAAATAGAATTACGAGCGACAGATGACGCCAAGTAGACCAGACCGACTTACTGTGTTTTCAGTGTTTTTCGAGTATTTCTTTTTGTCGAATATGTACTTTAACAAGCAAATTGTTTGCAATTCAAGAATGACGAAAGTCTCATTATTGCAGAAATAAACTGGAGGATGTTCCATATATTTATCACATTCTATCACATAGTTTATCCTAATGTGTCCTCCATTTTGCCTAGCACTGTCTTAGCATTTGAGTGTATGTATGGTAGTATTATGAGCCGTTTTCTTATAAGGAAACATTCGGTTTTCATTGACCGAGTCGAGAAATGTATACACATTTTCTATTGAAACATTTTTTTCGTAAAATATATTTCTCAATTCCAATAGCTCTTATTCCTCTTCCCGGTATTGATGGCGGATTCCTTGCTAAACTTTTTATTTTAATCGTGTGGAACATTAAACTTCCATGCTGATAACTAGCACGATGTGCAGACATCTCTTGATGTGGGAATTTTTCAATAATTTTCAGCCTATACAAGGCTAAAGAACACTCAAGGTAGAGGATACTAAAGGTTGTTGTTGCGTGAGCGGTATTATATATTCTAGGTACAATTTTCATCTCTCCTATACTGATTTTTTTATAACTGATCCATGCATTGAGATATTTGAAATGTTTAGTATTTACTAATTCCACATTCTATGAAGTTATCAATAGATTTCCAAAAGCGAGAAAAGCAAGAGTAGGAACTGTTAGCATAGAACGGTTACATCTAGTAATTTCAACTGTAAGTGGATGAGACCTAGCCGCCAATCTAGTACTGCAATTGAATTCATAAAGTCGACGTGTCATAGAGGAAAATTAATCAGAACATCTTAAAAACAACCTTATGCACCTTGTCATGCGTTTTATTTAATCCGGTCCCCTCTGTGCCATTTGTCGACAAAACGTTAACGTTTTAATCTTCCTTCTCTTCTGAGATCCCCAAGTTCATGTCTGTTCGAAACGACATTTTAATGCAGCTGTTACGTAGCGTTTTTGAACTTCAGATCTTTCCGCTTTTACTGAAACTTGATTGTTTGTTTGTGCAGCAGACTGGGAGAAAATACATCTTTTACTCGTTGCTTGAGGGTATTCTCTATTTCGGTAAATGCAAACAGGAGTGAGTAAACTGCTACCTTCTCCATCCGAAATACTCAAAACATTGTTTTCGATATCTATTACGTTCCAACCATCCATGAGAAAAATAGAAATTCTAGGCTACCACTAAGTTTAGCGAATATTTTTCGCATATAGAATAGAAGATTACTGGACCAATTCTATTCAGTTTATCTACGCGTAATCCCAAATCGTTTCTATTGATCGAAGTCTAATGTTGCAACGTATAGTCAATCCTATTTCAGTTTAATAATGAAACTAATTAATTTTCGCTTTACAAATAGCCTGTGTTGAATTGAATGTTTGCATAAGTAGTGCTAAAGAAAGAAAGAATATATATATATATATATATATATATATATATATATATATATATATATATATATATATATATTTAAATATGTGTTGAATGTCAAAGACAACATAGTCCTGCATATTCTCTTTTGAATTTTCTCATATTTTCTAATGAGACTTTTTATTTGAAAATTATATCGAAATAAATATTGTCCGTATGATAACCGAGTAATTTCGAGTCTCAATTTTTAAGGCAGAAGAGAGATCCACAAGCGATAAGTGAGAGAAAAAGAAACTCTTTGCTTAGAACTTACGGTTACATCTAGCCAACTCAATTGTAAATTAGTGAGATCTCGATGCCAGTCTAGTTCAAAACTCGTGTTCTGGTTTCACTAAACCTTGAAGCATTGGAGAATTGATATTTGTAAAGAATAATGAAAACCAAGAAATTAGATCTTTCATAACGTCAAATTATTGTTTGTTCAATTCGGGCTTCGTCATTTCATAACAGCGACAGAGTGTGTGGTTTTGGTGTACTCATCAAGCATGAATTGTTTTCTCACAAGTATTTTAGGGAATGGCTTCCGTTTTTCTCGCTTGAGTGGGTGATTATATATTTCCCTGCCATCGTTTGTCCCAGGTGGGAACATCCTACGCGAAGCTGTATCAAGCATGTGTTTACGTATCGGGGACAAATACAGAGGCGCGAGTTTGCACATATTATCGAAGAAGTTGATTCTTAGTGGTTGTTCTGCACTTTCGGCCTTGTGCCACATTTAAGCTACACTTAGAAAATCATTGGGCACTTCGACGTGGTGTAATGATTAGCGGTTTAATCTGACTCAATCAATTACGAGTGAATATTGAGTTCGATCCTTAGAAATCCACCATAGTAGCGATGAAGTCATCATTCAGTACGGATATGAACCTTTCAGCCTCGTATTGAATATAAATGAATTAGATTCATAGCTCATTCGGAATCCGTTCCGAATTAAGCACGTATCCATTCGTCCATGCTTAGAATACCGGTGCCCCTGCTATTTCCCTTGAGCTCCTTGATAAAATCCAATGAAGAATCAGCAAAATTATCAGTCTTTATTTGACGGCACGGGTTAAGTCAATTTCCCACTGCCCTCACGTTTCTTTTCTGTGAATTTTCTATAAATAGTTTCATGTTAATTGTTCGAATGAGCTCTGCGCTATGGTACCTTGACTATCTATCTTACATATCTATAAGTCTACCTTTCGCCCCTGCTTGGAATATTGTTCAACAAACTACTTGCCTTGAGCTCTTTCATAAGATCTAAAGAAGAATCAGCAATATTATAGGTCCTGATATGGCAGCTTGTCTCCAATCATTTTCCTACTGTCATAAGGTTGCCTCTCTGTGTCTTTTCTATAAATACTTTCATGGTAATTGTTCGGATGAGCTCTTCTAGTTTTGTTTTCATATTGTAAATACTCATTGGCGTTAGTTCTTTAAAATTGTATTTTAGTACCCCCACTCAGAGTCAGTGTTTTTGGCTAGCTAAATTTAATGTTAAGACAGAAGAAGACCGTCCTTTTCCCCATTCTACATTTTGGCCTCATGTCACATTTTGTATTTTTTTACATATAAATCTCGCTCTTCGTTATCGTACATAGACTTTTTAATTTAAGCGCAGTACTAGACTGACGTTGTGATCTCATCAGTTTAGAGTTGAGATGGCTAGGTGTAACCGTAAATTCTATGCTGCTTCTTTTCTCGCCCTTCTCGCTTGTGAAACTCCCTTCCGGCTCCATGCTTTCCAGCCAACTTTAAAATGAGAAACGCTATCTGTTGTCCTCCTGGTTACTCTTTTCTTTTCCCGCTCATTATTAATATTTCTGTTTGTAATTCTTCCACACCCATTAACCCCTTGTGTCTTAGTGGCTTTTCTGCCTTCCATGGGGTGAAACGAATTAAAAAAATTCTGTTTCAGACAATTCGAATGGTAATTTTGTAAAATTTGTAGATGATTCTATAGTAAAATTTTAATTTTGAAATCCATTCACTACTAAAAATTTTATTGTTCGCTGGCGTACTCATATCATTTGTGCGTGTAGAAATGTATGGAATGTCTTTAATTCTTGGAGAGCCGGTTCTTCAGCAATGTATATGAACAAAATCATATTTAGTCGACGACTTTCAATTAAAAATGATATACTTATGTGTCTGTTTGAAACAGATTCGAGAATAGGTTTACTTGTTGAAAAGAGTAAAGCTCTTCCATTTCATTAAACCTGTAGGAATGTACTGAATTAAATTATGCACAAATACAATTAGCCTGTTATCTATTCACTGATATCTGTAAATTCACTACCCGTATTCTTCTGAAAGGGTTAGCCAACACAACCTGCCAGAACAAAATGTTAGGAAAACGTTTGAGAATTTCTGGCCGACTGAGCGCTATCATTCATCATTGAATGCTCCACAGCTGTTACGCTACTCCAAACAAAGCAAAATATGATAAATACATTAATGTAAATCTGGGAACAATACATAGCAAACGGACAAATATACTAGTGGAAAGAGTTTCTATCTTAACTTAAGCTCCACTCTATAGGCGTTTTGCCATTCAAAAATATTTAGCAAACTGAAGTCCCGACCAATTATTTCTAGGTTAGTACTTGTGGTTAGATTATGATGTGTAGATTACGTGGATTATTACACATGTATCTAATTGATTTTTTATGTACTATATATACTCGTGTAACTTGCGATGTTTATTTTAAATACAGATGTACTTTTTGACTACAGAAAATGAATCTATAATTTGGCCAGCGGCGTAGACAGGACCAGCAGTACAAACGCTAATTTTATAACTCGACCCTCTTAAAATTAGCTTCAAAATTAAGTCTTCAAAAGTCGCATGATACGCGAGTATATACGGTTTATAAAAATGAAGTGTATATAAAAATGAGTGTATATAAATAAAGTGTATAAATGTTGTGGATTCCGGGATGAATCCGATATCAATGAATAACACACGCCAGGAATGGATAAGGAAAATAAATGTATTAACGTAATAATACAAACTGGTAATACGGGTTAGTAGATCCAGGAATGAGGGTTAGTAGCAATAATATATATACAGTCTTGGTATTGAAGTATCGAGGTATGACTCCTTACTGAGTCTACGGGCTCGCTAACTGCCGTCTCTGCGTGTGACTTACTCTATTACTACTGAAATCTACTACTCTTCTGTCGTTCCGTCTCGACTTCTTGACTCAACGTACCACTACTCTCCTCGGGTATTACTGGTAGTAGTATATGTATACCTTGGATGAGTCCATTTGTGTGAAAATGGGAGACCATTTAACAATAAATAATGTGTATATGAAAATATAAATAAAAATGAAATCTATATATATATATATATATAAAAAATGAATAAAAAATGTGTGCATATAAAATCAGTGTAAATAAATAATGAGTGTATAAATAATGAATATATAAAATTAGTGTATATAAAAATGAAGACTATATAAAAATGATGTATTTTATGTAGATTATTAGATATGTACAGATTATTAGATTATGTACATTATTAGATGTGCGCATTATTATTAGAGTTAGCATTATGAGTAAATAAAAATTATGATTAGTATTTATCTATACAGTACAAGAGGCAATATTTAGCCCACTAAGTCCCAAACAATTATTGCTAGGTTAGCATTTACCTATATTGATTAAATTTAAAGTACGCCATTGGCATAATTAAGCGAGGGTGGGCCCCAAAAAGGCGTTGATGATACAAAACAGGCAAATTATTTTTTTACATACTGGATTGAATGCGAATTCAGTGAGTAATTTTGTGGATTCGTATTCTAATTCTTATCTTACTAAGATTAATTAATATATATATATATATATATATATATATATATATATATATATATATATATATATATATATTTCTAATCTTCTCCAACAAGCAAGGCGATAAAAGACGCTAATATTCAAAGAATTACAGATCGTGAAAACCGTAATTGATAGGAAAATATGAATCCAGAAGAGAAATTGCACAAGCGAGAAACTATTAGCAGAGAACCTGCGTTTACAATTAGCAATTTCAACTATAAAATGATAAAACTTAGCTACTGATCTAGTAATGCGCTTACATTCGCTATCAATTACAAGAAAGCTAATCAGAACAATTACCGTAAAAATAGTTATAGTAAAGGTAAATGGATGCTACGTTGCTCCAGTTGAAAAGTGAGTGAAGTCGAGATGCCAGGTCAGGACTAATAACATTGCAGACTATTTTTTGAATTTCGTCAGGAGTCACAAGATGCATAGCAAAATCCCAAGATCAGACGTGGCAGCGATATTCGATGAAAGGAAGAATGGTAGACATATAGCTAACCAAGCCATTGATGTAATATTCCAATTCCAATTCATGTCAATTTGAAAACTTCGGTCCAAGAAGGCGACGTGAGCTTCCCACTGGAAATTAGCATTAGCGATGCTGATAGATCACAAAAAAACGTTTCTTTATAATTATTAATAAAGACCAGTTACGTTTCGTAGTCCGTAAAATTAACGAAACCATTTCTAGCCACAGTTAACAATAGATTGAAGGTCATTTTCCAGATAACTTGCCAATTTGATTTTGACGAACGAATCTGACTTACTATGAAGAGAAGTGTAAATAGTTTAGTCATCAACATAGGTACCAACTCGGCAACTGAATGCGCTTTGATAAAAATAAGTAACAATGTAGGTTCAAGAATAGAGCTCGCGGAGACACTCGGATTTTAAACTAATCCAGTCTGCGGCTACAGCTCCAAGGGAACTTCTAGACACAAACGATTTAGCGAGAAGCATTCCGAACAACGTCTCGATCCCAAAGACATTGTCATCGGATTTGAATCCTCAAACTGCTGACTTCAATAAAGAGGTGTCATCGACGACAAAATCCATGAACATAACTGATATCTTGATGAAAGATTATCTTCTACCGATGTTGTTTCAACTGGACGCCAATATCATGAAACTTGTGAAAAATAACACAAACATCGATATGTTCAAGTTTACGAGTTAAAAGGTCGGTTTTTCTGTTGACACCGCTAAATTACATAATCGCTGATCGGACTCCGAACTACCACCAGTCAAGTTGAACGGAGGTCCCCTCGAGGAAGCACTGTGCCTTGAAAGACTATTAGGTCTCAAACTCGCTCCTGGTCTCGTACATAATATCCACTCCTAAAGATGCCGGTAAAATGATAGGCTTCCTGTACCGCTCCAGAAAGTAGCAGACTCCTGCTATTCTATAACTTTACAAGAGCCAGATCAGGACAAAAATGGAGTACTGATGTCATATTTGTCCCGGAGCTGCCCAGGCCTCACTCTCCATCCTTGATTGTCCGAAAGCGTCTCCGAACCTTTGCGAGTTACAAATTATCCTCCACCCTGCAACCTTTCTCCTACGGGCAGGATGTGTCAAGCGTCTTGATGCTTTATCGTTACTTTCACAGAAAGTTCTCGCACGAAATATATTCCCTGGTCCCGCCAATTCAAACCTTCACGACAAGGAGACGTCATACCTCTTTCAGAGTAGCCAACCAGCCACATTCTCTCCCTATTCTATCGGTGAGAAGTAAGTTACATTCGAACAGCTTCTTCCCTCGGACAAGTGCCCTGTCGAACCGACACTCAAGGATGCTTCCTCGGTCCTTAAAATCTTAACCTGTTCAAAGCTAGAGTTATATATATATATATATATATATATATATATATATATATATATATATATATATATATATACAGTGAGGTTACAGATTTTCAAGGCCTGGGGGACACTCGAGCTAGAGGATAACGTTTGGAGGCCATTTGTGTGTATACGAGTGGCATATAACGGTTAACACTAGACTTGAGCAGATTTCCACTTACTTCTCAGCGAGGGAATACGGTTAGAAGTAAGTGGAATATATATATATATATATATATATATATATATATATATATGCACCCACACACACGCATTGGAAATGGAATTGAAATTAGAACATTGATTCATTCGTGGTCTCTCTCTCTTTCTCTCTCTCTCTCTCTCTCTCTCTCTCTCTCTCTCTATATATATATATATATATATATATATATACATATTGTCATCCACAGAGAGACTGTTTCGCCACTCATCAGTGTGGCTAGACGTCCGGTTGCCTCTAGCTAGGATCGAAACCCGACTGAATTGGCATATATACATATATATATATATATATATATATATATATATATATATATATATATATATATATATATATATATATATATATATATATGACTGTAAGGTTCACCCTTTAAAAGGCAGCGGGTCACTCGCGGTAGAGGGTTAATTTAGGATGTAATCTCTGCAGATAGGTATGCTAGATAAGGGTTAACCCCATATATATATATATATATATATATATATATATATATATATATATATATATATATATATATATATATATATATATATATATATATATATATGTATGTATATATATATATATATATATATATATATATATATATATATATATATATATATATATATATATATATAATGTCCAATTTTTCGATGAACGGGTAATAATAACGATATGGAAAAAGTGGTAATCAGAGAAGAAAATGTTCAGCACTTTAAAAAAGATATAATTACAGTTAGTCGTCGCCATACGTTTATTTAAATCTACCTATTCTATATTTCACAGATGTTTTTTTTTATTTTGTTAATAAAGAAAATGTTTTTCCTTGTTATTTTAATAATATGAAAAAGTGACCATAGAAAAGTCCAGTTTGTGATGCCATTCATGCCAGAGCTGGCGAGAGAAAAGATATTTTTTTCGCTAGAAACAAAGAAAAGACTGACTGATTTCTATGTAATATCTAGCCTGATATATGGGCAATCTACTTACGACTGATGAATAAAAATGGTGGCATTAGAAATATCATCTTTTCAGAAGGATATTCATAATTCCATGGACGAAAGTTTTAAACAAAATGGCGACAAAACGAAGATTTATGCACAGAATCAGGAGGAGACAACTCAAAATTATCAGACACATAATGAGGAAAGACGTTTTGGATAACTTAATTATCACAAGGCATACTGAGGGGAAGATAAATATGGGAAGGCAGCCATTGATCTACTTGACGAGCTTGCGCGAATGGATTGCGGAACGTGTGGAGCCTTAGCCAAAGAAGAAAAAATACTAAGGGCCACTAGATAGGAAGTTTTGAAGAACCTTGTCCTGAAGTGACGCAGCACATAGAAGTTTAGAACTCGGTTCGTCTATTTTAATTTTTTGAGACGTTAAGCATAACATCGACTACACATACAGTTTTAATAGTATTGCCTAAAAAATAAAAGATTAAAAAAATACTCCAGTTATTAAATCACAAAAAATTTAAATAAAACCAATTACTTATAAGGGACATATTAACAGTTATTTTATCTAACAAAATGGACTCTCTCTCGTTGTTATGCTTATATTTTCCTATATTAATGAGCAAAAAACGATTTTTTCCATTTATGGAGTTCAGCATCATACACTGGTAAAATGACTTTAACCTTCACCTTGTTTGGTCGCCAGCAATTTTGCAAACATCACATGATCGATCAGTGGCGCCTCGATGTCGGAATAGTGTAATATTTGGCGGCATTACTGAACGTCAACAGAAATGTAACTGATTGTGTTTGGTGATAGCAAGCGAAAGCATCAACGGCCATTTTGTTTTCGACATATACTGGCCGCCAAACATCATTTCAGAAAACATTTGGTAAATGTTCTTAGTCTGTGTTATTCATATCTCTAAATGCTTAATTTCTATATTCCCCATACTTTCAATTCATTGTCTTTGTTTCTTCACGGTTTATTTATCTTTTTTATTTTATTTTATGTTGGTTTATACCGTTCTTAATTAGAATTTACTTTATATAATGTCACAGTTTGCACAATGATAAAGAAAGACGAGAAGCTTCTTATAAACTTACTCGGCTTATTCTAGCTAATTTTGATGTGTGCATAATTTGGCGGTTATCAGCACAGAAGGTGGGATGGGTGTATCGTGTTTAGACTCCACGTGAGGACTCTGCATTTATTTTCGCACAAATACCTTTGGGAAAGGTTTATATATATATATATATATATGTTTATCTTTTTTTTCTCCTTCCAATCAATAGCAATGCATACAGGGCTCTTTAGTTTTAGTTGACAACCGGTTAAGAGAATAACAAATCTGAATTCAACATCGGAAACGTCAATACGATTTTCCGGACTAGACGTAGCGACAATGTTCAATTCATGGTCGAATAACAGACCAAAGATGGTGCAAGGCAGATTCGGGTAAGATAAGTTAACATATATACAGTGAGCTAAATCCAGTAGCAGCAGACCTAGTAATTAACTGGGATTATCTTTCTAATCTAACTCATCATATGTTAGACGTCCTCTTCCATAACTTCTTTCCTGCGATTTTTACTGGTTATCTGTTATACTGACAAAAAAAGGTCGGGTGGCGAAATTATAGCATTTGCATTTAATTGTCTGCTAGAATAGCGGTGATCAGCTTGGCAAGTGGAGTTGGTGAGTCGAATTCAAATTCCAACCGACCCCGTTGCGTTAGTCTTCGCAAAAATACCCTTGTAAAGGTACGAAACCGCCTTTTTATCATGCAGCTCGGGTTAATTTATCGAATAGAGCGGCCTTTCTGTATTTGGTTCAGAACCAGTCAATGAAAATGAAAACCCTGAACTGAAAACCCATTTGGTGTGGGGCTAGTAACTCCACCCCTATTTTAAAAATACTTACTACGGAAAACACATTAACAGCTTTTAATGCGAGGAAATGACGTTTGTATATTCCAAAAGGAGTGTCTACAGCAGATCCTAAAATAAAGCCCGTGTATTCATATAAGTTTACAAGACTTTTCAAATCTTGACAATCTATAAAATTAATTGTCACAGCAATTTATGGACATAAGCATCAGTCAGGGTTTACATACATATCTTCGCTCTTTGTAATAACGCAGAAAAATTCCGAAGAAGTTAATCCCAGCCAACGAAAAGGTAATTCATGACCAAAATCCACAATGAAAAAAGTTTATAGCTAGATCAAAGATACCATTCAAAATCTGGGCTTAAACGCAACGCAACGGCAGGGGTAATTCATCTGTGTTTATTCATATTCAAAGTGAATTCCTGATTATCAGTGGATTGGAACTGGATAAACTGGTAATGCACACATTTACATTGATAATTAGTCTTCATTGAATACGCTACCAGAACAATAACAATTGATTAGAAACGTCTTGACGTATGAGGAAGATATCTTTCTTGTTGCAAATGCGAGCTATCAAATAATCATGACGACTGGAAGGGATTTCTTTCACATGGGGAATAATTCCCAGACGCGATACACTTCAAACATATCTTGAACCTTGGAATGTTCCTTGTCGTGTCAGCTGTTTAATGAAGGTACGTATAACGAAGAATTCCTCGAAGCTAAAATCCGTAAGTTATTATTTTATGATAGAATACATAATTTAGTAGACAGGAGACTTATGCGCCTACAGTTCTAAGGGTAAAACTAAAAGTTCATGAACCTTGACGATCATAGCTTTCCAAGACTTCCTGCTTTTTGTTTCTCTAATTATTTTCATACTTTAATTATTTAACATCTATCTTTATCGCTTTGATGTTTTACTATCAAACGTATTTCATCTTCTATCAACCATTCACTCGATAATTTGGTTATTCACTGCTTTTCCCTGTTTCTTTTGCCTTCAGGGCGCCTTTTGAGTATTAGATATTCAAGGCTTCTTTCTTCATTTCGTCTTCCTTGAAACTGAAAATTCTCATTCTGATTGTAAGTATACGATTCCCTGTTTTTACTACTTTCTTTAAAACTTCCCCTTTCTGTCTACGGTATATGTAATAAGCACACTCTATCTCTCACCTCGCATGACATTACAATAAACGAAAGTTTATTCAGCGTTAAAGCTTACTTTGAGTAATAAAGCTTCCACTTGGTATTGTTATTATATTACAGTATTCTTCAGAGTCTTCGGTATTATCTTTTCGCTTCGAAAGGAAATTGTTCAATTAGATGAATAAAATATATTTTCCAACAAGTGGAAAAGCCATGCGACAGTTCTTCATTTAATTATGAAGGGTTTTATTGTTACTTCGCGTTATGTAAAAATAAATTTCCTTCTATAATTCAATTTTTTTTATTTGTGGTTTGATACAATTTTCCAAATTCTAAGCTTAACATGATATTGTATTTAGCTAAATTAGAATTTTTAGTAAAGATCGCATCAAACTTACACACAGCAAGAGCCTGCTTGTCGATACAGAAATACAGTAATAGATGACTATTATTTCTTTTGTTTATTTATTTTTCCGTTTTGGACAACAACCTCTAGAAACTTCGGTAAATATATAACAAGTAACATTATTACTATCTATCTATCTATCTATCTATCTATCTATCTATCTATCTCATTTTATTCATATTCTGTCTATCTATCTATATATATATCTAAGTTTGTTCATATTCTATATCTATCTATCTATCTATCTATCTATCTCAGTTTGTTCATATTCTATCTATCTAATGCTGCTCATTATCTATCTATCTATATATCTATCTCTTTCTCTTCATATTCTATCTATCTATCTATCTATCTCATTTTATTCATATTCTATTTATCTATCTATCTATCTATCTATCTATCTCATTCTTTGCATATTCTTTCTATATATATATATATATATATATATATATATATCATTCTTTGCATATTCTATCTATCTATCTATCTCATTCTTTGCATATTCTTTCTATCTATCTATCTATCTATCTATCTATCTATCTATCTATCTATCTATCTATCTCATTCTTTGCATATTCTATCTATATATCTGTCTGTCTGTCTATCTATCTATCTATCTATCTATCTATCTTCAGTTATACTCGACAATGTGGCCCGAAATTATATAACATCAAGTATTGACGAAAGGAAGTTATATGGTTTTCTATATATTTCTTCATAAACAAGATAACAAATGAAAAATATTTTAAAATCAATGTATATTAGCCGTTTCTCTAAAGCAATCGAATGCCTCGAATAAGATAAATAATATAGTTCTTTAAGTTTAAGAAGACTTCTACGTTATTAGTGAAATAAAAAGATTACTAGGGAACCCAGCACTAGAACTCCACAATGAAGCTGGTCATAATAACCATGCAGAAGTCTGGTTGAGACAGGCAATCTTGTGAGTTTGTAATTTAAAGGTGATGGTCAAAGCAAAGTTGGGCTTCACTGGGAACTGTAATCGATGGATTTCAAATAGCCAGACTGTTGGAATTACAAGACTACTGCGAATGAACATATTCTTTCTTTTTGCGTATTGGTGTTAGGATAATTACCTCACTGACAGGAAAATCTACTTGACAGAATAGCGAATAACATTTGGTGGGTTGAGAATTCTAAGAAGCACGTTAGACATATAACACCCTTTGTCAAAATCTTAAGACCAGATACAAAAGGGTTAAATATGTATATATATAAAATACTGTTACTTTAATCAAAATATATTTGCGAAACATTTATATTTTATTAGAAAATGTAGTTTATCAACAAACAAGTGAAAAGTTTAAGCTTTTAATTGATTAATTAAAACAAACATTGAAAAAAGGATTTTTTGGTTAGTCATACTGAGAATTAAATTGTCGTTGTGACTTATTTCTTCTGTATTTGCTATTTTATTTAAAAGGTCTTATCTTTATGTTTTGATTTGGTGATATTAGCAGGGGGAATGGAATAACGGTGGCTTAAGTTCTAAGGGTATAATCAGACAGAGAGTGATGGAGGGATGGTGAAGACATTGGCGCAAAAGCGTTAAAAAAATGTGGATGATGATATGTGTATGTGTACGTGTGTCTGCGACTGTATATGTGTTGTGGATTCCGGGGTTGGAATCCTGCACAAATAAATAAACAAAGCCAGTAATTGAAATAGGAAAATAAGGGTATTGAACGTAAGAATACAAACTTGAAATGAAGACTAGTAGCCCAGCAATGCGGGTTAGTAGAAAGTACATGTACAAGTCTATGTAATTGAAGCCGTAATTATATATATATATATATATATATATATATATATATATATATATATATATATATATATATATATATATATATATGTGGACTCTACGTATCTCAACCTTATCTCAATGTATCTTCACGTATCTCCAACTCTGTCAGTATAAGTATACTTTAGACGAGTCCATCTTGTGTAAAATGGGAGAGCCCCACAACAATATGTTTGTGTGTATATGTTAGAGTTAGGTTAATTACCTAACTGACAGGAGACTCTACTTGACAGAATGGCGAGTACCATTTGGTGGGTTGAGAATTCTAAGAAGCACGTTAGACATATATACATTGGATTGCAACATACTAATTTACCTCCAAGAATATGACTATGTAGTTTCATTAACAATCAACAAGGTTAAACTAATTTAAATTCTAATGATAAGAGAGAGTGAATCCGACCATTTGTGACCTGAAAAAAACATAGTGCTTCATAGAAAACACGTTTATATACATTAACCACTCAAGCTCTCACGCGCCCTGGCTAAGATGATAAACTACATCCAACAGCAAGGTAGGCATTTGATCAATAGATTTTAAGGAACATGTGAAGTTTTGTAGAGAATGTAAACAAAGAGGAATATTAACATCAGAAAGAGGCAGCTAAAATTTCTGGAATACGTAATGAGAAAGGAAGGCTTGGAAAATCTGATACTCACAAGACGGATAGAGGGAAAGAGGGACAGGAAAAGCAACGCATGACATACTTTAGCAACTGGATGACGGAACAGGGTCTGGGAGAAAAAGAAAAGAGACAAAACTTATTAAAAGCTACTAGAGACAGGATTTGGTTGGCTGTGATCTCCTAAGACCTCAAGGGACACGGCACATAAAAAAGAAGTTGCGTGCGATCCCACATTGCGTATTTTATAAGAGGCACTCGGATAAATCCCATGATATAACATATAAAATTTCCAGAAAATACTTTAAATCTCTGGCCATAGGCGCCCCCTGAAAGGTAACTGTTATGGGTCCTTACCTATAACTACAGAATGAACTCTTCCTAACACTATGTATATTACGCCTCTCAAGAGAGAGAGAGAGAGAGAGAGACGAATCGAGTCGAGCCGATAGTAGTTCACTCCAAACCAGACTGACAGTCATACTAACACCTTCCACATCTTGTGTTATTATTCCGTGTAATATATATTCGTTATTTCTACTCTTGTGTTCGTGTTGTTCTTCTTTGGTCCTAACCTGGACCAAAACAAATGTACTAAGAAAATTCCAGTACGTGATTTGGAGAATCATACTAACACCTTCCACATCTTGTATTATTATTCCGTGTAATATATCTTCGTTATTTCTACTCTTGTGTTCGTGTTGTTCTTCTTTGGTCCTAACCTGGACCATAACAGTAACTGTAGGTGGACTGAAAGATTTGGGGTCGTACGTTTGTAGTAGATTCCTACTTTGATCTCGACTATTTTAACCCCACCCATTCTGTTCGATTGAACGTAAAAGTAAATCCCATAAGAGCATTTCATTTTTGACAAACCCCACTTGAGGGATAGCTAGATTTAATCGTTTTGGCTTGAGGTATACCAAAGTGGGAAATGCTTATGGAACAGGACTATGCTTGTCCTTCTATTCTCATTACGTTTGGGACTCCCGCATTAAACATGACCATGTGCCATTTTCTGATCCGATGGGCACACGGATATATTCAAAATCGCATTTAATTTTTAGTTTTACGTTATAGAGACAGATAACTAAGTTTATATGTTTAATTAACTGTAGGGCTGTGTGTTGGCTCGACACACAAACTATGAGCTTTACATATTGGATATTTATACAGAGAGTATGCGATTAATTTTGTATTTGTTGGTTGGACGTAAGGCTTTCATTAAAATGTAATTTAACGTTGATTCAGAGTCTAGAAAATGTCAGTCGTGATGTTTGTAAACTACGCAAATATTGTCAGTAAAAGCGTTTCTAATTGCTCAACTCTACATGGATAAACGAACGTCCCAATCGATATAAAGAAGAAGCACAGAGCCGAGCAAATCTTAAAACAGACAGTGCCGCACACCTAAATCTATGCGTGCTTCGGATTCATTTAATTTAGCATGCCTGTATGATTACATGCTTATAGCGACAGATAATTGAGTGTGTAGAGATTTGACTGAAGAACTTGTTTTTCTCTTTCTCTCCCTCTCTTCTCTTTAGACAAACAGTAATATTATCATAACATTTCAATGGTGAATGTTCACTTAGAAGAAAGGTAGAAAGCTCAATATTTACACATGCAGGAATGCAATATTATGCATACAGTGCGCATAAATATATAATTATATATACTCTATAAACTTGTATTTAGTTCAGTGGCTAACAAGTTAGAATTGTTAACCGCTTTTCGATGAAATGCACACACACACATACACACACACACACACACACACACACACACACACACACACACACATATATATATATATATATATATATATATATATATATATATATATATATACACACACATATGGATGACTGGAAACTTCTAGTCCTGAACCCTTAAGTTGGCGAGGAATGTAGTCGTCATAAAGAAAGCAATCAGCAAAGAATGCATTACATTCTTGGATACGAGATAGGACATAAAACCGAATATATATATATATATATATATATATATATATATATATATATATATATATATATATATATATAGAGAGAGAGAGAGAGAGAGAGAGAGAGAGAGAGAGAGATAGATAGATATCTAAAGACATTTTTTTGACTCTATTGCAGTTTTTTAGTGTGGCAAGACGCGCGATTCGGGATCGAAACTCGACCGATTCGACATCAGTTGTAGACTATTACCTCTAGGCTATCGCACGCTACGGGGAAAGTGTATTTATTTTTAACGTATTATATACGTGATATAAGCATTACCAGCTGCCAAAGTGCTCTGATCATTGAGAAAAGCTTACCATTATAGCAGCAGCAGCCGTCATATAATTTTTCTTCCAAAGTGCTCAACCGACGAACGGGATATATGTAACAATTAATGTTCTGTGTGTGTCACATTCTCAGGGCTTCGTTCATCATTACATATTATAGAAATGTGAACTGTTTCATTCTGAGTTTAAGTACGAGTGTCCGTTTCTTTCCCCATTTTCCTCAAAACCTTCACGTTTTTCACCTGTTTACTCCATGATATAATCGGCAATTTTCTGCAGAACCGGATCTCTGATGCTCTCTGCGTCATCTATGAGCACATTTTCCAGCATTCAGTGCTATACATATTAATATGACATAGAATTTCAGCATTCTTAATGGTTTTAATTTTTCTTCGTATTTTTAGTAACGGGGTTTCCTCTTTGGCTTGTTGCCTTCTTAAAGCTGTGTTCCTTCAAGTTGGGAATGATCATGGATCTGAACAGATTCGTTTTCATTGTGAATCGTCATGATTCTCTGGCAAATATATTAGAGTTGTTTCCCTTTGCTTTTAAACTGGCTTAGAATTTACAGTAGTCTTTTTTTTCTTAGAATGCAGTCACACAATTTCCTCTTTTATTTTTTAACCCATTGCAGGGGGATAAGGAATAGAGACGAGTTCAAACCTTGCTAATGAGATATATAGAGAAACTGACGCACAAATCCACAAGTGAAATATATATAAGATATTTCTCATCCAAGTTACAGGAACAACTCTCCATCTCATATAAAGAAACACGCGTATTAACAAATTCACGTGCAAAGTGCACATATCTATAAAAACACATTATCAAACACAACACTCACACAAATGGGCTTATGGCCATATCACGTTGAAATACCGAAGTTAAGTAACATCGAACCAGGTCAGTATCGAGATGGGTGGTTTAATTTATAACGGCTCGGAATTTGAAATTGGTGAGCTATGTACCAATACTAGTCGACTATATTATATTCACTTATGCCCAAATGCCATTGCCAGGGGCATGATTTCACGTCTTCGCCCTCAGCTATGAGTTAATTAGCAGGACTTGTATCAGTGAAACATCATTTTATCTCCAAGAAATACTCGATAATCCATAAATAAGAAACTACTCAGTCACGGATGGATTAATGGATAGCAGTTCGGATTGAGAACCGAGTTCGAATCCCAGTCGAATCCATTACATTCACTTACGTGCTTATACCCTTGGGAAAGGTTATGCATCCTCTTCTTCTCCGACTCACCCCAGTTATGGGTAAATAGCAGAACGAACAGAGTTCTATAGATCTTGGCAAAGAAATGGCAACCTACTCTGCCTCGTCAGTCATTTATCGAAAGATAAATAATCGCCAAAGCGTGTGTCACACATGGCACATAACTGACTGACGCACTAATACCCTTGGGAAAGGTATGAATCCTCCTCTTCTACCCACATGGGTGTAAATAGCATGTCAGACCAGGTTCTAAAGCCTTGGATGGCAATTAGTCTGCAGCATAAAAAATGGCAACCTAATGCGGGAAAAATCTACCTCATCAGTCATGTATCGAAAGATACATGATCGCCTAAGAGTGTATCACGCATGGCACATAACTGAACTGACTCAGTCACACAAATGAGCAGACACAAACGCATGCAAGCACAGAAATGCGGCGACACACACAAACAAGTGCTACACTCAAAGGGACAAACATATATGAGAAAGCAGACAAAAACAAATATGATAGACGGACACACATAAAAATATGAATAGACAAACAAACTCACGCTTCACACAGGAACTTATATAAAAGGTTGTCACGGTTGAGATAAAAAAAAATCACTACTTCTGCGAGAGCAAATTTTGTTTGCCGACCACTATTACTATTTCATGGGAATATTTATAAATGGTGAGGCTGGGGGCGAAATCTATTTATGCATCAGATCACACATATTTTTTTTTCTTTCGTAATTTTGTCCTTCTCTCCAAAGGGATTTTTCGTATGCAACCTCTCGAGATTAAACGCGTTTCCGTTCTATAAATCATGGGCTGTACATGCAAATTATCATGTAGTTCTGGCGAACAATGTATGCTGCAGTAGCAACGCATATGTATTTAGTGTTGTTTCTTTTTTCTTTTTTTTTTTTCATAAATTGAACAAAATTACAGCCGTTTATCATGTTTAAATGTCTGAATGAGACTAAATGGAGTAAATTTATTACCGGGATTTTATTGTAGATGAACATTTCCTGGAAAAAATAATTCTGTAGAATCTTAAGGCAACATTCAATTATATTCTTTCTATCCCCCGGTCTCTCTCCCCCTCTCTCTCTCTCTCTCTCCTTCTCTCTCTCTCTCTCTCTCACACACACACACACACACACACACACACACACACACACACACACACACACACACACATATATATATATATATATATATATATATATATGCAATGTGATTGGCCCTGATCTGTCATCTCGTCTGCAGTCGCTCTCTCACAGACGCGATGTTGCATCGCTCTGCCTTTTCTACAAGTACTTCCACGGTAATTGCTCTGAGGAGTTGCTTTCGCTTGTCCCTAAGCCTCGTGAATTTAAGCGTCCTACTAGGCTGGCATCCCGTTCCCACCCCTTCACCGTTGAAACTGTTAGATGTAGACGTCTCTTCTACTCCAATAGCTTCATGTCTCGCACATCTAGCCTATGGAACTCCCTTCCCTATTACTGTTTCCCTGACAAATACAATCTCCAACGGTTTAAGTGTAGCGTCAATCGTCATCTCCAATTGCCTTGATCTATCCACTTCCTGACATCTTTCATTCCTATCTGCTCTCGCTCTATATCTCCCGTAACACCCCTGCCTCGATCGACCCTCCGTCCTTCTCTTTCTCCACATCCCTTCCTTTACCACTCCTATCTGCTCTTCCTCCAACCCTTCTGTAACACCATGCGTGATAGTGGCCACCGGCCTTGCTTGGGGTGATACGCTAAAAAGAAAAAAAAAGAAGAAATGTATATATATATATATATATACACACAGGGATTGGACTAAATAATTGGAACAGGTGCAAATACTACTCCTATATTTCAAAAACCCCATTATATTAAGAACTTTAACGAAAACTTAGTAATTGCAAGTTATATCTATTGTAAATACGTTTATTTATCTAATTTACTGTCTTTGGCTTATTTATTTTTAGAATTTAGTAAATTTAAGCTAAATGCGTGACCACACTGAGTTCGAAAATGGGCAAATTGTTGGAGCTCGCATGGCAGGAGCCTCGATCACTAAGGTTGCTAAACTGTTTGGTTTTTCAAGAGCTACCATATGAAGAATTACGAAGCAATTCAAGAAACAGGGTAAAACCTCTACCACGCATAGCATTTCGGGCCGGACTTGCAAATTTACTGACAGGAACCGACGTGCATTGAAACGCAATGTGGCGAAAAATCATCAGACTACTGCGGCAAAAGTGACTGCTGAAATGAATAATCATCTGAATAGTCCAGTTTCTATTAAAACTGTTCGCCG
>OZ038490.1:63691598-63694098 GCA_964036315.1 Acanthosepion esculentum
TCAATCTATTCGACTGTACAGAGAGTTTGACAGATGAACACTCTAGTCGACTGTTAATATTTAACACCCCCCCCCAGGAGGGATGTATTTGGCACAAGGCCGAGTTTACCGTAGGTTCCCCGAGCCTGTATGCTCGGCCAAAATATTCCCTTGGAACCCGCATAAACGGGTTCAGGGTCTGTCTACCTCCTCCTCGTCTGGGTTACTCTCCGCTCAACGCAGAGAGTTTGACAGTAATGAACAGTGTGGCATTGTTCCCCCAAGGCCTTCTCTCCTAGTAATCTTATAGCAGGCGGATGAGTCCAACATAGACTCTTTAGAGGGAGGACACCACAACTATATCTGTGTCAATTCATTCTGTTTGTTACAGACTTTTTGTTTACAATGATGTTCATTCCGTACAAAGCCCAAGAGGTGGAGAGTTACAGAAGAAGAGGTATATTTTATGGGGATACGTGGTCAAACGTAGACATGAACAGATTAATATTATAGTGATAAAGGAACAGCCTTTTGAACCGGTTCCACTAAGCAGCGATTCGTGAGAAGAAGCTGCTCGAATGGAACTGACATTTTACCAATAGAACCGGAATACAATGGTAGGTGGTTCGCTACAATGTACGCGGCGTGGCGGGTTTTAGTCGTGAAGGGTAGAACTGGTGGAACTAAGGAATGTAGTTCGTCTGAAAATATTTCATGGATATAGCGATAGTACAGAGAGAGGATTGTGACGTCTTGTCCGTCGGAAGGGGGTTTTAGTTTGAAAATAATTCATCACCCACTAGGACGCGGAGACGAGTTTTTACTCTATCGAAACTTGAAAGTAAAGACTGGGTAGCCGCTGCCTATATATAGCAGCAATACTCCATTTTAGGCTCTTGTAAATGTACAAGATAGCAGGAATACTCCATTTTAGGCTCTTGTAAGGTCAGATACTTACAGGAGCGTTACAGTCAACTGATCATTTTTCCAGTATTTTTAGCGAGAGATGGTACCTACGAGATCGACTGGAGGTTTGGGTTGAGTTTAGGTTCCAATAGGCACTTAAGACATGTGGTCACCCTAAGTGGCCACCCTAAAGTGAACACACGTGCATCGCGATTGGCGAAAATTCAGGGTCCGCCTGGTGATGGTGGAACGTGATTAGTGTGAGTGTGAACGGTCAGTTCCCCATCCCCAATTAACTGTAAGAGGTAGAACAGATTAGAGATCAGGTGCCAAGCTCTGGCCATGTAGAGTATTGGAGGTCCATCCATATACCGTCATACCGTCAGCATATGTATTCGCAAATGATCGGAGCATACTTTTACGTAGTTCATTTATGTAGCATAAAAAGAGAGCTGCTCATTGTGATCGGGGTTCGATCGGCCATGACGGAATGTAACTAGTTTGGTTTTCGAGGCATTGAATGTAACCAGTCAGTTTCCCCCCCCCCCCACTGAGATTCGGTCAGATTAGAGATCAACTGCCAATTTCTAGTCTTCTAGACTTTTGAAGGTGCACCCAGATACCGTTGTAATATCAGTATTGGATATTCGCAAATGATCGGTGTGTACGCTTGAGCAGATCATTTATGTAAATTAGAAATATATGTCGCCTAAAAATTTGTTTACTCTTTTGAGGCATGGACTTCCAGGGATCCCTTCAATTAGTCTACTGGAATCTTTTCAAAACCAATCCTAAGGCTCCAACTACAACAGGGATTGTTGATGTTTCCATGTGCCACATTTTTGAGATTTCTATTTCAAGGTCCTTTTATTTTGACAGCTTTTCGAATATCATCAAAGATACATTGCAGTCTGCAGGGACTGCCATATCAATAAGGAAGCTTTTTTTTTGTTTGTGATCTTTAATTATTATTATTATTATTATTGTTGTTGTTGTTGTTATTGTTTTGGTTATTATTATTATTATTTGCTAACATTTCTGATACTATTTTTATATTTGAAACAAACTGTATGTATTATCGGATATTTGTTTTACAATTATAATAGTTTGGTGTTAGTATTACGAGCCGAACCCAGTTTACAAATCTAGGCACCTGGAAGAATTATCTATAGCCCCTTAAGAAACAAAAAAAAACAGACTTCACATAATTAAAGCCACGATAGCAAAAAGAAAATATATTTTCGTCAGTTTTTAAATCATATTGAACCGCACTGTGAATTTTTTAATATAGTAAAAATATAAATATTAAGTTTTACACTAATTTTCGAGTGTACGAATCTTAATATCACCACGAACCCATTTACAACTCATGGAATGTATTCCTCCGAGATACAAAACATCACATTTAAAATCGCTTGCCAATTCGTGACGTTACAACAAGTTTGAACACTAATTATATATCCTAAAAAACTGAAGAACAGAATAAAACATTGTAATGTAATCAACAAGTTGCTATTAGCAACCATTAAGAACATCCTATCACACGTTTTGTCTTTCTTTTGTTATATAGGTTTTTTTTATAATTACCCCATGATTGTTGAAAAAAAGTTTCCTT
>OZ038490.1:63699098-63724098 GCA_964036315.1 Acanthosepion esculentum
AAAATAAAAAAAATACTGCTTGTTATATTTTGAAATATGGCCAAGAAAGTTTTTAAAACTAAAAATAACTAAACTGATTTTAAAAATAAATATAAATTACTATTTACTATAGTATATACAGACGTAGGATTGCATAAAGACCACCAAATATAAAGTGTAAATATTTCTAGATTTGATATATCATGGTAAAATCATATACTATATTACTATAAACATATGTCTATTCTTGAAAATTTTACCAACATCGATTGGTTAATACTGATCGTATAGTGAAGAACTAGACTTGCGTCATATAATCTAATATAGAGGATACCACAAACTACGCAACTACGCCAAACACCCACGCACATACATATATTTACTTTATTATATCTGTTCTGTACGAAAGTATTATCGTGTTCGCGCACCCAAAGAAAACAATCATATATCTTTATAGATATACACATTACTTGTCACAGCTCGTTACATCAAAATGCAATCGGATATATTTTAGCGACGGGATATTTTCACATTTCTATTCTCTGCTTATTTGACAATCTTCTAGTCTGGTCAGAGCCAAAATAGAAAATATTGGTCATATTTTTTGTTTTTGTTTTTTGTGGGGTGCCTGTTGAAAGGAAATATAGTCTTTCGTGAGATTTCCTTTTTAGATTAGGATTGTCATATAACCACAAAAACATGATAAAAAATAATTGGTCTTGTAAAACGACAGCAAATTATGGAAAACTTCTGGGTTAAAAGAGAACGAACATATATATTTGAAACACAGCATTGAAACAGTTCTTTTTTTCCATCGATATCTATAAATTAAGCCATTTTGAAAGTTGTTGCTAGAACAATCTGTTGGCAATGACTTGCTTGCAGATTGTTAAAAAATATTTGTGGGATTGCACTCACTTCGTATGTCAAGTTGGGCAGTTTTGTAAACGCTGTTTTAACTTTTGTCTTATTTATTAACATAATGCTATAGATGTATCTTTGTGTGATAAAGCTCATGTGATAGAATTCTACTTACAGTTCAAGGATATTTTAATTTATGCGCACTTAAAATGGAAAAAAAAAACAATTAAACTAAACATTTTCTGGTAGAAGCATTATGTACGAAAACTGAAATGGTCGAAAATTATCAATCTATCTATTCTCGTAGAACAGGAAAGCTGGTTACCGATTGTGCTCCGGGAAAGGCCGATAGCTTCGACGAGAATACGACCGAGAATTGGCAAACTGCAAAAGCGATCGATCTTCGAATGCTAGCTTGACATTGTTTTAAAAACGTTGATAGTTTACAGCTAGATACTTATAAAAGCGCACGTTTCAAGATTCTCTGAGGCAACCATCTAAGCTGTAATAATTGGATTGTACTAGCATTGTTATTTCTTTTATTTCTTCTACAAATCAATAAACATCTTACCGTTCGAGATATAATATATCTGTATTCAATCTATTTATGTATATAAGCTAAATACATTTTGAAAATTGGTTAAGTATTGCAGAAACATAAAAAATAATAATAAACAAATCGCTTTACAGGGAAATGAAATTTAGAAAGCACTTTTTCTCTCTTTCTCTCTCCCTCTTTAAAAAAAAAAACAAAAAAAACAGATACTGCAATTTTTTTCAGTACGCTTTTAAAATTTTCGACTCTTCTGATGTCATCTCGTGGCTAGCATAGAATTTAAGAGAACTGATAAGAGGTTTTAGGAAACAGAGATAGTAGGGGAATCAAGTTCAATAAATTTTTGTACAAAATCTATGAATCGTTCCCAAAGTACGTCTGGCTCTATTCATGAATTTCTCTATTCTCTGAGTTTCTGAGGTTGGTATTTAGCATAAAGATCAAGGAATAACTTTTCATGTACTGTGTTTGATTCGACAGCAGATATGTTCATGTTCTCAATACGTCTGATAAAGGGATGAGTATATTTCGCGCTTGTCTCTCAATATGGCGTTATATCGTCTTTCGTTTATGGACCACAGAAGGTGTGTTCCTAAAATACCTGAGGCGTACTATACCTGTTTTAATGACTTTTGGTCTCTGAAATCTGAGATAAAATACCTACGGATGGAAATTATTCTCATTGCTATTTACTGTTATGAATTGTAATCCTAAAATATTTGGCGTTTGCTCAACTCTTGTAGCACAATCCAAGCAGTAAACTGTTTGACACCTCTGAAAAAAGAAATAGGAAAAATAGAAAATATTTATCTTAAACTGTGAAGAACTGACTACACACGATCATTTTCTAATTTCAGTCATAGCCGAAAATTCCTGGGTAAGAAGATAAACTACGTCCATCAACAAGGCCTCTGATTAAGAGATTTTGAGGAGTGCGAAATCCCCTCTTATTTGCTGATGTTCCCAGGTTCACCCTGACCCAGGGTAGTAGCACCTGTTAGGGTCCCATCTATGGGCAAATAGTTAACCCCAAAACTGGAGTCAAAATACTATGAAAGTGTAAAAATAGTTTTTATACAATAAATACTTTGTAAATATATATATATACATATATATATATATATATATATATATATTCAGACATGTTTCATTAAATAATATAGATAAGTGTTGTCTATACATTTTATGTAAGTTCTTTTCATATTGTCTGATAAGCTTAATAACATTATCATTAAACAATGAAAGAAAATCACAATATTGATACATATTTTTTAATCCAATCTAAGCTTTCGGCTTACATAAGCCATTATCAAAGATGACAATTACACAATATATTAAGCAATACACGTACAACAAATTGATGATAGTCTGTTTTTGTTTACATGGATGATTTCCAAGCAACGATAAACACGTGCATATAAGACGCTGAAAGCGAAAATCGCACCACAGCTCATGACGTCTCACATGACCACGCGAGAGTGAATCCGATGAGTATTGAGTATGGAAAGCCGTTGGTATGAACCAATGGCTTCTGTTACTTATTATAGGCATTTCTGGAGATTTCATAGTTTATTTTGTTCAGATTAGTGTATGAATGAAAAAATGCTGCCTAAATACACACACAATATATATATATATATATATATATATATATATATATATATATAAAAGCAGCAATAAATTTTTAAAGGAAAAAATTATTGTCAGCAATACTTAAAAAAAACAACAACAATAGAAACAGGTATACATTTTTGGGAAAAAATAATACCAGTAATAGAAACTGTCGGCATTAAATAATCCATTGAGGTTGATATCCCATAAAAGAAAACTCATCAAACCAAACTATAGCCGAAAAAATCAGTAGCGGAAATAATTTATGTCATTGTCATACATTAATTTTTTTTTTATTATAAATTTATATATCTACGGAAAAGAAGAGCATATAGCTTTTAAATGTTTGGTTTCTATTCTTTTGTAACAAACAAAAATCGGCAAAGATTTACCTTCGTAAAGAGATTTCAAAATGACGGTTTTTCTATTGATAAAACTATTACTACATACTTCGTGGACATCCTTGTCTCCCTAAGCAGCGTTTATTTACAAAATTATTAAAATAGGACAAAGACTTACAATGCGATATTTATTATATATTATTTTATATAAATTTTATATTTATAATTTTATAAATAAATAAATTTCAAAAGATATCTTTATATTCGAAAATTTATAAAAATATTAAAGTTGAGATCCAATTTCAATACAAAATTTATTATGAAAACAATTTTTTATTCATAATGTTATAAAACCATCTATCAACTGTAAATTGAAAATTTAAATAAACCATAATTCCGGACATTTTCTTCTCAAAATATTTTGCACTAACTTACAACGTACAAAGTATGAAAAATTCATATCACTTATTTGACGAAACTAATTAACAGATAATAAAAAAAACTTCGCAAAAAAAAAATACAGAACTGTCCTGACGTGTGGCAGTGATGCCGGAAAATCTCCTCAAAGAGGAAGAAGTAACAGAAATGTACGTGATCGGTTGAGAAAATGTGTTTTCAGCGTGATAGGGCCGTAATGGATAGTGGCTCGGATTGAGGAATCGGGGAACCGAGATCAAATTCCAGTCGAATCCATTACATTCATTTACGTGCTAATACACTTTGGAAAGGTATGAATCACCTTCTTCTCCCTCCAGCTATGAGTAAATAGCAGGATAGACCGGGTTCTATAGCTTTGGATGACAACTGGTCTACCGCAGAAAGAAATAGCAACCTACTGCGGGAAAATCTACCTCGTCAGTTATGTATTAAAAGATACCTGATTGTCTAAGCATGTATCATGCACGGCATATAACTGACTGAGTTCTACAGAAGGATGCTGAGCATAACGTGGGTCATGGAACGATTAAGTGAGCAGAGATCAGGTTGCAGAGAAAATGGAAACAAGAAAGGAAACTTATACGTATTATCAGGAAGATATAGTTGGATTATCTAGGACATACAATGAGGAAAGAGTATATCTGATACTTAAAAAACAGATTAAATGCGGGCAGGGCAGATGAAATCAACGTATAACCTCCTTAGAGAGCTTGATTGAATGGATGGAGGAATAAGTTTTAGGAGTAATAACAACATGAAAAAACTATTACGAACTACAAGAGACTTACATTGTGGATAGCCATGATCGCCTACACCCTGAGGGGACACGACACATAAAAAATGAAATATAAGCTGATTAGTCCACTAATCACAAAAACGATTGAATTTGGTAAAATATACCTTGGTTATCATACTCTTAACACTCGTTTTTGACAATGACTTTGAAAGGCAAACTTACTTCAATATAACAAGAGAAAGACAATGAATCTTGGAGAATTTATTCGTAACTTCAATTCCGATATATAACATCACGTTCAGAAATAGGTAAAATAGAATAAAAAATTGAATAGACAGGAAATTAATAACATTTGTTTGGATGAATTATTACTCTCTAGGTACACCTATGTATATACACATCTATTGATCATAATCTCCCGGTGTAGGTATGGCTGACTGCGACTGCCCCATAAGCCACGCTATGATTGCATTATTTAGACATTCGGTACAGAATGTTCAGTGATCTTTGCTTTTATTTCCACCTTAGCTAAAAAAAAGATGTTATAATAAGGGTGAATACATATAAGATATTCACCAGCTAAAATCACAGAGGAGTGAATGCGCAGACGGACGAGAATGGAATAGCAGTAAAACAACTCCTATTCGAAGGAGAAAAAAAACTATGTATAAGTACATATACACATACACTCAACACACACATACTGACACACACAAACATACTCACCCACCCCCAGACATACTGACACACATATATACACCCATTACATATATATATTTAGTTGGATAGATGCGAGTTTGTGACCCTGACGATCGCAGATAGCGTGATACCCCGGGTCAGGAACTCATATCAATCCAACTAAATATGTTAGCTCTATCACTGATATTGAGTGCTTTCTAATAAGTACCGCGCATATATAATATATAAAAAACATATATAAAGAAATTACATATATATATATATATATATATATATATATATATATATATATATATATATATATATATATATATATATGTATGTATGTATGTATGTATGTATGTATGTATATATATATATATATATATATATATATATATATATATATATATATATATATATATATATATATATATATATACATTTTAAATACACACACACATATATATATATATATACCCGATGTGGTGGCTTGCCTACAAACAGGATCGTTCATAACCATTTCCGACCCTCACCCGTAGATGTGCAGTTAAAATGCACTGAAACCAAGTTGCATCTTTGTTGTGAGTAAAATGGTTTTGTCTATATGATAAAATTATAATAAATAAATAAATATATATATATATATATATATATATATATACAAGTATGAAAATTGGTATGTATTAAGGTGACATGAGCGACGAGAGACATGATTAAACTAAGCCTACTACTTCATTGCAGAGATAATTCGATATTATATGCAGACAGAAACCATTTTCTCATATTTTTAAAGGGGGCAATTTATATTCATTTTACAAGATCCAGGTGAGGTTCACTTTACATTCTTTCAATAATTTCATTTTAATTATGTTCATTATCTCTCCCTCTATCTCAAATCTTTATATATATATATATATATATATATATATATATATATATATATATATATATATATATATATATATATATATTAGTCCTGAGTTTCCCCTTCTGATTATATGTGAGTTGATGTCTATTGTGTTTTCCTATTGTCTGTCTATCTTGAGATGTGAGTTCTCGTTATGTGTAGAACTTGAAGTAATTCAACATACGATCTATAGATTTCATGAATCATGCCTGATAGGCAGAATCGGATAGATACAGCGCATGCGCTCTAGCTTAATCACAGAAGTACATTAACGATGGCAGAAAATCTATGCAACTTCACTTGATTTCCTTACATTTTCATACAATCCTACATACATGTATATATGTGCGTGCACGCGCCTTAGCATGTACACATTGGCGTGTGCGTATTTAGTATATTTATATATTAAACGTCATTATAGTGGACATATTTTTATTTCTTAATCACATCAATCAGTGCACTCGATAAATCCTAGAAAAGAAAATGTGTTATCGAAGTGATCCAGCTTGCTTCACAGCTCGGCAAAAGAGAACATTACACTAAGCAAGGCTTGCATTCTCGCATTTTGTGAAAGCACATTCAAATTATCTTTCTCGAAACCCCGTAACTGCTGAATCTTTTATCAAAATCGTAAACATACACACACATATATAACCCATTCATATGTTGAGAACATATGAAGAAAGGGAATTTACCAGTTACTCCTGATTAATGCTAAAAGATCTTCGCTATGAATTGATCCCTCTAGTAGTCGGTAATACTTATACCTCGTATATAATGCGTTAAACATTCCCTTTCTCCATTGCGTAAGGGTGAGAGTCTCCGACTGATTCCACATCAAGATGTTTCTGATCCCGGCTTGAAATAATCTCATTTCAAGCCACACTGATGAGATATTATACAGCGAAACATTATGTATGTATATATATATATATATATATATATATATATATATATATATATATATATATATATATATATATATATATATATATATATATATATATTATAACATAACCATATTATAACTTCAGTACAAAAAATAGCCATCTTGTTTCAACACTTCTTGTGTCTTCTAAAGTGATAGTGTTTGTTTTGTAGGGATGTTATAACATGTTCATGTAATAATTTTTGAATAAATAATATTTGCTCTACTCTGTATCGAGCACTCTTTTAATATATTTCTTTAGTAATAGGTGTTTTATTCCGTCTACACCAATCCTATACTTGGGTATATATATATATATATATATATATATATATATATATATATATAATCTGAGTGAAGAATATAAGAACATGTGCTTTCGATAAAAAGGAAAAATGGACTACTTATATGTATATATATATATATATATATATATATATATATATATAATTCACAATGGCGACAGTCTGTTTCATGCTTAAACGTAATCAACAGGGACTTGGCCTGGTCATTGCATTTAAGCATGAAACAGACTTTCGCGACTGAGTGTTAAATTAATTGTACACTTTTGTGTATATATATATATATATATATATATATATATATATATATATATATATATATATATATATATATATATATATAGTTCATTTCCCCTTTTTAACGAATATTCACTTTTCTTTTTACACACGTTCTCTCCCTGATATTGAACACTTTAACCCATAAATATTGCATACCTTTTAACTATATTTTATCATATATATATATATATATATATATATATATATATATATATATATATATATATATATATGTGTGTGTATATATATATATATACATATTTACATATTTATATATATATATATATATATATATATATATATATATATATATATATATATATATGTGTGTGTGTGTGTGTGTGTGTGTGTATGTATCCAACTTTTGAAAAAAAAAATTATCCCAAAACTGCTAAATTAATAAAAAGCGCTCAATAAACGAAAAAGTCGATCAGTTTAAGACAAAAAATATATTTGGAAAACAAACCTTCCTGTAATATAAGAGCATCTTGGGATGAAATATTCATTTTTACTGTCTGACGATATCTGATCTAAGACAATAGACAATATCTATGCAGATGATACAAAGGTATATAGGTGAAGCTTCAGAAAGGTATATGACCAGAGCCTGGCAGCTGATCTCTCCTCGAAACTAGCTCTAACAGCTCAATGGTGAGGGGGATGGCGGGAAACTGACTTGTCACATTCAATATCTCAAAAACTAAACTAGTAACGTCCTTCTATCATCGAGCAAACATTGCTTTTCGTATATTACGATTAACGATTTTCTCAAGAGGCTCCGTTGTCTTGAACGCCTATTCCTAATGTCGAACGTGTATATATATATATATATATATATATATATATATATATATATATATATATATATATATATATATACGCACAAACACACACACAAACCTATATATAAAATATATATATTTAAAAAAGTTAAAAACATATAACAATTATACCAGTATTTGCAAACTATGCCAATATGAGAAATTATCAATTATGACATTCCCGAACCTAAAAAATCTTTTAAACCAAAATCAGAAATTTTATGCCCTTGCCTTCATATAAAATATTTTTATTAAGTGATTATGAAGCCTGTTAATAAAAAACTGTAAAATAAAAAAAAACTACTGTTACACTTGAGACACGCCCCCGTCATCCATAACAATTAAGTTAAATGTTTGATTTCCCTTTTTTACTGTATTCATTTACAATACACTTACGTTCCTGTCCATTTACATTCTTTCCTTCACCTCCCTTTCCACTTCCCTTCCCATTACACCCAATGTCCTGTCTTTCAATCATCATACGCATGTTATTTTTTAAAAGGATAATTATGTAGTGTTCTTGGTGGTTTTTCTTTAAATAAAGCGTTAATGTGGTCATTTTGAAATTAACGCCCGATGAGACCGCCAGGTCGAAACCGTGGTCGCGTAATTTTAAACTCAACACCTCTACATGTTATTTTTTTTCTCACATGTATTGAGCTCTTTTAATACTACTGTTCCCTGCTTTGATTCAACTCTGACCATTGAGCTTTATATGTTAAATACACACACACAAACGCGAGCGCGCACACACAGACACTCACGCACACACACACATACACACACACATACACACACACACACACACACACACACACACACATATATATATATATATATATATATATATATAATATCAATTGCTAATGAGCTGAGAAAACGGTCTGTTCGTTGTACCATTCCAGTAAGTACCTAACTCCTACTCATATAGCAGCCCCCAGCCCAGGTGTACTCTTGGGGTGGGGCTGCTATCACGGCTGGAACTACTCAGTCCTCACTTGGCGTTTGTTAAGGAGTTTAAAATCGTCTAGACAGCCTTGGGGGTAACAGATTAACCATTTACCTCAGATGAAACGTCGAAATCCTCTTGCCACTCCATCGCTATTACTATGGAAAATATTCTGACCAGTCCATTTCTTATTTTTACAGATACGAGCCAAAATGACATGTGCATTGCGCCGGATTCATTCATTCGTAATTCACTCGAACAGCTTTTTCGCAGGAACTTTGTCTTTTTGGAACCGAATTTGAAGACGATGTTTTCCCGGTATCACCAATCTTGACCTCTTCAAGTCTAGGTTTAACAGTTATCTTTGTCACATAGCCTCAAAAGCAGCAAGACTTACTTCGTATTCATAGAGCGCATAAAAACAACCTCTATTAGTAATCATCTACCTTGAGTGAATCTTGAGCATTGCATAGACTGAACACAGACACATATACACACACACGCGCGCACGCAAGTAAGCACTCAAGCACATATACAGACAGGGTGCGATGGGTAAGTTGTCACCATTTTATATTTTTAATTTCTCACATGCGTTTTATTCTTTTTAATTTTTATTTTGTCGAGTACACAGTATAGTAGGGTCAGTTGGACATCGTCTCTGAGAAAAAGAGTTCCATCACGCAATTCACTTCACCAAAAATTTGGAAACGTTATGATGTACTGCTTGGAATTCGCGCCACAAGCTCCAATACGAAAATGTCAGTGTTTGGGCGTCAATCTGAGGAGAGTGCACAAGATTCGGAAAGAGCTGAATGTGTCTAATCGTGATTACGAAGGTATGGCAGCTCAGAAAGCTCACTCTGGCAGTGCTGATGAGAAAAATAAAAATCCTGAATTCGTTGTCCAGGGCCTAAGACTCAAAACGGAGACCAACATTAAGTGCCTTTAGTAAGTAGTGCTGCCCTGGTTCGAGAGGGTGGTTTCTGTAAGAGCCTATGTCTGGCAACAGGACTCTGCCCCATGCCACACAAACAGGAGAACCTAGTCATGGCTGTCAGGTAATTTCTGCGACTACATCACCTCTTACATCTGACCACCGAACTCCCCAGCCTACAACCTCCTTGATTATTATATGTGGGGCACAGTTGATCGAGAGATCAGCAAAACTCATGTAACACTAAAGATGGACTGAAGGCTAGCATTATGTCAGCATTTACAAATTAAAACAAGGAGTCAGTCCAGGGGAGAGGCAGAAGGCACGGAAGTCGTCTGGAGGCCGTGGCTGAAACAATGTCAATTATATTGAATAAATTTCCTCTTCAGTATTCTAAAATATTTTTGTGCAATTTTAGTAGACATATCTGTTAAAATGAGATGTCAGTGTTATTTTCAGTTTTGCGTAATTTAGACGACAATTTATCCATCGCACCCCACACACACACATGCACGCACATATTGTGGTGTTTGAAGTGATCACTGGTGATGACGACACTCATATAGAGCCTCAGACACAACACGGAAGCCTCCATACAGTGCCTTGAGAAGGTAGTGCTTCCTAGGTCAAGAGGGTGGCTGCTGAAAGACCCTATGTCCGGTAATAGGACTCTGCACGGTGAAGTAATGGATAACGGCTCGGATTGAGGAATCGTAGAGCCGAGTTCGAATTCCAGTCGAATCCGTTACATTCACTTACGTGCTAACACCCTTGGGAAAGGTGTGAATCCTCTTCTTCTCCCTCCAACTATGGGTAAATAGCAGGACAGACTGGGTTCTATAGCCTTTTTATGGCAACTGGTCTAGGAGAAGGTCAACTCTGAATTTAAAACCATTCGGCGTCTGCACCGGCATCCGGCGGCCTCTTGGTTACTCCTGCCTCTGCGTCTGTGGAAATTCTGCGGCAAGTAAGAGCATATTCCTCCCTCCACTGGGATAGCACGCGAGGTGTGGGGACCGCGTGTGAAGTTCAAACTCCCTTGTTACTCCGTTTCAAAAATTCGCCGCCGTTGGAATCGGGAATGGCTGTCGCTCGTTTCAGCATTGGCGACGGATCGCCGTGCTTGGTCGGCCTTCGTTCCGGACGCGGTGAATTCCTTGGAAGGAGCCGGCTTAACCGATCCAGGGTGAATGCCGCAACATACATACATACATACATACATACATACATACAATAGGACTCTGCTCCAAGCCACACAATCAGGAGAATCCAGTCATGGCTGTCAGAGAATTTCTGCGAACACGTCAACCCTTAGGCATGGACAACTAACTGCAACCCACTTAATTATTTATGCGCGGGGCGCAGTTGAGCGAGTAAGCAACGAAGCTCCTTGTAACAATAAAGATGAACTAAAAGCAAGGATTATGGCAGCATTCAACAACTCAAACAAGGAGACAGTCCAGAAGAGTTGCAGGAGATTCCGAAGTAATCTGAAGGTCGTGGATGGAGCCAATGGCGATTTTATTGAATAAATTTGCACTTTAGTATTTCAAGATATTTTTGTGTAATTTTGTTAAATAGAGGACAATTTTTCCATCACACCCTGTATATATATACCGGGTATAACAGCAAAACTGCCCAAAATCGTGTAAAAGCGAAATTTCCCATTAGTTAGATTAAAATATTGAAGAGTTGTATCTTAGAAATGAGTAAAGATATCTTAATGAAATTCTCCGTGTTTTTTATAAAACTATTGGACTCTACTTTGAGCAATAAGAATATATAACTACTCCAAGTTTAAAAGAAAAATCGTAATTAAATCGATCATAAACGAAAATGATATATTCATCATTAATAATCATAGCTAAGGATCAGAAGCTCATGCAGTATTGAAAGTTCATATATATATATATATATATATATATATATATATATATATATATATATAATAATAATAATAATAATAATAATAATAAAAAGACTTAAATACTAATATTCCATGGTCATAATTTATTCCATTGGAATCGTGAAAACGATCCAATTCATCAGACCTAGAAATTCAAAAAGAAAACAGAAAAAACAACTCCGGGAAAAAAAATAGTGAGAGTGTATGTATGAGATTGTGGGACGAACGCTAGAGCAAATGAGATCTCTTGAGAAGGGTAACAGACGAGAGAAGAACAGGAAGGTCTAACGATGAAGGGGGACTAAGATTTAACAGAGAGAAGTTTTAAAGAGGGGGGTAAAAGACGGTTTAAGTGAGAAAAATTTGTATATATTCAAATGTCCAAAGATACACCGGAAAAGTGTATACATTTCTTGGTGACATACACACACAATAGACGATATAATCTTAAAGTTCAGAAGATGAGAGAACTAGAAATACATATATATATATATATATATATATATATATATATATTATTGCAGGATAATTTTCCAACTTATTCAAGATACCTCGATAGCTATTTTTGCCGTCATTGTCATTAATTTTACTTAAGTAATATTTAAATATAAAATTAAAAAAAAATGTGAACTGGTAATGTACATACTTATACTTGATATGAAAAAATAATTTTACATGCTGTAAGTAATTCTAATACATCTACTTGTTTTAAAAGAAACTTAGTCTATTAAAAGTGAAAATATTTTAAAATTGTAGTTAAATAAAACGTATTGTAACCTAAACATCCCCCCAAAATCTTTAAGTATACCAATAGAAAAAATGCCGTAAGAAGTTTTGCCGTTAACAATAATTAAGAAAAAAAAACAGACGACATGTATTTAGCGGATGTCAGAATTCTATATACCTATTCATTCATAAAAATAACGCCTTTTGCGAACGTAACTAATAACTGATACAACAAAAGTTAATGAAAATGAACACGCTACCACCCCTTGTCTGGATGAATGGATTTCTCTGTATCCTTGGAAACAGTGAATTATGAATTTTTACCGTGCCTTTTAAACTCAGTAAATTTAAAAATAAGTTACTCCAAAATTCGCTTGAAGATGAAATGGGGCTAATGTTTTTAATTTACTTACAAAATTAAATTCGAAGCTTTTAGCTTCCATTTTTGAAACCTGGTTATTACCTTGTAGCGAAAAAACATATTTTAAAACAGTTAATTTATAATGTTAATGCTCTGTAAATTTACATTGAGCACTATTCTGTAAAAATAAAAATATCTATAAGAACACGGGATTATATATCTTAGTGTTCTTTCTTTTTATTTACACACACACACACGCACGCACACACACGCACGCACACACACACACACACACACACACACATATATATATATATATATATATATATATATATATATATATATAGATAGATAGATAGATAGATAATTTGTTGCCATGCAAGAGATGGAAAATAGAAAAGAAAATTTCTGAAAATGTTTTTTTGTTAGAAAACCTTTGTCATTGAAGAAACAAGTCTTTTTCTGAGAATTAACATTTGTTTTGGAAGGCCATTGTGTTCATTAAGACCGTCCATTATTACTTCTTTTTAGAATATTAAAATGAAAAATATAGATAAAAACAGGATACGTGCCGTAAAAAAATATATGAACATTAAAACCAAAAACTTGAAGGGATTACAGCAAAGAGATGCACGTAAATCTTTTCTGACAGTGAAACAGCAGATGTTCTCAGATGGTAACATAAGAATGCAAAGACAGAGCGAAAGAGAGAGAGAGAGAGAGAGAGAGACAGAGAGACAGAGAGAGAGAGAGAGAGAGAGCGAGCGAAAGAGTGACAGGCAGTCAGATAGAAAGACAATAAGAAAGAGAAAGAGAAATTATGTGGGAGAGGGAATGCGGGAGGCAAACAGATGATTGAAAGGAAATGAAGATAATTTTGTGTATATATATATATATATATATATATATATATATATATATATATATTATGAAATGGACAAAGTCCGACAATTATTTTAAGACATTTTTATGTTTATACACTCTTTTTATAGACACAAATATTTAAGTAAATGCCCTGTTTATAATAAACAGTATTAAACAACATGTACCAGCCTGAATGTCCGGGAAAATCTTATAGAAGGAGGACAAATAATTTCTATGAAAATTTCTCGGATATTCAGGCCGGTAAATGTTGTTTAATACTGTTTATTATAAATAGTGCATTTACTTAAATATTTGTATCTATGAAAAGAATTCATAAACATAAAAATGTCTTAATATATATATAAATATATATATATATAAAATATATATATATATATAAATATATATATAAATATATATATATATATATATATATATATATATATATATATATATATATATATATATAAAGCAGATACTTTTATGTGTAGTGCACAATATTAAAAATATTAAAATAATATATAAGATAGAGCATTAATAATTTGAACATTTATTTAACTCTGTATAGCAAATACTTTTTTGTACTTTTTTGTCGACTCCTAAGTTTTCTTGGTTTCTTAGGGGTTTCTGCATTTAAATGGGAATATTTCCAACTTTTGATTTTTATAAATTTAGTTTTTATCATTTTTTTATATTCATTTCAATTTTTGTGTTATTTAAAAAAATTGAAAAGCGGTTTGAAAAATAAAATTGAAAAATAAAACTGAAAAAAAAAATTGAAAAAAGAATGAATTACCCATTTAAATACAGAAACGACTGTAGAATGGTTGGCACCAAGAAACATCGGAGATATAACTAAAAATGACATGGTATTTACAGTTATGTAAATTATACATACATATATATATATATATACATATATATATATATATATATATATATATATATATATATATATATATATATATATATATATATGTATAAAATGTCTGTCCATTCATATTTTCAGAATACAAGAGTCTGCTAGGGCGGCTAGTATCAACCCCTGTAGCAGACATCTGCCCAGGCACATTTCTCTTTGTTCATAATCCACTGATCCCACCTCTGGTTTATACTGCATCAATGATGAGCGAATTATGATTACAGTTTCTTTGAGAAAGCGCATAATCCATCATGATCTGTAGTTTGAAAAAAAAACGCCAGTACCCTCAAATCCTTGGTCACGTGTGATTTCGTGCTAGCACAAAGATTGACAGCATTCGAAAAGTTACCTCCGATCAAATTCACACGGCAACCTTAGGTCTACCAACATTATTGTTTTCATGCTCTTTCCAAAGGAGTCACACGCATTGCAAGCATGATGTTATAAAGTTCACCTTCCTAACAATGATAAGATTCGAGTCCGTTCCTATAACGAAGTTCCAATCACACGGATATGTTTCCATTATATATATATATATATATAAAATAGACTTTCCCCTTGATTTCCCAACGACCCTTTTTTCTTTACTTACGTTTTCGAAATATACGTCTCCTCAATTTAGAATTTATATTTCTTATTTCCAACCTTATTTTCAAACTTAAATGTTAATCTTAGCTTACATTCAAATTCAAAACGAAACTACAATACATTTAAAAACTTTTAACTCAAATAATACTCCACCCCAATAATAATATTTTAATAAAATCTGGTGTCAACCCAAAATATAAATATAATAATTCCAGCACTTGAAAATTGCTTTGGTATGAAACTCGGAGTTGTCCAATTAAAGTATGATATAATGTATATTTCTTAATATATATATATATATATATATATATATATATATATATATATATATATATGTCACTCTGTGTTTATCTAAAAATAAATACGCTAAAATTCACGTTCATCACCGACGGCTTAGTGGTAGAATTTATGACTGATGCCAATTCAGTCAAGTTTCGATCCTAGCTGGAATCAACTGGCCGTTTAGCCACACTGAAGAGCTGCGCAACAGTCTGTCTGTCTGTCTGTGGATGACAATATATATATATATTCCCGCGGATCTATGTAAAGGTTGAGAACTGGCGCGAGCTAGCTGCTTTTGATGAGGGTGAAAGGAGTCTCTGAGCTTTGGTTAGCAATATTTTTAGTGTTACATAATAAAACTTCAGAAGGGAAGGACAACTCATGGCAGCTTAACACGGTCATTATATTACATCCGTCTGCCGAGAGGCGTGTACTGGCTGATATTGACTGTGGTCTGGAGAGGTTAAACTCCACGATAATAACACATGAGGACTGTCGCTCGAAGTTTCTGTGGCAAGTATTTTGCACCGTTACTTTTTTATCGACAGATCCAAAAAGTGTGGACGGTCCAACACAAGCCTTCACCACTTGAAACAAATCATTGGTTTTCTGACAACTACATCTAATTAGTTCCACACATATCCGGCTACTGCGACAAACTCTACGAAACAACATCAACTACATCTTGGCATTTGAAAAGCACGAACTCTCCAGCACCAGAAAGAAAAACAGATCTGGTTGCATTGGAGCTCTAAGAAGTACAACATTGATATAGCTGCACTGAGAAGTAACCCACCAGTTGACTACATGAAACGAGAAAGCAAAATAAGATAGCTAACAATGTTCCTGCTGCACTTGGATACAATGCATTCTCCTGTACTGTTTGTGGCCTTTTGTGGAATTCTCGAGCCGGTCTGAAAAGTCATGCCCGTCATAGGCATGCAGATAATTAGTTCATGGTCGTCGGAATCTCATACATCGAACTTGATGGGAGAATCCATCATATATATATATATATATATATATATATATATATATATATATATATATATATATATATATGGGAGAATCCATCATATATATATATATATATATATATATATATATATATATATTTATATATATATGTATATATATATATATATATATATATATATATATATATATATATATATATATATATGATGGATTCTCCCATCGAGTTCGACGTATGAGGTTCCGACGACCATGAACTAATTATCTGCATATTGGCTCCTGAAAAAATTAATTTCGGTTGAGCTCTTTGGTTTGAGGTGTGAGTTTGTAAACAGTGACTATTTAACCTAATATTGCATGACTCTTCGGCAGAATTGAGTCACTGTCAGTCACTGTGTGTTTATCTAAATCTAAAAATAAACTCGCTAAAATTCACCTTCTTCCCTGCCGTGAGCCGACGGCTTAGTGGTAGAAGTTCCGACTGACGCCAATTCTAGAGGCAACCGGACGTATAGCCACACTGATGAGCTGCGAAACAGTCTGTCAGTGGATGACATATATATATATATATATATATATATATATATATATATATATATATATATGTGTGTGTGTGTGTGTGTGTGTGTGTGTGTGTGTGTGTGTGTGTGTGTGTGTGTGCGTGTGCGTGCGTATCTGTGTGTGTTTAATATAGCATATAGAATCCCGACAATATTTTATGAGATTTGACAAATGGAAAGTGTTTCATCGAAACTAGATTTGTTTACGCCTTTCGCCTTTCTTGGCTTCATCAGAAAAAGAAACACACATAAAGAAACAAATGTCTGTATGTATGTGTGTGTAGGCTTAAATAATGAATCATAGTATATTTTCCCTCAACATCTTCTTGTGATTAATGAAGGTGTGTGACTTTTTAAAAAAAGCCGTTGATATTTATTCAGTATCTTTGGGAAAAAATATATTAACTTTCAACATGAACTAAGAATTATAAAGAAATTATATCGATTTCCCATTTCGAGGCCTTTTTTGTTTCATTTTTAAAAATCAATTCACACCAAGTCAGGCGTCAATGCCACGAAACCACTATGTGCTACTCGGAGTGAAAGGGACTTTGAAAGGAACCGGAAAACACAACACTTAAAAGGGAATAAGGGATAAATCTCTATTCCTGTTGTAAAAACGGAGTATAATTGTGAATCAGACGAGAGTAATATAAGTAATATTAGTAATAATATAATATAATATAAATGCATGCTGGACAATTGAAAACGAAATATAATATAAAGTAAAACAAATTAAAACGAAAAGAATCGGTCAATTTGCCCATCAAAAAAGTAATAAAATTTTAACTTATGGAAATAAAATAATTTTTTTTTTTAATAGAACGGCACTCGACTTCGAGATACAAATGTCGATGGGAATATTCCGATAAGGTGCTAAGTTTCATGACAATGATGACTTGAAATGAGACCTTTCTATTTTGGTGCGATGGTGATTAATCACAACCTCGATCTTATCAGAACTCGGGAGAAATGGGCCTTACGATGTCATTGCTGGATATAACATTGTAGATAGGCTGACCTCTCAAAATACATCTGCCCTGTTTTCTAATCTCGGAGGAAATTCAATTAGAATCTTAAGAAAAGAACTCTCATTCATCTTTAAAAACTTACACGATTACTCTCCCAGACATACATACACATACACACAGATATTCTTTATAGATGCATCTGCGCCCCCACTATATATATATATATATATATATATATATATATATATATATATATATATATATATATATGTTAAATAGAAGAGAAAAACCGCAAACGATTTTGGTTTAAAAATATATATTATATTTTATTTTCTATAATTTTACAAAACGTGTTTCAGGCAAAGAATGGATATTTCTACATATTATTAAAAAGAATTAATCTTCCATACGTTTTTTTCGATGTTAAACATTCTCGATGTTAAACATTCTCTTTTTTGTGTTGTAGTGACAGAAATCTCTTCCTTGAACTGGCACTGAGAAAGTTCTTCTGCTTGAAGGGTAATAAAACAATTAAGATTGGTCCGAGAAGGGGCGAGGAAAGATATCTGTATTCTTGTCTTTCAATGTCCCCTGTGTGTTCTTAGATCTGTTTTTCCATATTTTTTGTATCGTGTGTGTTTTTGTTAGCATGCTTATGTAATGTATATTCCTCCATCGATACATACATACTGCCTTATTATAGGGAATTAATATACGCATATATACATGCACCCCCCCCCACACACACACATATATATATATATATACATACGTACACATACACACAGTTCCTATATTGTGTATGATTCGTGTGTGTGCTTTTCTCATTATTCTATTTGTTTTTGCATATATATATATATATATATATATATATATATATATATATATGTATGTATATATATATACATATATATGTATGTATAAATATATATATACATATATATGTATGTATAAATATATATATATATATGTATGTATAAATATATATATATGTATGTATAAATATATATATACATGTATATATATATATATATATATATATATATATATATATATATATATATATATATATATATATATATATATTTGTTCTTTTTTTTACATTCAACGAGGAGTTGCCCTTTGTTTTTTAAAATTTTCCAAAATTTACAAAACGATGTCTCAGGTACGGAACAATTTTTATCGGAATCTGTCTTACCGTTTAATCATTTCTTTGAGTATTTTTAACAATCTCTGGTCGTTATCAGGAACTTTCTTTTTGTCGGTGTAATTAAAGATTTATATATTCATAAAGTCTCGATATTTACTTAACCTAAAGGGCAATATTATGAAGTTGTTTCGATTTTTAAATTCTATTTTCTTTAGTCCTAGTTCCCACAAAATGTTTTGTCCTTTGTGTATACAGGGTGTGACAAAATATGTTTGGTTTGTTTTGTTTTACGGCATATCAACCTCAATGGGTTATTCCCTGTCGATAATTTTTGTTGCTGGTAATATTTTATTCTTCAAAAATCTATTACTGGTGGTAATTGTTTTACAAAAAGTATTTATTTTTACACTTTCATAGTGTTTCAACCCCAGTTTGGGGGTTAACTAATTTTCCCATAGCTGGGACCCTAACAGATTCTAATACACCAGGTCAGGGTGGACCTGGGAACACTAACAATTAAGAGGTGGTTCGACGCTCCTCAAAACCTCCTGATCAGAGGCCTTGCTTTTGGACGTAGTTTATCGTTTTACCCAGGAAGCGGATGTAGTTTATGGTCATACCCAGGACGGGACAAAAATATGTACTTTCACTTTAAATGCCAATAACTGTAGTGTTTTATTGACATGATTAAAATTTAGAAATATCAATGTTTATTGACTTAAAAGAACATATATATATGTATATATATATATATATATATATATATATATATATATATATATATATATATATATATATATATATATATGTATGTATGTATTAAGAAATATAGTCTTAATGTGTGCTATATTTATGGGATAAAGTGCTCAATATCAGAGATAGAGCGTGTGTAAAACAACTTTTTATTACGTTAATAAAAACACCGATCAAAATAAAAATAATAAATAAATAAATATATAAGATAAGAAATAAAAATAAAAACAAGCAAAATAATTAAACCCAAATAAATAAACAAATAAACGACTTCCGGTAAAATAGCCGCCATAATAGACAACCCTCAATAATCTATATAAACAAATTTTTACTACGTTAATAAAAACACCGATGAAAATAAAAAATAAAAATAAAATAAATATAAAGGATAAAAAACAAAAATAAATTAAATAAAAACAAGAAAAATAATTTGACACAAATAAACAAATAAACGACTTCCGGTAAATATCTGCCAAAAGAGACTACCCACTGACCCATATATATAAATAGCCGAGAAAAATAACAGCACTCGTGGCCTGACGATTGCATCTAGCATGAAACAGACTGTCACCTCTAAGTGTTAACTTCTATATTCACTTTTACATATATATATATATATATATATATATATATATATATATATATATATATATATATATATATATATATATATGTATACGAACATAAGCACAGGCATAGGCGCAGACATACTCACGCACGTACACACTCTCACAGATACACTCAGCACATAGAAAAAGAGAAAAACCAACCTAACATTGATAATAAGGGCATCACAACCAACTCATGAATTAATTCATCAAACTTAGTACAAATATAAAGATAATTCTCAATGAGAAAAATAATAGTTGAAAATATATATTAATTCAAACGTTCTTATAGTGGATACTTGTATTTGAAAGAGTGGTCGCCATTTAAACTTTACTTTAAACAGTGTGTATTGCGTCTATCGCTTTACGAACTAGAGAAATTTTGATAAAGAGAATATTCTATCCGCCAGGGTTAGAACCTGTCGCCTCCTTTGTAGAAGAAACCCTCGAAGAGTGCCACGGCACAGAAAGGCTCTAATTTCTCATTTAACACCTTCCACATTAAGATATTTTCCTCAAAATCTCAGATTTGTATCCGTACACAAAGAAATTTCTAAATAATTATTTCATTTATTTTTAATCCGATATTTTTATTACTTCTAAACTTATTACGCCGGAAACTCGTATTTAAAATAAAGCGCCCCACATTTATTTTTATTTTAAACAGTGTGTATATCTTGTATCAGTAATAAATATATACCGGATGTGTATGTATATATATATATATATATATATATATATATATATCTGGTGTAATAGTAAAATTGTCCAAATCGTGTAACAACATGGGATAATTGTCCATCCCACAAAATGCTTTATATCTAAAAATGAGTGAGCTTATTGAGTTTCTTTTCTCCTGGTTTTCAGATAAGACGTTTAGCCCCCTTGACATCAGCTGAAACTAAAACAGATTAAAATCGGTTTGTTTCAGCCTCACTATGTCTTCCCGACTGAGCAGTGATGAAACGAAAAAGATCATTCAGAGCTTCATTATTAGTATCATCATTCATACTCTGGCTGCTATCTTCAAAACCCATCAAAAGAACGGTAAATAAGTTTACAAAATAAGAGACAGTAGAAAGGAAATCTGGATCATTCGGTCACAAAAGGAAGAGGGATCGCCATTCCAACTTAGAGCTAACTACATTTTTATTGTTCAAAGTATAGTCTAATAATGTTATAAAAACCGCGGAGAATTCCAGTAATATATCTTTAATCATTTCTAAGATACAACGGTTCAATTTTAATCTAACAATTTGGTCAATTTTGCTGTTACACGATTTTGACAGTTTTTTGCTGTTACAGCCTGTATAAAGCAATAAATCGTTGATAGAAAATATGGGTATGTTGTTAGAAAAATATTTATATATTATTGATATGTTCCTTTCGGACAATGCTGTCATAATTCACACATCCTTCTCAATCGAGACAAAACGTTAGTGTGAACGAGATAGCGATTATATGGATAGGACGGGTTTCAGGACCTATCCATATTTGTAAGCTCTGAGTGGCACTTGAGATACACCAGCTGGTACCAGTCGCTCTGAAGACGACACAGCCGCGTCAAGCTTTCAACGATATCAACGTGAATGATCGACCATTTATGTAAAAAAAGCCAACGCCTCCTATGTTACCACGCGGAAACAGCTTGAGCACGATCCTCTCCCGCCACACGTCTCTCCCTGAAAATTCTCCATTTACGTGCCGTGTCCTATAATACATTGTCTGACAGGTACGAGATGAATCGTGGTTGGCAGTTTTTTATTATGAAGCCCACTGCGAATTATCCCACGCCGATATACGAGTTATCTCGTATTTGATATTTTTGAATATATCATTGTCTACGGGTACCAACGAGGAGTTCACTGGCAGTGATAATCTTAGTATGAAATCAATGTTAAGATTTCAGTTGACGCTATAACTTCACTCATAAAAAATGTTATTGCCTAAGTTGGATCAATATGTCAGATTTCGTAATTGACCTCCGGCAGACATCGACCTAATGATCTGGGTGATCATGCCTCTCCACAATTTCCTTCGCTTTGTCATTCTACATGATGTTTGTCCAGTATTTACATTAGTCGGACTATTGTCCTCATCTTTGTCGCCATATTTGTCACAACGTTTCGGCCGTTGTACGCTCCGGCCTTCTTCAGGTTGTTGGAATTTCGAACCGAACCCTTTATTTCGATCACTGGGGTAGACTGTTCTAGTTCCACGAGCCATGTTTGATGGATGTCAATTATCAGTTATCTCCTGCTAATTTTCCCTCTGAAAGTTCTCCACTGCCTGAACCGGGTATTGAACTCACACTCTTTGGGTCTGTCACTGGATCTAACCAACGCCTTTATCCACTGTGCCATGTGTCCTTGAGGACAACCACCTGAAGAAGGCCGGAGCGTACAACGGCCGAAACGTTGTGACAAATATGGCGACAAAGATGAGGACAATAGTCCGACTAATGTAAATACTGTACATAATATCTCGTCTCAGAAATATAGACAGACTATGATGTTTGTCATTTAATTTTCCTTCGCATTCCCTCTTCTTTCTTCCAAGTCAACAAGCTAGTTCGGTATTTTCACATGATGCTAAAAGATTGCTTTTAAAATTTGACACTCACCGGAGATATGACCGTTCCGTCATCCATTTAAATCAAACTCGTTACGTAGGTGACACGCTCTTTCGTACTGATAATCTTGGATTTTATGTCCTGTAAGTGACCAGTTCTCCAAATTCTCGTTCCTCCTTAGTTTCATAGACAGTTCAGCTCTGTTTCAAATACTAAAAAGTGTCAGTTTTGTTCCCATTTCCAATGACATTCCTATGTTACTCAATCCCCGTCCATGATATTATCTTCTTCGTACGAAAGTCCATTCTACCCACAGGAAACTGCCGGTCTATTTTCACGCGTGGCTTTGCTACATATGAGTTCCTATAATTGTTCTTTTAGTATCTGTTATCTATCTGAGTGTGTATGGGTGTTTTGTTATTATGAATTCGCCTTCCGAAGATAAATCTTGGTAGAACATACTTCTATTGGGATTGACTTGCTGTTAATTAAATACAACGAGGAAACGAGTCTTTCTTTTGTGCCATTTAGTATTTTTTTACTCGCGCGATTCGTTTTTAATATACATAAAGGGTGTTGGACCGATTTTAAATGTGAATTGCGTTTAGAGCGTCTAATGTTATTTTTTTTCTTTTTCTTTCAGATTTAACAACTTAAGTCTTTGGCAATTTCAACCATGGAAAGATTAACACTCAAACAACGTGTTAAAGTTATCGAAGCCTATTACAAATATGGACGTTCAAACAGAATTTGAATGAAAAGTTCCCAGGTCTAATCTTCTCTCGAAACAGCGAAGTCAATTGGCCACCACGATCGTGCGACTTGACGCTTTTTGATTTCTTCCTTTGGTAAGGTCTATGCCAACAAGCTAACAACAATTCAACAGTTGAAGGATGAGATAATAGAGATGGAGAGATAAGAGATAATTTGTGAGTCGAGGAGCAACTTTGCAAAGACGTCATCAAACATTTTTACCACCGAATGGAGGTGTGCCACCGAAGCCTTGGCAAATATTTGAGCGATATCATTTTTCACACACAGTTGCCATGACTTAAATAACATGATCCAAAAGAAAAATACTGAATTCTAAAATTAGACACATATAAACTAGTGGTAAACAAATACGTGGATATTCTAAATCTACATAAATATTTCAACAGTTAAAAATATTTCTTAAAATATTTCTTGAGTTATGGTCAAAAAACCTTTTAAACAACATTTAAGACACTATCATCAGTCTTCCACCAAAAATTCAAACAAAGTCGCATTGCACATCACGTGACATGCACGCTTCACGAAAAAAACGCTGTAAACAAACGCTGTAAACAAACACACAAACACAGTATCTCATTTGATTTCTGAGGAAAGACCTAGGTGGTCTGAAATATTAAATAAATAAATATATACAAAAACACAGAAATAAATACTTTCATAAAAAA
>OZ038490.1:63726598-63791598 GCA_964036315.1 Acanthosepion esculentum
TTCAAATATTTATATATAAAATGGCGGTTTCCGTATAAGAATACAAGTTCGATTTCGACAAACAGTCAAGACGGTCAATGTAAATATTGCTGTTCAATGAATAACAGCATTTTATTAAATAAATAATATCTATAAAAAATAACATATAAACGGAATTTATATATATATATATATATATATATATATATATATATATATATATATATATATATATATATGTATGTGTGTGTGTGTGTGTGTGTGTGTGTGTGTGTGTTTGTTTGTATAGATACGGATATATAAACTTACTCATTGTTTATGTAATACCCACCTCCTTCAGTAAAAAAAAATAAATGCCATGGAGTCTTTTATGATAAAAAAATGAAGAAATCAATCCATAATTACATTAATTATCATCATTGCAACAATTTAAACATCATAACAAACAAAAAAATAAGGACGAGGTTTAATTTCAACAACGTTATACCTTCTTCAAAAGGACTTAGGTACCATTTACCATAGTAGCATAAGAAACAAATGCCTTTATATTTTAATAGAATTCACTGGGTGCCAAAAGACATTACGTTCATTAAGTCCAGAAAAGTTCATTTTTTTATTATTATCTGTAAATATCTATTGCTCGTTACCTTATATTAGTTGCTGATGTGCGATTTAATAGTGCTATTAGACAAATATCAAGTTAATCTACGAGATTATGCAGTAATTTGCAGAACCAATCTCTAAGTTATTTGACTTTTTTATAGTTACTAGAGGAACATTATCCAAGTAGACAAAAAACAGATAAACATTTTTAGTTCGTTTAAGTTCTTGTTTCGCTGCAGTTGGGTAATTACATCTAATCACAGAAATTTTGTTAGCATGTAATATGTTTCATTTCTTTGTTTTTATCGATAAAAGATATGGATCTAGGTATTAGGTTTTTGCAATCTTTTCTCTTGATAAGTAATTTATTATGCAATTGGTTTCGGCAGAAGTATATCAAATATGTTCCTATTTATTTTCGTATTATTGTTATTTTTATATTTCTAAGGATTTTATGTTTTGAAGTATCTTTGTTTACCAATAGAATATTTATATATAAAATATCGCACAGAGGGTGCTCATGGTAATAAAACAGTGTTCGATCTGATAAAAATAGAGTTGAAATTTATACTAAGAAATAAATAACTTCTTAATAACTAGTAATTGACCACATGCAAAAAAATAAAACACGAACAATTTGCCTAAATAACTGTAAAATATTATATAATTTTATATGAAGACAATATTCCAAATATTATTAGCAATGATTATATTAAAACTATAATAAACAAATATAAAATAACATCGGAACAGGGTGAATGGATGTATGTTTAGACAAGGAATGGCGGGTGGCTAAACGTTTGTATCTGTATATATATATATATATATATATATATATATATATATATATATCAGTGTTGACTCATTCGACACTGATATATATATACACCCGATTATATCTATTTCAAAGCAAAAAAAATATTTGGTAGTCCGTCGTTTTCGTTCTTGACTTCAACTGGATACCTAACTGTTTTGACTCCGTACCACAAAATATTAACCGAAATACATTTCGTAGATATAGTTCATAATAAAGACGAGAGAAAGAAAAAAGAAAGAAAAAAACAGAATTAAATTAAGTAAAAAAAGAATGAAATACAATTAACGTGGCTAGTCGGACTGCGTAGGTCTGACCCCTATCAAAACTGGAGACATACTTAATAGGCAATGTATTATTTGCTTTAATTTTTAATAAACTTTTAAAAATCTCAAATGACTTGTATGCACTGTTTTTCAAAGAGCGCATTTTTATTTCAACTTATTGTTTTAAAAGGTCCATTTTAAATAATTTATTCCGTACAGTATAATTTGTGTTAGCTGAATTTATCAATTGAAAAAATACAAATTTTATTTAGCCCGACTTAAACATCGGCGAAAATCAAAGAAAATGGCAGCCATAACTCGTCGATTGGAGGGTTGTGTTGTGGAGTGTGACTGGGGTAGTGTTGAGGAAGTATGGTTACAATCGGCGGTACTGCTTATAAATGTAAAATAAGTTAGCCTAAAAATTCACCGAGAGAGAGATACATAAACACTCTAACACATAGACATATATGCAAACATACACTCGAGATAGATACACACATTATTTTAAAAAACAACTTATCTGGTTAGTGAATTCCACTAACCCTAATCGCAAACACATAAATGTAAATGGGTATTTTTTAATTTCATACACAATGATTTGAAAAAAAATTATATATTCTAGTTAGAGTAAAGGAATCATTTTAGCATCTAAGTTATACCAATAGTATATTTGATCAAAGATTGTAATGAGCCCAAGAAACATTGATCGTCAATGATATATATATATATATATATATATATATATATATATATATATATTTCGTTTCAACCTTTGGAAGTAAAACCTGATGATCCGCGGTCCTTTAAAATGGCTGTGGTGAAATAATTTATTATATGGAACCTTAAAGTGGTCTGTTTTTATTTAAATTATTAGCTCTGATTTACATTGAGCTCTCTAGATTTTATCCCCCTTGGGTCTACCCATACGGATTACCTAGTTTTTCGTAAACTAAATATATATATATATATATATATATATATATATATATATATATATATATATATATATATATTTATATATGTGTGTGTGTGTGTGTGTGTGTGTGTGTGTGTGTGTGTGTGTGTAATTTGGCAGCAACTTTTCTTTTAAACATGTAGTATTGAATGTTAAATACAACATAGTTTTGCATATTTTCTTTTGAATTTTCTCATATTCTCTAATGAGACTTTTTATTTGAAAATGATTTCGAAATATGTATTGTCCATACGATGACCTAGCGCTTTCGAACATCATTGTTCATCTTCAGGGTCAATATTTTTAGTCAAAATTGTTTTTTTTTTAAACAAACATTTGCCAATTATCTTGTAGCGTAATCATATTGCTACTTTTTTACAACGTTTTTAGTTTGTAAAAAAAGTTAGATTTGAAATTGGTCATCTTGCCGTCCACAAATCGGCAGATCTAACCTCGTAAAAAATCAGTTGTTAACTCATTATTTAAAATATCCGTCATTCGCAGGAAAAATCATTGAACACCAATGACAGACATACCAACCGTCCGCAATCTGTGCGTAAAAATACATATTTTTTTGCTATTTATACGCTATTTTAAAAAGAAAATATACATTTTCCAAACATAGCGATTTTATTTCGGTAATCACGGGGCAACTGATTTTTAAATAGTTTTGCATCTTAGTTCACTGCAACCACAATAGTGTTTGAACTTATAAAACCTATTTGTTTCTACTGTGGAATGTACAGTCTCTTCGATTAGTTGTAATATCCTAAGACGGCACATTCAGCCTCCGCTGGAGCCACGTTTTTGGGCCGACGTCCAATATTAAAAAGTATTTTCTAAACATTTATACGACCTTTGACTATAACATTTCGCTAATCGACCACAAATTACCAATTGACTCAGACTAAACAAAACAAAAAATGTTTTAAAAATAAAAGTTATTGATTAGTCTATTGTGCCAAATTCGAGGAAAATATTTTCGAAAAAAAATTGTATTAATTCGCTCGACTAATATTTGTCTGCTTACTGTTTTGTAAATACAACTTAATTGTTTCATGAATATGTCACTTTAAAATATTTGTATATTGTTGTTTTGATTTCTGGAGATTTTTGCTTGTGTCGGGATTATTGTTGTCAAATATCTAATCTTATCAAATATACACATTTTATTGTAACGACATTTGTTTCCCTAGTGACATCATAGTAGAGTGGCCTGATAAAAATCGTATAAAGAAGCGCCTTAATTATTAATTAATTTAATTAGAAGTGTTACTAGTACCATTGTGATGATGATCATCATCACACACATACACGCATACTTACGCAAATTCAAATTATATAACAACAAGCATTCATTGGATAATAAATCAACATTACCGTGTAATGCGACAATTTTATAATCGCTATATTTTCATGTAGTCGATTTTGTGCACTTTTTGGAGAATCGGATCCCAGAAGTTTTTCGTGAGTCTCCCCAAACCTCGCTCGCTGATTGTTCAATGCCAACCAATCAGATTGTCTGCACGTGAAGAGTGATTCTTCCCGCGTAGCGCTTTCGGAGCCGATGATCGCCTATATAAGCAAAGAATATTCTTAGTAAAATAGGAGATTTCAGCTGCCACAGGAATCTACGACAGTTGAAACCATGCGCCAATATTCTCACTCACATGCTGAATATTCCCTATACTCACATAACCTTTTTTTATTACACAGCAAAACTGTTGAAAACATTTATTACCAGAAACTATTACAACCTTATTTCTTTCAGTGAACTTTGGAACAATTGATAGTTAAAGAGAGACAACTCTTGTTTTACTCAATGCATGCTTTTCTTTCACATCCTTGTTTGTACATCTTGTTAAATACAAATTTTATGTGTAATGATGTTTTTGGCATATCCTCTTTTTCTTCACGACAGTTTGGTTTCTTAATCTAAGTTAAATAAATGTGGTGAAGTCCGCCACACCATCTAACGCAAAATTAACTACAGTATGATTGGTAACTAAAACAGTTCACCCAAAAAATCTTTCTGGTGATAAGGGTCGATTGACACGCATCAGAATTCAAATAAATACCTGTCATAGGGTGGATGAACCTTTGGTTGCGTCAACGGCTGACAAATTAGGGTATACTCGGTGTCATAATACTCTGTGCTGCGAATGGGGATGATTACACTGGGCGGAGGTTTTCCAAGACTGAACTTCCAGGGTGGAGGGTACGCTTGATTGAATCAACGACAACGTGTCCATGAGAACATCAGCTGTGGTTTTACTTGGAGAGAGGTGAGTTCCGCTAAGGTCTACTTGCCCAAGTGTATCTACACATAAGTGAATACCTATATAGGTTACAACATAGATAAATGGGGGCGGAACTGATTAGGTGCGCGGCGACCATACAACTACACGCGGCCGTGGGCCTGATGATTATGATGATGATGATGATGATGATGATGATGATGATGATGATGATGATGATGATGATGATGATACAAATACTGTAAAAAATTATATGTATGTTTTATACATAATAAAAACGACATTGATATGAGGAGTTATTTGTAATATTACAAAAGCTTGATTTACACTGGAAAGATATTCGAGTAATCCGAACTTTTACTTATAAAGTTCGCATTGTTTGGAACAAGGTTTCAATAATGTGGTACCAAATGACTGGTGAGATTAATTTGTTTTTTATCGAGAGGTACCAAAAGACTGGTAGGATTAATTTATTTTTTATCGAGTGGTACCAAATGACTGGTGGGATTAATTTGTTTTCTATCGAGTGGTACCAAGTGACGGTTGAGATTAATTTGTTTTCTATCGAGTGGTACCAAATGACTGTTGAGATTAATTTGTTTTCTATCGAGTGGTACCAAATGACTGGCAGGATTAATTTGTTTTCTATCGAAGGGTACCAAATGACTGGTAGGATTAATTTTTTTTTATCTAGTGGTACCAAATGACTGGTCGGATTAATTTGTTTTCTATCTAGTGGTACCAAATGACTGGTGGGATTAATTTGTTTTCTATCAAGTGGTACCAAATGACTGGTGAAATTAGTTACTTTGCTATCGAGTGGTACCGAATGACTGGTGAAATTAATTTCCTATAGAGTGGTATCACGTGAATGGTGAGGTCAATTTGTTTGAAATCGAGTGGTACCAAATTACTGGTGAGATTAATTTGTTTGCTATCGATCATGGCCGAATAATACTTTCATTTACGAGGATCACTCAAATTTAGTTCGTATATAGAACGCATACCATTCTACGAAGATCAATGAGAATCTCAAAAATATGGTTACAATACGTTCTTTCTCTCTTTGATACTTCTGTGGAATGAATGTTTGATTTTCATTCTATATTAGAGATCTAAATCCTAGAAATTTAAATAAGAAATTTAACTTTCAGATAAACACAACAATTCTTTTTCTTTGAAAATAATGAACACTACAATATTTGTCTTGCAATAAATAACGCCCTGATGAAGATATTGTGCTATGTCGAAAGTACACGGAAAAACTAATTTCTAAACACAACGGTTTTCTCTCGTTCTTCAATAACAACACCAAAAAGCTTGTCCGTGAATATGAAAGGATCCAATTGAAAATAAATAGAAAAACAAGTCTAAATTATTCAGTGGAACATGTCTCAGTGAAAACATACTGACAAAATGTACGCATTTATATATATATATATATATATATATATATATATATATATATATATATATATATATATATATATATATATAGAGAGAGAGAGAGAGAGAGAGAGAGAGATGTATATATTCTCACCCACACAAGACAGACATGCTTGCAGAGATGTTGAGTTTCCAATCTTATACACACACTAACACAAATATATGCACATACACTCATTAGACAAACTCCAAAAAAAGAACTAAAAGATAACATGCACTTAACACACATATCCCATTCCCATCAAGCAATAAAACTCTCAAAATGGCCAAGGAGGTAATTCTGAAAGTCAGAGGTCGCCCATCCTCTATCTTAAAAACAAGTTGAAAAAGGCCGTTTAAACCAACACAAAGACTAACGAAAATTAACGAGAAAAAAAAACATATGGAATCTACAGATAAATTTCTATTTCTTCAGAGACAGTCATTTACTCCTGTAATTCACTGCTACTGGCAAGTAGGGATTTTTTTCTCTTGATGATGACCATGAGAGCCGAAACTAGTGGAGAAACCTAATTGAAATAATAAAACAAGAAAATATTAATATACAACAAAGTGTGTCCCAAAATTAAAATTTTTAATATTTTTTATTGTACAAAGCACACACACACACTCAATTTAAATTATGGCGGAAATTGAAAATGTGCCTTCCAGTGACTGTAATATTAAATGTTGGTGTTAAAGGGAACTAAATGCATTGACTGATGTTCATTTTTTTTTAAAAGGATTTGGCCTCTTTAAGGTGTGTGTGTGTGTGTGTGTGCATGTACACACACACACACACACACACACACATATACATATATATGCGTGTGTGTATATATACATATTATTTAACCTAAGTGAATATCAGTGTAGATACACACACACACACACACACACACACACACACACACATATATATATATATGTATATATATATTAGTGTAGTTTGAGATCAGTGATTTAAAATGTGGAAGAGATACCCCTGTCCTACCCCTAGGCTATCATCTCACGGCAGAGAGAAACGGAAATTTTAACTTTTCTATGCGAAATAGGGAAGTAGCCAGGTGAAATACGGCAGTAGTCAGGCGAGCTTAATTCATAGTGATATATATATATATATATATATATATATATATATATATATATATATATATATATATACTAGTGTAGTTTGAGATCAGTGATTTAAAATATGGAAGAGATGCCCCTGTCAACATGAAAGAGATGTAATAGGAATGCGTATATACAAACTACACGACTAACAGTTCATTTAATATTCCTGCAATTTCAATAACAACCTATTCAGACCTGTATCGTTGGCATGGCAAAATACTATTACAGGGTAAGATATGACTTGGTAAAAATACATGTAACATATCTACTGATTCCTTAATGACGCCAATCGGTCACGCAGGTAAAAAAAATAATAAAAAAAGAACGCCATGATTCACCTTTTGCCCTTTAATTGGGTCAATCGGTCTAGATTTATTAAGTAAATGGTGGAATTAAGAAGTGTGTCGCATCTTTTGTCTTGAATAAATAACCGAGTGGGAATTCTGCTATTCATTCTACTGCCAACGGAAAATGACTGATCTAAAATAAATCTTGATTTTGCCATAGTAGACAAAGGTGGGCCATCTGTCATCGTCTATTTAATATCCTTTTCAATTCAATATACTATAAATTCAATCTGCTGCGATGGAAATAACAAAAAAATCTATCTCAGCGTTGCCGGCTCATACAATAGGCTGATCTCAGTTGTAGAGACATTGGTTTCACAACAGTAGCGGAGACTCGCGGAGTGAGATATCTTGGTATATTTAACGGCAAAACAACGGATGATAATTTTTGCAATTATTCGTGAATTATATGCACTCGTGTACAATACGCACCCATAATTTTGAGTCAATAATTGAGTGCATATATATATATATATATATATATATATATATATATATATATATTAATATATAATCGTATAGATTAATATATATATATATATATATATATATATAATCGTATAGATAATCGTATAGATTAATATATAATCGTATAGATATAATATATTAATATATTAATCGTATAGATTACAATATTTCTGGAAACAATGTTTATAATATATTTAAATTTTATAACGTATTCTTCGATCTTTTGACTTGTATAATAAAAATCTTTTTCACGCTGTCACATGATAAAAATCTTCGCCATGCACGTGATAACATCATCGCGTCTTTTGAAATTAAAAGGATTTAAACGTTTATTTAGTTTGTAAAATCTTTAGCAACATGATTACGCTACAAGACAATTGGCAAATGTTTTTAAAAAAATTTTGACTAAAAAATTTTGACCCTGAAGATGAACAATGATGTTCGAAAGTACTAGGTTATCGTACGGACAATTTTTATTTCGATATCATTTTCAAATAAAAAGTCTCATTAGAAAATATGAGAAAATTCAAAAGAAAATATGCAGGACGATGTTGTCTTTAACATTCAACACAGCATGTTTAAAAAAATACACACACACACACACACACACACACACACACACACACACACAAACACAATGGGATGAAACAAATATTCGTACACATACAGATTTTTTAAATTTATTATATTATCAACTAATGAATATACATTCTAGAATATTCCAATATTGAATATTAAAGCAATTTAATTTATTCATCTGTGTACAGTTAATTATATGTAATGTATGTTTATTCATTAGTTGGAAGTACAACATATTAAAAATTTGTATGTGTACGAATATTAGTTTCCCCGTCTGTGTGTATGTATATAGTCATCGACAGACTGTTTCAGCTCTTCAGTGTGGATAGACGTCCGATTGCTTCAAGCTTGGATCAAAATCTAACCGATTTGGCATCAGTCAGAGGTTATCGTCTCACGGCAGAGAGAAAAGGAAATGTTAACGATTTCTATATGAAATACGGTAGTAGCCAGGCGAGCTTAATTCATAGTTAAAGGGCAATGCGTGAATAGCCCATGTTGGGGAAAAATTATTTGTATCTATCGCTACTATCATGCTCGAGATGGCTACATTCCTTGGTTCCTCCAGGTCCAACATTCACGGCTAGGGCACGGCATGCCATTTACATACTATCAAACGAACCACATTCTTTCCGTATTCCATCGGCAATAAGTAAATTCCACTCAAACAGCTTATTCCCGTGAAACGCCACCCTATAGAACAGATTTCCAAGAAAATGTTTTTCCCAATCACTCTGATCTTAATTTAGCGACAAGAGGTATCTTCACATCCTATCCAAATAAACTCCCTTCACGAAACAACTTAGAGTGGTCCCCGTGCCTTGCACAGCGTCAAACTTACCTAAAAATATGTATGTACAGATATGCAAAAAAAATATATGTATATATTCTTGGGTCGATGTGTAGTTATATCATCCTCCTCCTCCTCCTCCTCCTCCTCCTCATCATCATCATCATCATCATCATCATCATCATCATCCCTTTGACTTCTGTAATGGTAAGGGGTTCTGAAGGTAGAATCCACACTATGGTCTATCAACGGCAGCCATCAGTAAATATATATATATATATATATATATATATATATATATGTATATATATATATATATATATATATATATATATATATATATATATATATATATATATATATATATATATATATATATATATATATATAGAGTCAATGTCAGAGATAGAGCGTATTTAAATAAAAAGCGGATGGTGATGTCAACACCAAACGGCAACAGGCCTGAAGATCGCATTCAAGCATGAAGCAGTGTGTTGCCGCTTGGAGCTAAGATCTGTGTACAATTATATATATATATATATATATATATATATATATATATATATATATATATATATATATATATATATATATATATAATTCTGTATTTGTGGAAAAATCCCTCTTTTATATGTTTCATTAAAGACGACTAACAGGGTTGTGTGCGTTTAGGCTTTATACTTAATATCAGTCGTATTTAATTAAACATATATATATATATATGTGTGTGTGTGTGTTTGTGTGTGTGTGTGTGTGTGTGTGTGTTTTATGAAAACACAAACATTATTGTTCAAGTAAATTGAAAATTTGACATTGAAAGTAAATTGAATTGAGTTCGGTGAGCCGCTTGCGTATTTGGTGTGGAGAAAAATGCTAAAATTCCTTTGCTTTCTGTCATGCTACGATGATCCTAGTGTTAAGATATCTGACTGATGTCAAATCATTCAGGTTTCGATCCCGGCTTAAAGCAATCGGACTTCTCGTCGTAGTGTGTCTGATATATATATATATATATATATATATATATATATATATATATATATATATATATATATATATATATATATCCATCCTTACACACACAGGAATTAAAGTGATTATGCACTTACTTATAAAAAAACGCAAAGTACTGCTTCAGTACTTGCCTTATTCACCCTCACTCTCTCTCTCTCTCTATATATATATATATTGTAAATACATGTATATTGTCTTAATTGCCATTACCTATATATAAACAGAAATATGTGTCTGTGATAATCCCTCTTAAATCGATTAAAAGGAACACTTTTCATTATTCTTACATGATACGGTTTTAAATTCTAAAATAAAAATAAATGTTCCATAAATATACGATGAATATAAAACTTTTTTGCTTAATGGTTTAGAAAATGGCTTGCCAGAAATTATATCAGATACATAGTAGATAATATGCCATATATATGATCAGAATGTGATACGAATTGATTTTAAAATACAGTTTTTTAATTTCCGCATTTGTGCGACTCGTGAAATATTCGCGAAGATTATACCTTTTAAACAAGACTGGCGCCATTTTGTCTCCGACCTCCGCCAGTCAATTTTCATACAATTTTTATACAAATGACAGTTGTTTTACCTTAATTTGAGAAAATCTATATGTATTCACTTTCATTATCTTGTAGGAAAAATTAGAATTAGCACTACTCAAATAAGGCAATGATATCTTATAGCGAAGTTTCCTTTTTTTATTCATTTTTTTTTTTGGAATTGGCGTTGGAGGTGGACGCTGACGTACAAACGCAGTTACTGGAAGAATTTCATCACCTGCTTTGCGCATGCGGAAACTGGTTGTTGAATGTCGATATTAAACTTATTTGACAAGGCAGAAGGCAAGGGAGTACCAAGTGACAAGCTCGGTCAAATACGGCAGCGGCAAACTTCGCCAAAGAAACAAACACTCAGTGAGGCATGAGTATGTATGTGAGAGAGGGAAGGAAAAGAAAACAGAGGAATGATGTTGAAGGAAATGGAAACGATTTTGAATCGAAGAATTAATAATACAGGAAGACGGAATTTCGGATGCGCAAATGATGAATTATAAGCAAAATTGTTATCACGAGTTGATAGAGGCGACTACCTTTTGTGTTATCGTTTCGTATAGGCAGATTATTCTTTTTATCAGTCTTCATCTGTCTATCTATTCAGATAGATAGATAGATAGATAGCTATCTATCTATCGATCTCACTTTGTGCATATAGTTTTAATTATCTTCGTCATAGCATTTACATATATATTTTTCTCTGGGATATATATATATATATATATATATATATATATATATATATATATATATATATATATATATATTTAAAGACATTTATGATATGTTTAACGTTCTTTTTATAGATACAAGTATTTAAGCAAATGCTCTGTTTTATAATAAACAGTATTAAATAACATTTGCTTAAATACTTGTATCTATAAAAAGAACGTTAAAACATATCATACATCTCTTTAAATAAATTGTCTGACTTTGTCCAATTCAAATATATATATATATATATATATATATATATATATATATATATATATATATATATATATTGCGGCTTTGATTATTATAAATTTACCATAGGAGAAAGAAAACAGTAATGATTCCTCAACCCGAGCCATATTAATTAATACAACTTGCCTACACAATCATCGCCTACTGAAGTGATTGTTTTTTGTCTCAGTGTAATCTAAGATAAATAAATACCTATATTATTATATTATAAATACCTATATTATAAGCGCCTACCGTAGCGCAATGGCTACCAATCTGTCCTTGTTGACCAGTTCGCTGTTGTACTGAGTTCGTTACAGTTCGAGTGATCTTCCATTGCGATCTTATGCATGTCGGAAATAATTTAAATATGACTGTTAATTATTTTGACTGTAGTTGTATATTTTAATTTCATGTCACGTCAGGACGTAGGCGATGATAGCTCTCCACACAGTCCTTTCTCTTTCTATCTGTGAATTGCCATGACTTCTTGGAAAGATAATAGAATGGATATCCATTGCCTTCTTCACGGTTTTAAATTCAGATTTTCTTTCTCTTATGAAAGTTACTACCCAAAGCAAGAGAGCCAAGTCCACTCTATTATTTAACTCATAGATTGAGGGAGATTAAGCTCAAAGTGAGAAAGTGAAGGCCGCGAATTTACCTCGATTCTACGTTCCGTATTATTTTTTGCTAATGTTCACATTATACAAGGCCCAAGAGCCACTCAAGTGAGAGGGTTACTGAAGTGCTCTTTATGAGGATATTTGGAAGAGATAACGGTTATCCATAGACATTAAGTGGTTAAGTTTTTAGTGTACGGGAAAGCATCCTCTTGGGTTGCACAAATAAGCGGTTCGCAGAAAGAAGCTGTTCGAGTGAAACTAATGAAGAACGAAGGAATGGAGTTGGTTCTTCCGAGTGTTCGGAGTAGGGCGAGTCTGAGCTGTGAAGACCAGAACTTGAGGAAATAATGAATGTAGCTCGTCGGAACATTTGCCATGGAAATAGGGATATGGTAACGAGAGGCTTGTGAGGTTTCGTTTATAAAGAATGGAGTGTAGGGTGGAAAATAATTCGTCACCTACAAGGACGCTTTCGGGCTCTTTTGAGACTGGTCACGTCATTTTTTAAAATGTTCTGGCTCCTTGCAAAGGCAGAACAGATCAGAAGGATCCAGTTACTTACTAGAGTGGCACAAGTAACCGATCATCATCCCAGCATTTTTAGAGATGAATCGTATATACGAATTCTCTTTGGGGTCTGCGGTAAACATAGGCGTCCAAAACAAAGGGAGACCCTTAAGTGAATATCTGTTCATCGCGATAGATGGACATTCAGGGTCTTCTAGTTGATAATGAAAAGTTACTAGCTTGATTCTTGAATGTTACAAAACACTTTGCTCCCACTGTTAGTGACGGTCAGATTAGGTGGTGAACTAGAATTTGGAGGTGCATCTATATACAGTTGTATCACCTGTATAGAAATTCATTAATGATAGAAAGAAGTAATCGAAGAGCGTTTGCAAGAGGAAAATGTATTAATTCATGTATTATAGGTTGGGGGCGCGGCTTGGGTTGAGGAATCGGAGAGCCGAGTTCGAATTCCATTTGAATCAACTGCATTCACTTACTTGCTAATACCCTAAAAAAAGGTATGAATCCTCTTCTCCTCCTTTCAGCTACGGGTAAATGGCAGTACAGACCAGGTTCTGTAGACTTGGATGGAAAATGGTCTGCCACAGAAAAAAATGGTAACCTACTGCAGGAAAAAATCCTGCCTCGTCAGTCAGGTATCGAAATATATATGATCGACTAAGTGTGTATCACGCGTAGCACATAACTGACTGATTATAGGTTGAGCCAGGTAATAGTAGAATTCGGTTAGAAATCATAGTCTAATGCGGGTGAAACTTAAGTCTGGATCAAAGACGGAATGATGGTATTAAAACCGAACAGGATACGATGTAAGCGGCATAAAAGAAAAGAAGAGTAAAAACAGTCCAGAAAATATGAAATGAAAGAATTAAACAATAAAACATGCGAAAAATGCATATGAAATTCAAATATCGATATAAGGATGAGAGGAATAAAAGAAATTAAAGAAGTTTTGATTGCAAGCTAACGACGAAGAACACGAGAATAAAAATAAACAACAGAAGACAACAATTTAAAAAAACAAAGCAGAAACATCGAGTTGCTTCGAGGATGCATGAATGAAAAGGTTAAACGCAATAACAGAGATACAAATCCGTAACAAGAAAAATAGCGACATCAGAGAGAAGCAGCGGAGATTGTGGAGGGTCGTGGTTTTGAGTCTGGAATAAATAGGATTAAATCTGTAGCGTCCGCCATTGACTCGCTGATATGAATTCGGCAATTACTACCGACAATGCGATTCCGTGAAGACAATAGCCACTGAAAAGCGTGTGCGTGTTCCATAGATTTTTCCCATCCACACGTCCGCTAACGAATGTGTGTAAGAGCTTGCTTCGCGATTCGCCAGCGTGGTTATGCGTTTCATCTACTTCCTGCGTGCAGAAGAACTTCTAAAACTCACCCTCCCACGGGTGAATCGCCTACACATGCTCACCTGAACACGAACGCGGACATGAGAAATAGCCAACACGTTTAAGAAGTAAGAGAGAATGTGCATCCGTGTAATCGTATCTACAAACAGAAGGGTCTTTCAAGTCAGTCTTATTTTCGTTTCGAGATGAACTGACAGCGCATCCATATTATACCCACACAAAGATTAGTATACAGATGATCTGATAACGGCATTACACGCAAAAGCCACGCGTAGAGATTGGGTGAGGCACCTTGAAATATTAATAACTTATCATAAAAACTTATACATTATACGTAAATCTAATTTGAATATTATTTTTTTGTTATCAAATAATTGAATATATAGTTCTGCTATTTTTGTACATAATCTATGCGCCACGTATCTTAATAATTTTGGCGATTATGGCTCTCCATAACTTCAACACTTATCATTCCCTAACCTGTCATCTATTTGCGCAAGCCTGTTAGCTTGGTTATTCATACTTTCCGTCGGCTCACCATGCTTCAAGAGGTCATGTGATTGCCAAATTCTCCAAGTCCTCTTTCTGCACTGTGTTTCCTAGAAATGTCAGCTATCACTTTCTGATTCTACATGGAAGCGTTCTTTTTTTTCCATTTTGTTCAAAACTTCCTCATAGCTCAGATGTTCGGTCTATGGTATTCTCAGCATCCTCATATATCCTCTCCAAAAACTAAGACATTGTTTCTGAACAATGTATAAAACAATGATTTCTATAGTTTATCTCTACATAGGAATTATAATTACTTTAAAATCTACCTCTATTTAATATGAATTTCAATCTGAAAACAATGTTTTCTGCTACACACACACACCAACACACACACGCATATATATATATACCAACGGCTTTCCATACTCAATACTCATCGGATTCACTCTCTCGTGGTCATGTGTGACGTCATGAGCTGTTGTGCGATTTTCGCTTTCAGCGTCTTATATGCACGTGTTTATCGTTGCTTGGAAATCATCCATGTAAACAAAAACAGACTATCATCAATTTGTTGTTCGTGTATTGCTTAATATATTGTGTAATTGTCATCTTCGATAATGGCTTATGTAAGCCGAAAGCTTAGATTGGATTAAAGAATATGTATCAATATTGTGATTTTCTTTCATTTTTTAATGATAATGTTGTTAAGCTTATCAGACGATATGAAAAGAACTTACAAAAAATATATAGACAACACTTATCTATATTATTTAATGAAACATGTATGAATATATATATATATATATATATATATATATAAATTTATATATATATATATATATATATATATATATATATATATATATGTGTGTGTGTGTGTGCGTGTGTGTGTGTGTGTGCGTGTGTGTGTTTGTTTGTGGGCGTAATAATCCATTGGTATATAATCCAAATGAATCCTATTAATACAATATAAAATATTAAATCTGATTTACACATAGAGTTCAGTGTTTTTATTAAGCAGAACCACATATTTCATACAATACGAATTAAGATTACATTAGGTTAATGATCATTTTCACCTCGTAAATTGAAATAAAAACTACAAGGATTTTCAAACCAGTTAATGGAAGATAAATTATTGAAAAAAAAAATCGATTGTATATTTGAGCTTCTACAACAGATATCTGGTTACCAAGCAAATCGGACAAGCCGCTCTTAAAAGTTTGTTTTCACAAAGTGCTTCAGACTGGTTGGACGCAAGGTAATTGTTTTCGATGAGGTTTGGTAGACTATTATTACTAAGGCCGATCAGAATAATATTTACTGAAAGATTTTTTTTTTATTAAATACATTTTTTGAAATTATTCTTGTGTAGTGTTTTCCAAGATTCCATGGAAGATATCTTGTCATAAATGTTGCCCGGGAAAATTTATTATTCGTTAATTTTATCGTCATCTTTTTTATAGATTTATGTCGGAATGTCTTGCAATATTCGTCCGTGTCAACGAATCATTGTTGTCTCACGTCACAAGTCCAGAAGTAGCGAATTTTTCAATGCAGGATAACTTTATTGATAACGTATACATTGTTATGACAGCAAAACCAACATGATTACTTCCTTTATAATACGACCGTCCTTATTATAAATGATACTGAAATGACTGGATCTCTTAAATCAAATCGTGAGTCTACAAATGCTACGGTGATGTTTAGTATGGCGAAAATTTTAAAAAAAAAACGAAACGAAACAAAACATAACGAATAAATAAAGTAAAAGAGATATTTGCGTTTGGGGGAGATATCTTGTAACCTGGGCATTTGTTTTATTTTTTTATTTTTCATAATATCCATGAAGAAAATCTAGAGAAATAACAAATACCCTTTCTTAGGCAAAGTAAAAACATTATAAATGAGAGCTAGAATTTTATCCAGCCAAGGTGAACGGTTGCATTCTCAATGAGTTTCCATGGTGTAATCGGCTCCCTGGACTCAAGTTCACGGTAAACCAGTGTTTCAGAACCTTTTCTTCTTTTAGCCCATTTTTGGTGTCGAAAAGCTTTTTTCAGACCCATATAAGCACAAATGGAAATTTCATGTAACAAGATATACATACAATTTACAAAAGGAAAATATGGTAGAAATTATAATTCCTGACTAATTAAAACACTGCTCCTGGTATCTATCTATCTATCTATCTATCTATCTATCTATCTATCAGTTTGTTCATATCTATCTATCTATCTATCTATCAGTCTGTTCATATCTATCTATCTATCTATCTATCTATCTATCTATCTATCTATCTATCTATCTATCTATCTATCGGTCTGTTCATATCTATCTATCTATCTATCTATCTATCTATCAGTCTGTTCATATCTATCTATCTATCTATCTATCTATCTATCTATCTATCTATCAGTCTGTTCATATGTATCTATCTATCTATCTATCTATCTATCTATCTATCTATCTATCAGTCTGTTCATATCTATCTATCTATCTATCTATCTATCTATCTATCTATCTATCACCTCGTCAACTTGAACTTCCAAGCCTTGTGATAGCTTCAGGCGTTACTAAAAAAATTAATTTCAAAGGCCACATATTTTCAATGTATCATCTTCAGACCCATTTTAAAAAATATGTCTCAGGTCAACTTACCTGCCAAAGGGTCGACTTTGAGAATCTTTGACCTAAACCTCAAATGTAACTCATATAAAATCCATTGCTAAAGATACTGGGAGAAAATGTCAAGCTTTATCTGGGCTGGAGCTGCACAATCTTCATTTTCCAAAATTTCGTAGGTCTCATGTGAATGGTAATTTGTTTTTCCACTCCTTTACCTCGGATGCAACTTTGCACGTTTGTTAGCACCCTATCGCATTTCCCATGACATATGTTCAGATGACCTCTATTTTTTATTTCCACACACTCGAAATTTTAGAGACTGGACACGTCGTATCATGTTACGTCCATGAAGTCGAATCATCCGCATTTTCCCCGTGTTGAAAACGTAAGAATGAACTTATTTCTCAGACAGCTATTTTCGATGAAATACCACTTTGTCGAACATACATGAGAGTGGGTTATTCACTGAAAACTTTAATCTTGGCATCTTAAAGTCAAAGGTCAATTACCGTTACTTCTTATCTTCATAATATTACCACACTGCCACCTTCATGAAAGTGTTGGAACCGTCTAGAAAATGAAATCATTAAAAAGAGGTCAAACCGTGGAGGGATATTGAGAAGTGCCGCTGTCATTTAATCTTCAGTATAATCCAATGAGTATGTAACAACAAAAACAACAACAACAACAATAATAATAATACTGGGCCAATATCTGCACTGGAAAATATGCAGTTTTTACGGGAAACGAAACTGCAAGAAACTGGTTTGACCTTCACCCACACCCGGTTACAGAGATAGGAACTGTAACATTTTATGGGACTTTACAATACACACGAAAAATCAAAGCTAATCTCACAGACATTTCGATCAAAGAACACAAAAACAGAATGTGCTTTCTTACTGACATGGCAGTTCCTAGAGATTGTAATGTAACAATGAAGATCGTCAAAACCCTATCAAAATAAAATGATCTTGAAGTGGAAATCTAAAAATAAATTGACACATGATGACATCAATAATTCCAGTTTTAGTTGGAGCCATCAGATGGATTGGTGAAGTTTTCGACATACACATTGAAGAGATTCCTGGTAGCCCATCCTTTAAAGAAATACTAAAGTTTGTACTATTACGAAGTGCTTTATCTACGTAAAATATGTGTGATCTTAGTATTTTTTATCAAATCGATCAGTGGAAAATGGCATGAGTTCATTTCTGACCTTAAGCCTCGGGTTGGGACCAGGAAGAAAATGCGTATACAACAGAAATCAAAGGAAATAAAAATAAAATTATTATTATTAATAATAATAATAATTATTATTATTCATCTAGAACTGTCCTACAATACTACAACAATTGGCCTTCAAAGATACCTAGAAACTACAGAAGCCTGGATGATGATATGTGTCAAAGAACATGAAAATAATAAGCGTATTTATACCGTAATAAAAGAAGCCAACAAGTTCAAAATGGTGTTCCAAATGGATGCAGATATACAAGTAAATCACAGTACACCAACTGAAACTGCAAACTACATAAAAAAGAAAGCAAAGATAAATGCAACAAACAAGATACAGAAACAATGGCAAGAAAAACCGCTTCATGGCCAATACTCTACCCGTACCAAACAAGCTGATGTAGACAAACCCCTAACCCATTAGTGGCTACGTAGTGCAGGGTTAAAAGCTGAAACTGAAGGATTTATCCTTGCTGCACAGGACCAATGGTTGTTAACTAGGAATTATCAATCAGACATACTAAAATATTGTGTAAAGCCCCAAATACAGATTTTGTGATAAATATCCATCTTGTATCAGGTTGCACGATATCAGCACCCACTGAGTATAAAACCCGGCATGGCAGAGCTGGCCAATATCTGCACTGGAATATCTTCAACTTCTACGCGAAGGAAACCGAAAGAAATTGGTATGAACACTACCCAGACCCGGTTACAGAGATAGCACCTGTTACAATGTTATGGGACTACACAATACACACAGACAGAACAATCAAAGCTAACCGCCCAGACATTGTTATTAGAGACCGCAAACAAAAAAGTGCCTCCTTATTGGTATGGCAGTCCCTGCGGGCTGCAATGTATCTTTGATGATCTTCATAAAGCTATGAAAATACAAGGACCTAGAAATCGAAATCTCAAACATTTGGCACATGGGAACATCAATAATTCCTGTTGTAGTTGGACCTCTCGGATTGGCTGGAAAAGATTCCAGTAGACTAATTGAAGGGATTCCTGGAAGCCCATGACAAAGAAATACAAAGAAATTGTTCTCACGTGTACAGCCCACACCTTACGAAGGGCTTTATCTATGTAAAATATGTTGGGGTTTTTTGACATTGGAAAATGTAACGATGCCATTTCTAAACTTAGGTCTCTGAGCCGGACCCAGAACGAAAAGGTCGTTAGCAAATAACACGGAATCAAACAACTACATAAATTTAACTATATGGAAAGTGTGCTAACAAGCATCGTAAAAACATCGTAAAACAAGGCACAGATACCCGAAGGGATATTGTAATTGTGAAAGATGGCTCACGGAGGTGTAATGGATAGCGGTTCGAATTGAGGAATCGAAGAAACGAGTTCGAATTCTATTCGAATCCATTAAATTCATTTATGTGCTAATACTTTTGGGAAAGTTATGAATCCTCTTCTCCTCCCCCCAGCTATGGGTAAATAGCAGGACAGACTGGGTTCTATGGCCTTGTATGGCAACTGGTCTACCGCAGAAAGAAATGGTAACCTAGTGCAGGGAAAAATCTGCCTCGTCAGTCATGTATCGAAAGATACATGATCGCCTAAGCGTGTATCACGCATGGCACATAACTGATTGACCTTTCAAAAGCTAATGAATGTATCAAGAAAAACAAATTTCGTTAGAAGCAAATATAAGAACAACGCATTCCTACGCAGTGCCAGTACACGCATATGGCTGTGAATGTCGGACTATTTCCTCAATGATAAAGAGGAGGCTTAAGACAACAGAGACGTCGTTCTACAGTGAAGTGCTGAGAATACTATAGAGGATCGGCTGGGATCAGAGTTGTAACGGAATCGGATACAAAATGAAAACTAGTAATTCGAAAGACAAATAGTCTGTTGAAAGATATGGGGCACATAATAGAGAGATTGGGAGTAAAAAAAAAAAAAAAGCTTACAGGATATATTCAAGGAGGGCCAAAAGAACATTAAGATTAATTTACATAACGAGCTTTTGTAAACGGTTGGCAGAACAAGGCATAGAAAGGAAACTAAGATTAATTAAAGCTACGAATGAGATGAGAATCGTGCAGAACCAGGATCCCTCACGTCTAGAAGGGATTCACCTCATAAAAGAGACGAAGACAAGTATACGAAAAATGTTCCGTGAATATGACAATAGCAAGTCAACAATGGAATGAGAAGATGTAGGATTATATATAATATGGAGACCAGAAATAGAAGTTTGGGAGACGGTGATAATGACAATTTTAATAACAACATTTCCAATATTAATAAGAAATATTATAATATATTCAGCCTCAAGAAATAATTCTAAGCCGATGCTTTCTTCCTTGTCGCAATGGCTGTAGATATTGGTCGTATATTGTAAAATCAGTAAGTGTGCTAATATAACTGGTGGTAAGGGAGGGATTATCTAAATGAAAGACGTATGTAATGATTGGTCACAAAAGAACTGCCAGAAGCTGAAATCGATAAGTTCGGCTAAATGGAATCTGACACTCCAGCAGAAAATCTACACTGAGAATCATTTCGGGAAAATACAGCATTGAATTTTCATTAGGACAACATGATTAGCGTCGGAAAAAAACAAAAAAAACAAAAAACCAACAAACCAAAAACAAAAAAAAAACAACAAAAACAAGAGGTAACTTTGCTGCTACTGATGAATGAATTATAATTATAAATATAATTTACACGTTATAGCGGAAATGACATCATATATATATATATATATATATATGAATTATACATATATATGTATATATATATGTGAATATATATATGAATTATACACACAAATACACCGACACACACACACGCATATATATATATATATATATATATATATATATATATATATATATATATATATATATATATATATATATATATATATATATATATATATATATATATATATATATATATATATATATATGGATGCACGATGGAGTAGGGGTTAGTGGATTGAAAAACCGGAGAGCCGAGTTCAAAATCCAGTCGAATTCATTATATTTATTTACGTACTATTAACATTAGGAAATGTATGAATACTCTTTTTCCTCCCCCCCCCCAGCTATGGATGAATAGCGGAACAGACTTGGGTTCTATAGTCTTGGATGGCAAATAGTCTAGGAGAAGGACAACCCTGAATTCAAAACTTGCGTTGTTTGGGGATCTTATGTCACGTAGTGCACCAGGTCTCTGTATTCGAACCTTCTAAAAGTGTGGTTGGTTTTGCCCAAAGAATTCACCACGATAATCGAATATGTTGGTGTCTGGGCTGTCAGTTCCTAGGAACTGAACTACTTGGCACTCATACGTCGAATACGATGGGGGAGTCCACCATGTATATATATATATATATATATATATATATATATATATATATATATATATATATATATATATATATATATATATATATATATATATATATATATATATATATATATATATATATATATATATATATATACTTATATATATATATATATATGTGTGCTCTCAAATTTATGCGATCTAACTTGGTAAAATCTAATCAGATAACTAAACAAAAATTTTATTTCGCAAATCCGTACTCGGTCTCACAGAAAAAAAATTATCCGCTCCTTTTCTCTATTTCTGTCTCTGTCTCTCTCCATGCATATATATATATATATATATATATATATATATATATATATATATATATATATATATACATATATATATATATATATATATATGTATGTATATGTATATAGATATATATGTGTGTGTGTGTGTGTATGTATGTACATATTAGTCGTAGTAATAGTAGCAGTATTACTTCAAAGGAATGTTCAGTGGATATTTGTATTTGAAATAGACGTCCTATTTTTATTTTTACTTTAAAACTTTCTTACAAGCCGGTCTATCGGGCGGCATTTCAGATAACTCCTGATAGGGGATCTTGATTGTGCTTTCGCCTTGTTCAATAGTTTGACTGTTCCTTTTTGCAAGGCATATTGCTGTCGTATTTGATAGGGAAATATATACTACAGAAGAACTAAAAATAGATCGCAGTATTTAAGTATTGCATTAATATTTTATATTTGAGTTTACCTTTTACCAATTATATCTATCTATATATATACTTGTGTTTGTCTATGTGCGTGTGTGCGAGAAAGAGAGAGTGTGTTTCTATATTTTTATATGTGTGTCTGTGTATATATATTTAATAGAATGTTATGGGAAGCTCTTTTTCATTTTGATGTCGACTCGATGATGCCTATCTATCTATCTATCTATCTTTACATATATATATATATATATATATATATATATATATATATATATAGGTACATATATTTATATATATATGTGTGTGTGCGTGTGCCTGTTTTTGCCTCTCTGTGTATTTGCGAGTGTGTATAGACAGATAGATAGACAGTGAGATATCATCATGTCTACATCAAATTTCCAAAGAGTTTTCTCTAATATCCCACCAATTTTTAAAAGTTAATTCAGTGGTATATTATAATAAATATTGTGAACATTATAAAGAGCAAACTTCTGACCAAATTGAAGATAAATACTATTTTTCAGGCTACGAAATTATTGATTCCCCCTAGAATTATATGACAGACTAGCAACTGCACACCAGAATCAATAAGTCCCTCGCTTAATGAAGAATTGAAATTAAATATTTTAAACATCAAATCTTTATTTCTCAATGTAATTTCCTTCCTGTTCAATACACATAATGTAACACTTCTCCATCTATCGCATCTCTTGAAAATTTTATAATGATAAATTTAGCTTTAACTTCCGGTAAAAATCTATGTTACGCTACTGATTATTCATCTGCCCCTGTAATTAATTTGATAATTTTGACATGTTTACCGATGGTATATTTAATAGAATGCTGCTGTTTGTTGGAGTGGCGTAAATATTTATCAAGATTAACAGTTTTTCTTAGGTGTACAAGAGTTGAGCACCCGTCGATAACTGAATCAATGCGCTCGCAATAGACTTTGAGACGGGCAACAATCGATCTTTTCTTCTACCGTCCGGAAGGTTCGCTCAGCTTGGACAGCAGTCAAAATAACCAGGCAACTAGTGAGAATCAAGCACAATGCACTGACGACAAATGTGAGATTCTAGCTTGATAACGGAGGTGATCAGATAGATATTTACTAAGTTTGGATTATTCTTTGGCATAGGGCCTCGATATCGTTCAGGGTCGAACTCATTACACAAACGAGATTAACCTTCCAAACGATACAACACGATATGTGATCAAATAAAATTGTGTACTGTTCCACATTAAAATCTCTTCCCTTTTAATCAGTCTTCGAATGTTTTAGTCTGACATATAATTTGTAATTACCTTATTTATCTTCGCATATGACGCGTTTTTTTTTTATTTACCAAAAAATAGCCAGCACCTAATGCAACCGTATTACGTATGGGAAAAAATAATGTTGAACTTTTGACAAATAGCAAATATCTACCAAGTCCGAGAGACCATCTATGTGCCATCAAACAAGACAGTAGTATCCAAGGGTGATAAATCTCTGACTGTCAAATCATGTGGCCAGGAAAGACATATCACGCAGTTGTATAATCATGCTGCGCTGATGGCAGAAAATTGCCACCTTTTGAAAAGTGTGACACAGTGACACACCGACATTCTCATTTATTATATAGATTTGTGTGTTTTTTCGAGCGCTAAATCGAAGATTACATGCCTCTGGTAAAATGATTTGGAAACCTTTGCACGCAGCGAATTAAATCTGATATGAATGCGGAACTTGTTAGATTTAAAACAGAATACCAGAAAATTACACGGAATCGAAGATAAGAGTACTGCTCTGTGACGTAATATCCATCCTTCTGTATGGCAATGAATACCCTCATAGATGAAGTAGAGAAGCGACAGAAGTATTGTTCTGATGAAGGTTAATGAAATACCATGGACCGAACATGTGAGCAACAACGAAATTTGAGAGAAAATTACAACAAAAAGGACGTTTATACTTACCATCAGGAAGAGACTGTTGAAATTTGTAGGACACAGAGCAAACAAAGAGAAAATGTGTTACCCAAAGGACAGAGTAAAACAACGGAAAACGTCCCTAGCGAGCTTGACTAAATGGGTGGAAAACAAAGGTTTAGGAGAACTACCAAAAAAAGCGAATATTTAATCAAATGTACAAAAGACAGGGAATCTTGGAGAGCCAGGATCGCTAACACAGTGAAGGCCTACGGCACATAGAAGATGAAGAAAGTTTAAAGAACAACCAATCTGTTTCTGTGGTATACAACGTTTATTCACGGATGTACAAAACAGTCCTAGGCAGATAAAGCCTCTTGAGAACACATTTACTGTTCCCCAACATGATGTTGCTTCGGGAATTAATGATAAGACACCTAATGTGTATCGATGATTTGGGGAAAAAAACTTCCTCTCTATCGTCTTTTAAAAGCACTCTGAAGAAGAAAAAATATATTTTCGATATGACGAGAAGAATTGTTGTTGAGGAATGTGAGATATTCCAGCTAAATTCTTCTTCTAGGTGTCGCTTAACGGATGTGGCGATCATGACTCTCCACAATGTCTTGTGGTTTGTAGCTCTTTATATATTTTGTTTTCTGTTATCTCTCCTTATTCTTTTGCCCGTGTATAATGCATTAATATTTTTATAGTAACAACGGTTTTTACAAATACCCGTTCTATTATTTAACCCATAGGTGGGAGAGGAGATGAAGTCACACCTGTCCTAAGTGTAATTGCCGGTAAGTGCATGTAACGTACCTGACTGGACTTCGAATCGGCTTCTCCGTGTTCCTATTCATAACACCACCCTAACATTTGAGTCTTCTTAAATTGTCTTTTTCTCTCCTTATTTTTTAATGTCATTTCGCTTCATGAGATCATGGTATTCCACGCATTTCTTTTCCTTTGTCATGCGAATTGCCATCGGAAGTATATTGATGTGTTTTAAAGAACTTTCAAAGATTTTTTCGTTCCACACTTGTCAATCTTTTAGACAGATGGTCACCCTATGTCTCTCGAATCTTGTCCTCTGTGCTAGTTAACTCCACCCAGGTATAACCAGAAAACCGTATCTCGTAATTTATTTTTGACAAAATAGTCACGATGCATCACGGTGGGGCCATCATCAGGTTAACCCTGTGTCAGATTAAATCTACAATTAGTAAAGCCACATGTATTCTGATATACCTGAATTACAATTTAACTTTATATAGATTTGAAATATGCAAGTGCCAAGGAGGTTTTTATTTCAATGGAAGATTGTGTTGAAGTGGAGATGTTATCACCGTGCATGATTAGAGAAAGTTTCATTGCCCTCTTTATTATTATTATTATTAGATTTTGATGGATTACGATTATGTTGGACTGACGGTGAACAGAAAGGAATAAAAAATGAGCCAAGGAAAGCAATCTCGTATTACCAGTGAACGCCAATTCTAATGAATATTCATTTGAATTATAACTGATTTGAAAGTGTTGGTTTCACTTGTTTGTTTTGTGATCCTAAATTATCTCTTTACTGACGAAATGTAATTGTTAACTCAAACACCAGCTCTTCCGATCTCTCGGGAAAGCACCGTGCGTTGAAAGACTGTTGGGCCTCAAACCTCTACCCGACCTCAAGTAGAACTCGTACATACGATCCATTGTTAAGGTAAAATGGCCGGCTCTCTATACCGCTCTAGTAAGTACCTGATTCCTTCTCCTATCCTCTAGCTTTACAAGAGCCTGATCAGACCAAAAATGGAGTGCTGTTGTCGTATTCCGACGGGAGCAGCCCAGACCTTACTCTCCAGGTTGGATAGAGTTCAAAAGCGTCTCCGAGCCTGTGTGGGTGAAGAATTATTCTCCACCTTTCAACCTCTCTACCACAGCCGGGACGTAAGAAGCATCCCACCGCTCTATCGATACCTCCACGAAAAGTGCTCGGACGAACTACATTACCTGGGCCCGGCCAAGGCAAACATTCACAGAAAGCACACGCCGTGCCACTTACATAGTAGCAAACTATCCACATTCCCTCCGTATTCCATTGGTAAGAATTAAGTTCCACTCGAGCAGCTAACTCGGAACCACTTTCCTGTGGAACCGACTCCAACAGGATTTCACCCCGATCGCTACAATCTTAACCCGTTCAAGGCTAGGGTTAACAGTTTAAAAATCTTGTATATCATAAACTATATAAAAAAAACAACTGATATTAGAACCATAGCAACAAACAACCAATTGATTTATAGCTAGTAAAAGCATGAATTATATATACAAGATATATGTATGTCAGTGGTAAAAAAGACTTTAAATTCTTTGATTCAAATTGTTCCTGTGTTTCGTAAGGATATTGAGATCGAATTTGGAACTGACAAATGTGCCAACCGAAGTATAAAGAGAGGACACATGGTTGCATTTAAGAGTAGAAAACAGAAAAATGAGATAAGTGAGAACTAGAATTGTGGCCAAGATTGTTGAGCTCCTGAATACTGCCATCATTTACTCTGCGAGATAACTTCGAAAAGTTATCGAGTTGTGAGGAGTGATGTTGATACCATGTCTTAAGTAAAAACATTTCTATTTGAATACGTCAAAATGCAATACAAACATTATACTCCTAATAATAAAACTAACGAAAAACTTATAAGGCAACTAAATCAGTCAGAAGCTGATATGACGTGAAGAAGATTACAAATGGCAGATTCCAAGTGAGTATCCGAATCCCTGTTAAAGCCGAGAAGTACATATTCTATCAAAGCAAATTACGTTAAGTCGGGAAACAGCAAAATAGTAAATCTCGCGACTGCAAATATAAAGTCGACCATCGCCAAAACGTATAAAAGGAACATAGTTAATTAAATTAGAAAAATAAAATAAATACAACTGGAAAAAATAGCAATCCATTGTAAATTGAGAAAATGATTGACCAACGAATGTAGGCACAAAATACAAATGGTTAGAGAAAGTAAATATCATATGGAACTTCAATCGAATTGCCACAACCAGACAAGAAGACATAGAAAAATGGTTAAAATATAAAAGAAAATCTCAGACAGCAAATTCGCTATTCTAGTTACTAGACAATATAGAATGAATGGTAATGAGAACGAAAACATATCGTAAATATCTCTGGTCTAGAGTTTAAATTACACAAAACAATTGCTAATAAAGAATAGAATTTAAGTTTTCGTTAATATCCCAGCTTTAGGGATTAAACTAAATAAAGCCACCGGTAAAAATATACCACTGTTCTAAAGGTAAAACTACATAAAATCGTCGGTAAGAAAAGAGCAGAATTTATCATATCGTAAATATCGTTGATTTCGGTCTGAAACTAAATAAAATCATTGTTACAAAATCAAAATTAATCATATCGAAACAATAGTCATGAGCGGGAAGAGAAGAGTGTAATTAGGTGGACAATATGTAGCGATTGAGATTGCGTTAAGATCTTTGCAGATTGAAGTTGGCTGGAAAGCATGGAGCCGGAAGGGAGTTCCACAAGCTTAGAAGCAAGAGAAAAGAAACTGTTATCATAAATTTTAAGGTGATATTGTTATGGGTCCTTACCTATAACTACAGAATGAACTCTTCCTAATACTACGTATACTACGTCTCTCAAGAGAGCGGGACGAATCGAGTCGAGCCGATAATAGTTCACTCCAAACCAGACTGACAGTCATACTAACACCTTCCACAACTAGTATTATTATTCCCTGTAATATATCTTCGTTATTTCTCTCTTGTGTTCGTGTTGTTCTTCCTTGGTCCTAACCTGGACCATAACAGACATCTAGCCAGATCAGTATTGCGCTTATATTCATAAAATCTACGTACCATATCGAAGGCACAGTGTAGTAATGGATAGTGGCTCAGAGAGCCGAGTTCCAATTCCAGTTGAATTCATTACATTTACTTACGTGCTAATACCCTTCGGAAAGGTATGAATCCTCTTCTTCTCCCCAACACCAGCTATGGGTAAATAGCAGGACAGATCGTGTTCTGTAGTTTTGGATGGCAACTGGTCTACGCAGAAAGAAATGTCTACCTACTGCGGGAAAAAAAATCTGCCTCGTCGGTCATGTTCGAAAGATACATTATCGTCTAAGTGTGGCACATAACTGAGTGATAACGAAGAGCTCATCCGAACAATTACCATGAAAGTATTTATTAAAATATACACCGAGGTAACCTTACGGATGAGCGACGATAATATTGCTGATACTTCTTTGGATTTTATCAAGGATCCCAATTGGTCCAATGTAGACTTTCCACTTCATATCAGATGAGAACTTTATCCTGAGAAGGCGCAACGTGTTAATTTCCTGGAAATTAGCATCAGCCATATGCTGATGGAAGGCAGAAAGCAGTCCCTCTGATTATTAATTGAGAGACGTTTAATTTTGGATGCGTTCATATTAACAAACCATTTCTTGTCACGGTTAACAACATCCTTGAGGTCGTTTTGGACATCGGCTGCCATTTTAATCTTGTCGCGATAAAATCATTGTTAAAAAGAGCGGAAGCTATCATATCGTAAATTTCGTCTTTTTATGTATTAAAATAATTAAATCAACATTAAAAAGAGTAGAATTGATCATATCCTAAATATCGTCGTTTTGGGGCATTTAAATTCCTAAAATACTTTGAGAATAATTTCTTTGGATATTCTAAATTTTAATGACTGTTGCCATAATCTTCAAATATTTAAATGTAATGTCGATCGATATCTTCTGATGCCTTGATCCCGATCACCATCCTTCTCTATATCCTTTCCTCAAACAACCCCCTTTACTCTTGCTCTCACTCTCTGTAACCCCTTGCTTGTTAGTGGCACTCCCGTCTTGCTTGGGTTGAAATGCTTAAAAAAATCTTAAAAACAGACCAGAACGTATCACAAACACATCGTAAATGTGGAATGCATCAGATATTGAATATAGGTCTTCTCGAGTATGAACGATATAGATAGATAAACTATATAAAAAGATAAACTTAAATGAATTAGTGACATTGAAATGAACCCCCGTATACACGAACTGTAGACTACAATGTGTCATTTGTAGAACAACAACAAAAAATGCTACATAGTGAATATCGATCATCAAGAGAATAAATTAAATTACAATTTTGGGGCATTTCTAATTGAAAATGATTACCAAACAGTAAGAGAAACAAACACATAAACCTGTTAAAGAATGCCTTGGTAATACCTGAGGGTGCAAATATCACTGTTCTTGAAATAAGTTATAAATAGTTGCGAGGTATATTTAACATTTAAACTGATCACCTGAACTAAAGCAGTAGGCTGCATATTAACATCGTAAATAAAGAGTAGACAAGATATATGAGTTGATGAACGTCACTGCTGAAAAAAAAAGAACAGTATGAAATTCTGTGGAACTTTGATATTCAAACCAATCAGACAGGTTAGGCCACGAGACTACAAAATGTCATCGTTACGAAAGAGTAGAATGCATGTCAGTGAATATGGCTGTCACAGAGAAAATTACATACATTCATGCGGAAACATTTATTATGGGAATATATATATATATATATATATATATATATATATATATATATATAAATATATATCTGAGTGTGTGTTAGTGTGTGTGTGTGCTTGTGTTTGTTTGGATGTTGCATGGTCTCGTGTAGTATATAGACTGGGTCATTTGTGTGATACCAAGCATTTAGGAGTTAATTTTTGTTACGTGGACACACACAGAGGCATATATATATATATATATATATATATATATATATATATATATATATATATATATATATATATATATATATATATATATATCAATTATGTAGTGCGTGTTCAATTTATATAACGTAAATCATTCATACGAAAAACAAATAATGAAGTTAATTATATGGCAAGAATCACTCTCGCAAACAATATTTAATAATAAAATACAATCAACCTCCAATCCGTTAATGAATGGTATGATCCTTGTTTATATATTCCGGTTTTATCGGGTCTTATTTTTGCTACTAGCTCGGCTTTCAATCGTTTCATACGTACATCATCAGGTAGAAAATTAGGTAAGTTTTTTTAAATCCAGATAATAACGAGACATCGAAAGATAGTGCAGACCGAAAGAAGTGTTTTTAGAAATGTGATATTGTTAACTGTAAGAATAATTTTGGAGCGTGCATTCACGACGCTAAGGTTGAATTTTTTTTAAATTTTAAAATTGTGCGTTCTTGTACAGTAGAAGTAGGCTTTTTGTAGTAAAGGTGGCATGAACTAAATTGCGCAATAATTAGAGTAATGTTACAGTTATTATCAGGAGTTCGCACTTAGGATCAGTTATTTTAATATCAATTATGTAGTGCGTGTTCAATTTATATAACGTAAATCATACGAAAAACAAATAATGAAGTTAATTATATGGCAAGAATCACTCTCGCAAACAATATTTAATAATAAAATACAATCAACCTCGAATCCGTTAATGAATGGTATGATCCTTGTTTATAAATCCCGGGTTTATCAGGTCTTATTTTATATATATATATATATATATATATATATATATATATATATATATATATATATATATATATATGTGAACATTTCTCAAAGTTAACTTTTAGAGAAGACAATATTTATAAATAAATGACAATAAGAAAACAGTAACTGCTGACGCGTTTCGTCCAATGCGGACTTTTTCAAAGCAAGAAACGAAATGAATTTAATGAAACAAAGAAAATTAATAAAAACAAAAAACAGAGTGTTCTTAGAATAAACAACTTAAATAATGCCTTTGTCATACATAGGAATAAATTCAACCATAATTTTGATTTTAAAAATTCTATAGTTATAAAAAAAGAAAATAACTCACTCAGAATGAAAATTCTAGAGAGTGCCGCCATCGAACAATACCCAAATATTAATCTACGCCCAGGCTTTTTCCCTATTTCACCTTTTCTAACAAAATTACTGCTCTCACAAACAAATGTACACAAAAACATTAAAATCAAAAGAAAATGGTTGAATCCATCAACACAGATTAATATTAAATATTAAATATTCTACACGCGTGACATTAACTGACGTCATTTTCAGTTAACAATATGAAAATAGCGTTTCCTACATTCCAGTTGCTAAAAACACTCTGTTTTTTGTTTTTATTAATTTTCTTTGTTTAATTAAATTCATTTCGTTTCGTCAGCAATTACTGTTTTCTTATTGTCATTTATTTATAAATATATATATATAGTGAGAGAGAGAGAGAGAGAGAGAGAGAGAGAGAGAGAGAGAGAGAGAGAGAACACACATGGTACAATTACGTCTGATTCAATGCTTTGTAGGATAATTCAATTCTCGTAAGCCCCCATTTATAATCCTTTCAATCGAGATCACCATCTGTCGTCGGAGGGTCATACGATATGTTGTAAATTTTCACGGATCTGGTTGGATAACAATTGATAATTTCATCCCTATATACAAGCCTATAATACATTGGCATAATTTCACAAACTTGACGTTATATATTGAGGATGTAAAAAAAAAATTATCTGAAACTACCATTGAAAATACAATTGAAGAATGTGAAAATGAATTGGTGGGAGGCGTAGTTTCGTTTGTTTTTGTGTAATAAGATTCCTAAACAAGATAGATACGAATATTGATTCATAATGAAAGCCTGGCCTTATGTTTGGCTTCCCAGATGGTAATATAAGAGAAATAACAAAGTAACAACGAGAAGCGTGAATCAATCCCTTTGCACATGTTTTCAGTCTCACATATTCTAAATATGGAGATTTTAAAATGTTCTCAGCCCGATGGAGAAGCGCTTAAAAATATTGATATGTGATATCCTAATTTGTTTTATATATGTCAATGGACACACAAAAACAACACGTTTTCAGCACCTGCTTGTGGCCATACAAATCTCGTAACTCACATCTACTGAACAAATAAAAACTTAGAGACAAAGAAAAAATACAGTGAAATTAGATTAAATAAATACCTAAATTATTTAAACGAATAAAATAATACATAAATATAAAAATAAAGTAATTAATCTGGAAGGCATGAGCAAAAATAACCCTTAGCATTAACCTCACCAAAAAAAAGTGCAAGGCAAGTTTCTTTCTTTTTTCATTGTTCTTAATACTTCAGTGACCTCTATTAAAAGCCACAAAATTTAAATTCGCCTATCTCATTCAGATGATTACAAATTTTAGTTTTACGCCTTGCTTTTATTTTTATCGTTGTTTTCTTTTGACAAAACGAAAATAAATAACACACGAAAATATAGTGAAAGAATAATAATATCGGTATCCCCTACGCTGAATTTACGTCAAAAATCCTGCAACATGTTTCCTCCACTCTGTAATACTAATAAAACAATGTGGAGTAATTTTAATCAATAGCCGTGAAAATAAAACTTTAGAAAAAACAACCCAACCCTACACACACACACACACACACACACACACACACACACACACACACACACACATTCTCCTTCGCACGCATACACACAAGCAAAAAACGTTCAATGTGAGAGGTAAAGTTAAATATCTACATACAACTGATGTCTAAAACCCAGAATATCTATACGTCTTTGAGGTTTCTGCGTAAACTGCATCCATACCTGTTAACGCTCTTCTCCATTTTATATATCTCCTTCAACCTATCTACATACATCCATAATAATAGTTGGCCACTCGTATTCGAGGATACCAGTCTACTAGGGCGGCAACCAATACTTATTGCAGACGCTTGTTCAGGCACGTTTGTGTTTGTTCGACAGGCACAGAACCCACCTATGGTTTATACTGCAACTATGCTAAGCAGACATTAGTTACAGTTTCTGGGATATAGATAATTATCTAGCGTGATCAACAATCTGAACAAGGCCATCACGCTCAAACCCTCGGTCACGATGACTTGTGACTTCGTGCTAGCACAGATATCGAAGGCCTCCAAGAGTTCCGTCTAGCCAATTTCCCTCACAAGGCTTGGGTCAACCGGTGGTATGCTTTTCAGACACTTTGGGATTGCCCCACTACAGACAGATAACATCAGAAAAATCTCTTTCCTGACAATTCAACCGTCGCGAGATTCGAACCCGGGCCTCAAGGTCAGAAAATAAACGTTCTAAACGCTCGGCCATGAGCCCATAGATACATGCATACATAGTGTATAGTGACTGTCGACTCACAAAGCAAGTATGACCAACATACATACATAGATACATATGTGGATAATTGCATTTTGGTTGTTTCTCAGGCACACACGCGCGCATAGATGCACAAACACACAAATTGTAACATGACGAAAAGCCGTGTGTGTGTGTGTGTGTGTGTGTGTGTGTGTGTGTGTGTGTGTGTGTGTGTGTGTGTGTGTGTGTGTGTGTGAACAAAATGCAACTATCAACATATGATAAATATTAGTGGGTAATACCAAAATAACGCACCAAATGCAACGAAAGACTCAAAACCCTAATGAATAAAACCAATAAAGTATCTTTCACCACAGGAGAAGATATTTTGAAATGCATATGCTAAATTCAACATGCGTATAAAAAAGAAGAAAAAACGCCTTATTTTTGGTGCGACCTCACTCCGATAAACAGTTACACATGATGTCACTATGGGAAATTTAAAACATTCCGCTTCCCACAGAATACCAAGGGCGAACACAACGCGTCCTGGCTTACATCACAGGCTCAACACTTGTTCCTTGAAAAAGACATTCGAAATTATTTGTACAAAATAACAGCACAACATGAAGATCAGATGGCTTATTCATAATTTCGGCTGTACAGTGTACAATATTCGGAAATTCAAAAAACTGAAACAGACAAACCGGGTTGATTCTATTTAACCAAACCTGTTTGAACACACATCTACCATTATAACTTTCATTTTTGTGTTTTACACACACACGGACTCACACATCCGTCTTATAATGGTTCATGAAAGCCGAAAGTAATTGTACAATTTATATTTAAGGCTTCATTAGAAATCAAAATAATATGCCAAAAATCATTAACAAAGAAAACGATTTCGAATGCATTTTCTTTGTTATATTACACTGGCGATATGACTTAATCAATAAATGAATTATGCTTTGCCAAGAACAAATTCTTTAAATATCATATTCTTATCGAATGGCTGCGGTTATGGTTCTCCTAACATGACGTTTCTTTATTATCCATGAATAAAAAGGAAACCCTCCTGTCTCCACCACCAGGCCAGTCTGTTATTTAATCGATGCCTGCTGGGAAGTGAAGAAATGGAAAAAAAAATACTTTTTCCAAGGGCATTTCGGCGAAAAAGTGTCACAAAGGCGGGATTTTGAACTCGCCTCGCCGATTCACACCTTCCTTACTGATAACCTTTTTACGCCACGTGCACATACCCGACGAAAACATTTTCTTCCTCCTCCTCCTCCTGCGCTGACCGTCTCTCATCACGGTACATGACTCTTCGCAACTTCCTGTCCCTTTTTTTCGCTTCGTAGTTTTTCTGTCTTTGCGAAAGCTCTCTCCGCCAGTTCCACCACCCATAAATACAAGACCGTCAGGGAAGCAACTCGATGCCTTTCACTATCTATTCTGACCGCAATACGCCACTGTGAGGATTATGTTTTCTAAGCCCTATTTCCTCATTGCGTGCCCAAGAAATTTGAGCTGTGTTATCCTGTGTATAAGTTTTCTTCTTTGTTATTTACCCGCTCCGTCTACGGAATTTCGGTATTCTTCTGTCTAACCACATTTCTGCTGCCTCCAATTTTCTCCTCATCGTGGGGAGATTCTCTGCAATCCTGGTTGATTCCAGACCTTTGTCGCTCTTAGTAATTTTGTCTTTTTGCTATCTCTCGTATTCCCTCTTCTGCCAACCAGTTACACAAACTTGTTAAGTAGGTTATGATGACTCATGCTGTCTCACTTTCTTTCAAGATGTCCTGTGAGTGTCAAATTAGCTAAGACTTCTTTCATTATTATGTGCCCTAGAAATTAGAAATACTCTTATTGTTTCAGCTTTTCTAAAAAAATTGTATTCTCAGCATCCTTCTGTAGAACTACATTTCTCTAAACTCAATTTTTTTCTTCACTGTGATGAGATTTTCCGACATTCCCTACCATATAGCAGGATTGATATTGTATATTTATTCTTTTTTTAACGAAATTTTCCTGTTTCTTAATACTTTGCTTAGCTTTTGCAAGACAACTTTTGCTATAGCAAAACAAAAAAAAAACTTCAGATTTCATTGTCGCGTTTTCCGTTCTCAAAATACTTCTTAGATATTTGAATTTTTGTATTTCCCGGATTTCAATATTTCCAATTTGTAATTCTTTTGCTGACAACAATCTAGACAACCCTAATTTTAATAACTATCTACCTGGGTCGTCGTCAGCACCCACTCGCTTCCGTGCATCGGTATCGTCATCCTCTCTTCTTATTCTCTTTCTCTCCTCTGGTGATAGAGGCGATGATGGCTATGAAGGACCAGCCTACTCCTGAATATTCGTGAGCAGGAATCACAGAGGAATGTGGGTGGTGGACGCGTCTGGACAAATCGGTTCTCCCTGAAAGCACGTCGCTATCCTCATCATTTTGACGGTTGGACTCGAAAGACTTCTCCCCGCTCACCTCGGATGGTCCGACGTCAGGAAGGTCGATTTGCAGCAACGGTTTTCCAGGTCTCAGGTTCGATTTTGGCCTATGTCAAGGATTTTTCCAACTGATCATTGAAGCGTTGTTTAGGGTCTCCGCGTAGATATCTATCTTAAACATCTGTTGTTGTACGGTGTATAGCGAGCCACTTTCTCTAAGTATTACTATTATCTTGAATTTGAATCTTACTGTTTAGCCAACTGATGTAGCGCTTGTCCAGTTAAGCCGAGTGCTTCGTTTTTGGCATAAAGCCATGTGACTTGGAGGAAACCCATTGAGTATAACACATTAGTACTGCTTACACGACGCACTCTTTAAGAAAACGTCAACGTCAGTACGCTGAAGTTTGGAACATAGCGACATGATTGGCACGTTAACCAATAGTCAAAATAGCGTACTAATTAATATAAACGGTCTGTAACCCTGAAGAAATATCAACCGTTAAACGTTGTCTTTATTCGAGCTGTTTACACGTGTAGAGAGTTCGATCCTCATTGGGTGCAAAATACTCTGTCCAAGAACAAAACCAGGCGATTATGTACAAACCACTATCATAGACAATTTTCTTCAACTTATTTATAACATAACACGGCCGATGCAAAATAAAATACCTACCAAATCCATACTCAAGTGTCCATCACGATAGAGGGTCACTAAATTATGTTGTATGGCGTTAGAAGGAGGAAGTTGTGCCAACAGTGTGGATATGTAACGTTTGGACCATGAGTCTCTCCGGAGTTTCTAGCACAAGTTACCAATTCCCAATGAGTAGCTATCTTCCTAATTACTATTAGAATTCCAAAGGAATGATAATGTTTTGACCCTGCGTACGAGGTATGGTGGCTTTTCTGCAATAAACAATATTGAAAACAAAATTCGATCTGGGCTAAAATCCTTGGAAGAAAATTTAACAGTGTGCCTGTCTAAAATTCAACTTTGTAATTGATATTCTAAAAAACTTGATATTCTAAAAAAAAAAAAACGGCATGCTCAGATATTTCATTAAATGTTAAATTATAAAAAAAATAGATCTAAGTTTTTCTTGAGAATTTTAATTACTTTTTTTACAAATCATAATTAATTGTTTTTGTGTTCAAAAATATATAATAAAACGTACGCACTTTTCTTTCTTTTTTTACTCTCTTTTTAGTGTGCTTCGCCAGATAAAAAAGGCTTCAAAAGCAATGTCTTAGACTAATAGAAGTAAGTCCTATTCTTCTGGCCTTGAGCCAAACGTAATTAAAACGCCTGTCTTGCGGCCTGACACTAAGGTGCATTTTCTTTACTATCACAATGTATAACAGCACATACATACTTTGTTGTTTCTGCTTCGAAGTACAACTCCTGGAAACAAGCCAAATACAATGTCTTGTGGGTTTTGTTTTTTTTTATATTTTCCAGCCTCAAGCAGGGTCAGATCTATCTGTGGCATGCACATCATAAAACCGTATCGGTGGAAAAGAAACAACTCGCTGTTATTACTCATACTACAACTATTGCTTCTGGTGTTTTAATACTTTCAGGGTTTTGTGAATAAGCGCTTATATTGCAATCGCCGTGTCACCAGATGTTTTGTCATTGGAAATTGCAAATTGGCGAGAGCAAAATCAAACAGATATATCCATTTAAATCTTTGGGAAGTGTTTTAACAGAGGACAGTATTAAACGGGAAGAAATTTATTTAGGAAAACAAAGAAAAGAATACGGAACTACTATTTTCTCCAAGATAGCAATGAATGCTGGGAAATCTTCGCAGATATAAAGAAAAGACTTGAGGCACCAAAAATAAGGTTCCACAGAAGGATGCTGAGAATATCCTGAATGGAAAAACCGAGCAACCACGTAGACTTACAGAAATTTGGAACAAAATGGATACTTATAATTAACACCAGGAAGAGACTGATTACTTTTCTAGAGAATATAATGAGGAAAGAGAGCCTAAGAAATTTGATACTCACAAGGCACTTTGAAGAGAAGTGGGTCAGAAGAAAACAATGCATAAACTACATGTCGAGCTTTACTGAATGGATGGCAGCAGAGATTTTAAGAGTGTTTAAAAAACAACTTTATTAAGAGATATATAAGACAGGATATTGGGGAGGGCCATGATCGTCAACGCCCTGAAGGGACACGCAAACGAAGAAGGAAGGCTGATATTAAATAACTTCTGTAGAACCACGTTTCTGTTGCTTCAAGTATCTCCTTAATCCATGAGGAGATTGTCTAACATTCACTGCTAGATAGGAAGACTGATATTACATAATCCTTTAGAACCACGTTTCTGTTGATTCAAGTATCTCCTTCATCCGTGAGGAGATTGTCCAGGATTCACTGATGTATAGAAAGACTGATATTACATAACGGTTCAGTACTCTTTTCTTTGTTAGTAACGGATTTGCCATGTTTCTTAATACTTTGCTTAGCTTCTGGAAGGTAATTTTCGCTATCCCAATGCACCGTATTGCTTATTTTCTGTTTATTGTACTACTTGAGAAATATTATTATCTATGTACAAAGTTAATGAGAATATTTTGTCTTTCAAGTAGATACTGCCTGTACACACAATCAGTAAGTAGTTTTAAACTGCTTATAACGTTAACTATATCTGTACTTATTAAGTTGTTTATTTAATTCTCTTGTATCACAATGCATTCTAGTATCATGTGATTATTTGACGCAAACGCGGAAAAATAAAAATAAAGGTTTTTCATTCCGATTCCTTTGTTATTTCTTTCAACAACAAAAATAAACTTTTTTTTTTGTCTTTTATTAATTTTGCTCGGTGCTATTCTGGACTCATTTACTGTAATTGATAGTTTCTAATTTACAAATTTGACTGATCTGAATTGAACAGAAATTAATTAAATTGAATTAAATTAGGCCAAACGAAATTTAATTAATATTGTTATCAATAAGAATTGACAGCCACGATTCCTGCTCGCTTTAAACCGTTCCTCTCTTTTCCCAACTACTTCTTCTTTCTTGCCGCATATTTTTCTACAAAGCTTGCAATCGCAGATGCTTCTGTCTTTCTTTGTTTCTCTATTGAATCTTTAGAGGTTCCTTTATTCTTTCTTGATTGGCTTTCATTTGATTTTTCTCCCTCTCGCTTTTTCTCTTACTGCTATTATCTACACATTTCTTCTTCCCTTTGAAACTATTGTGTTGCATTGGAATATCATGGCACGTTCTTTCCTCCTCAAACTTATTGGAATAACATTATTACACAGACTGATTCTAGAAAGATATACAATGCATGGAAATTTATTCCTTAATTAATAATATCGAATAATTAAGCAACTTTATACGTATGCACTGAGACAGATGCATAGGCCCAAATTTAATAAATTAATAAACTGAACTTATTTAGAAAAAAAATAGCTAATCGATTTCAATCCAACCAAGCCAGTAAAGCCACTAAGGCACAAGGGGTTACAGGGTATGGAAGAATTAGGAACAGAAACATTAATAATGAGCGGGAAGAGGAAAGAGTAATCAGGAGGGCAGTAGAGAGTGATTGTCATTGTATTTTTAAAAGATTACATTTCTGCGGTGCCAAGACTATATAAAATTCTAACCATTTTAGGAGATTAAAAGCATCGATATATTCTTCTTCTTCATAGTCCATGTTCCTTTGCAGTAGTTATTGTTTCACTCCAGATCATGCTAAAATAGACTTTGCACTCCAGAAAATCTATGGTTAGTGTTAACATGAGACGGATTATCTCTTAGTCTGTGAATAGTGAGTCAAGTGTTCGGCCCGACATGTGATGCACTTACCAAAAAAAAAAAAAAAAACACCCTACGGAGATCGATATATATATATAAAATCTCAACCCAGCAGAAAAAGTGCAGTCGCTCCTACATTGTAGACGAGAATGTAAAGTCCACGTTCACATAAGGGGTCGCATTTACCTAGCAACTTTAAATCATTTTTAAGTATTTATCATCCCTCTTTTCCCACTGTGAACTCCATTCTCACAAACTGATTTGTCGGGTTAGTCAATGCTTCCCTCTGTTTATCTTGACTTCAATATGCATTGTGATTTTTAAATTCTCCAAGCCCTCATTTCTTATTATCTGTCTCAGAAATCTCAACGGTCTATGGTTGTAAAAGTGTTTCTTTAGTTCCCAGTTTAATTAAATCTTCATTGTTGCTTATATGGTCTGCCCACGATATTCTCACTTTCTGTCTGTAGAGCGACACCTGCGTCGCTTTTAGCCTTTCCTGTAAAAAGAAAAATCCAAACATTCCCATATAGGATGATACATATGAAATAGCAAGTTTAAGTCTGTTTAATAAATAAAGTTTCCAATATCTTAATACAAGGTCTAAAAGCCACACAATGTAGAGGTGAGATTGTAAGGGAGGTCGAAGGTCGAATGTCGAAAGTCGAAGTAAATGAATATTATAAGGACGTGTAGGATAGATATCATTTGGCTCTAGACTTAAAGAGGCCAAGATTGTAGTTGTCAGGGAAGCATTCCCTCGGGAGTTTGTCCCACTGAGTAACAGTTCTGGGAATGAAGCTGTCCGAGTGGACCTTTTTTATCAAAGGAATACGAAGGAAATGTGGATGGTTTGCCACTGTAAACACGACATGGCAGGTCCTAGCTGTGGATGACTGAGCTGGTTAAAATAAGGAATGTAACTCGTCTGTACATCTGCCATGGAGGTAGCTATATAGTAGTGAAAAGCTACCAATGAAGTCTGTGGGATAAGGCTTCCAGGGTGGGTGGTAGAGAATAATTCATGTTTAGATTCTGAATAAAATATTTGGCTCTTCCTATGCGCCATCCGATTTCTGTGTTGCATTTTCCATCGCCTGTTACTTAAATGTAAGGTAGTTCATTTTTTTTTTCTCCTGTTAGATTCTGACGGCTCACAACTTGGGCTGTTTGTCTAACTGACGCTCATATACTTTATCTTATGACATTTAATCTTCCTTCGCGAATAAACGGCAAGGGAATAATCTTAAGAGATTCCACGAATTTTGTTGAGCCTACACGTTTATTAAAATCCCAAGATGGCACTTATCTCATGCCGTAAAAAATATTTACTGACCTTGATTTTGGAAGACTGGAAAGCGTTTTAGTAGAATAAGGCAAGTGCGACAGCGAAATCCGAAGGCGCATAGAGATAACGGATAATGACTTCCAAAAGCTAAGCAAAGTATCAAGAAATAGAAAAAAAATCCTCTACAAAGAAAAGAGTACTGAACTATGACGTAATGTCAGTCCTCTTATGTGACAGGAAATGCCGAACAATATCCGCACAGATAAAGATAAGACTTCAGTCAACGGAAATGTGGTCCTACAGCAGGATGCTGAGAATACCATAGGGTGAACATGAAAGCAAAAACAAAGATTTAAAGGAAGTGGAAACATAAACTTATTAGAATCATATAAGTATCATCAGGAAAAGACAGTTGAAATTTCTAGGGGTTATAATGAGGAAAGTAGACTTGGAAAATTTGACACTCACAGGGCATACTGAAGGCAAGAGGGACAGAGGAAAACAGCGGATAGCCTACATAACGAGTTTGTGTAAATAGTTGGCAGAACAGTGATTAAGAGATATGGTAAAAATACTTCATTTGCTTGGAGTTACAAACAATAAGATATTGCGAAAAGTCATGATGGTCAACCGCCAGAAGGGACAAGGCAAATAGACGGAGAAATACGAAAATCTAAATATCTAGGAAGTCTTTTAACAGAAGACGGATAATGTGGCATCGAAATCCGAAGGTGTATTGTAATAACGAAAGATACCGCCCAAGTGCTAGTGTTAAGAAAAAGGAAATCTTCATTAGAAACAAATGAAAGAGAACGAGACTTACGGGATATCACTCTTCCTATATGGCAGTGAATAGCGGACAATCTCTTTACAGATGAAGAAGAGATTGTGACAGGAGAAATGCGGTTCTACAGGGGGATGCTGAGAATATTATAGGCTGAATATGTGAACAACGAAGAGTCTTTCAGAGAAATGGAATCAAAAAGGACACTTATAGTCCGAATCAGAAAAAAAAACAAAACAAGAAAGAATGTGTGGTTGTTATTAAGTTTGACAGTCTAAAATATGATCCATAGAATTGGAGACACCAAACTCAAACATATACAGAACTATATGATTGTTTTTATGGCAAAGTATCCTGAAGGAACCCACCCCTCTTTAGGAAGCTTTAAAATCCAGGATTCTAATTCTCCTGATTATTTCTAACGATTCTAGAGCTCAGTCTGCTAAACTATTAACATTCGATTTTGAAGTGTTAGAGTTGTCCTACTCTTAGACTTGTTACCAAGTTTATGTTTCGTGTTATTTAACCCATATCTTGGAGTGTATTCGTAAATTCTTATCTTTAGATAGAGTATATGAGCGAAAGGGAACAGGTACGAAATCGAACTCGCTTTACCGGTTTTCTCGTTCCGATTCGCTGATTGTTACAGTAGCTGAAGATCCTGAATAAAATAAACACAGAGGACGCATTACTTTCAGATCATTCCTCGCATTTCTTTTAATATCAAACATGCAATACGCCCAGGTAGAAAATATATTTTATTTTTTCATGAATTTAGCGATGACAAAAAAAAAACATGGAAGATATAATACACTGATGAATATACCAAGAAAGTTCGGGAATGGTTTTTCGGTGCATTTACTTTGCACAAGAAAAAAGCAAAAAAACATAAAGAAAAAATAAAGAAAAAAAGTCCCCAACAAAACAAAACCAAAGAAAACGTACGTATTTTCTCGCGTGATCCGTTTTTACTTTTCGTAATACCAGTTTCAGTTGAAAATTTGATGTATTCCCCCCCCAAATATGCTCGAAATCTTCTTCCAGAAAATAGTGATTAAAAAAAAAAATCAAAAACACTATGTTGATATTTCGTCACTGATATCCATTTTCCCGCCTAGAATACCGCGAGAAAAGAAAAGTATGGCAAAGGCATGATTACAATTAGTGAATCCACAATTCAATTTGGTCCATTAACGAGGATTGCAAATGGACTTCAGTGAATGAAGAAGAATCCTCATCACATTATGCTACTGTGTCAACGAAACTCACAATAGTTACCTCCATCGAGAAATGAAACTTTTTATTCCCGCTCTGTAAAATCACTAAAAGCATTTCCCCATAACCGCAACAAATCGGCGATATTTCATTAACAATAGTACATTTAAATGACAATTTCTTAGTTATACAAAATTTAGGTATATCAATAGAAAGCGGAGACTTGTTAAAAATTATTTTCAAAATGAATTCTCTTAAGTGGCCTGACGTTTATTTAACCCTAATCAAAGATGATCACTGAGAGATTTAAAATATTAAATAATAAAACAAAAATAAAACAAATAAGACATTCTAAATACACACAGACACACACACACATACATATATATGCGTGCGTGTATATATACATATATATATATATATATATAGAGAGAGAGAGAGGGGGGGAAGAAAGAGAGAGAGAGAAAGCGAATACCGTGAAGACATCAATCTTGAAAGGCACTAAGGAAGCATATAAATTCTTTGAAAATAATGAAGAACGGATTCGGTTGAGAAGATAACGGATAATTTTTGATCACATTTGCACAGAAATCAGAAAATGTTTCATACCATTAAAAATTAAATAAAATAATATATAAATAATATATATATAATTTTCATGCGGCCCAGATTGTTCATGCCTGGTTTAGATGCAGATTGAGTAATTTAACTTTTCGACTTGTACACCCGATTCAAGAGACAAAACAAAAAACATCCTTTCTTATACTGCAGATATATAAATAGAGAGCGAAATTACTCGATGAGTATGGAATACCGTGAAGACGTCAATATTGAAAGACACTAAGGAAGCAGAATACATATCTATCAATCCGCATATAAATTCTTTGAAAGTTATGAAGAATGGATTCGATTCAGAATATATTGGATAATTTATGATCACATTTGCACAGAAAAAAAGAAAATGGTCCCAACCTTTAAAGATTAAAGATTAAATAAAATAAAGTTGATACACTGTGTCTTGCAAGACAAGTTTTCTTTCCATAATCTATCTTACATATATATCTATAAGTCCATGCTTAGAATCCTGCTGTCACATATTTTCCGGTGCCCCTTGAGCTCCTTGATAAATACCAAAGAGGAATCAGCAATATTATTGGTCCTGATCAGGTGGCTCGGTTTCAGTGTCTTTTCCACTTCTGTAAGGTTGACTCTCTGAGTCTTTTCGAATAATTCTTTTATAGTATTTGTTTGGATGAGCTCTTCGCTATAGTACCTAGCCTCTTTTTAAAAAATTACACGCAGTACTTGACTAGCGCCGAGATCAATTTACAGTTGAGATGGCTATATGTAACCATAAGTTCTATGCTAACAATATCTTTTCTCCCACTTCTCGCTTGTGGAACTCCCTACCAGCCTCATTCTTCCCAGTCAACTTTAATCTTCAAAAAATGAAATGTCAATAGCCGTCTACTCTCCTTTTATTTACTTCTTTCTTGGCTGTTTGTCTAGAACCTTATCCATCATGTAATCCCAGAAAATTTCAATAAGATTGTTGTCTGGAAATGTTGCAGAATTATTCCATTGTATTGGCCTTGAGCTTCATATACCTGCACTTTCTTTGAGGCATGATGCAGCGTCATGCATATATATGGAGCAACTTTGCACATATATATGAATTTCTACTTTATCCTGCAAACTTTCTAGATTTTTTGTCACCATGCGTGTTCGTTTCAGGTTCCAGGAAATATAAACCAGCTTTTATATGTTTACTTGTTCTTTTTATGGTATATTTCTCAAAATATCTATGTTCTGAAAACCTTTTGACATAATGATGACGCGTTCGAACAGCTGTAGTATAGATATTTCAGAGTACATATGGCTTTTTAATTTTTTGGTGGGGGGACTTCAATTTTCATGCTTTTTGGCGAGTACCTGGTGCTTCATTATAATTTTCTCAGTCACTCTTCTTTTTCATGCAGTTTTGAAAGATGCTCGTTAGAATTCATGGACCAATTTGTGGAACAATCGTATATCCCTGAGAATCAGAGCAGTTGAAATATCTTTGCATGAACTTGTCAGAGACTGTAAACGGTGAAGCTGATGATATACTAGGGGTCGGTTTTCTTGAACATCCACTTTTCTTTTGTTCAGATTAAGAGCCATCAACCTGATTATCGACGATTGCATTGCGAAATAGCGTCCGGCTACAGATTATTTAGAGTGAGATTCCAAGCTTTGAGTACACCTCTTCTGGACTATTCGAATGTCAGAAAGTAACGCGTTTTTGACCCGTTTTAATTATATGAAAACACTATTATTAACACATTCACAGCTTTCAAACTAGCCAAATATCTGTGTTAGCATGTCTCAAAATTGTGGCTATAATATTACACTTTGTTTACAGTAACTAATAGCGACATGTTAATTTAGACCAGGTGGTCTTAACATTTTGGCTACGATTGTATATATTACATGTATTTGGAATGTGGAGTTCTTTGTTTAAGATTTATAGGGGGCGGATATATTTTCTGTTTTCCAATGTATTCTGCGAAATTGTCCAGTGTTCTCTGATATAGATGAGTTGCTCAATCAATATTGGTCGAGATATCGATATGTTATTTGCTTGAAACTATTTATTAGCCATTTTTTTTTTCATAGGCTGTGTATTTTAATATAGCAAGATAAAGGTTTATCAACGGCATCTAACCAGTTATGTTTGATATTTATTTCTACATTGTATATCCCTTCAGGACGGAGTCGATCAAGTCTCTTCACGTTTTTTGTTTTTTTTTTAATTTTTATTTCTTATTTTTCTTTCTTATTTGTGAATTGCCATAAATTCTTGCTGATGTTAATGGAGTTTTCTCTTTTTCACACTGGTTGCCAAACAAGATTGGAGAATTCAGGGGGATCTTAAACCGTAGCCGAAAGAAGAAGATATGGATTTATCCCTGTCTTCTTTTTTTTATTATTATTACAAAATTATTTATTTTTAAATAATATCATTTTATATATTTGAAATTAAGGTTGTACGAATCTGGAGTCGTGTAAATTGACAATTTCCTGTTTATCAATTTAGCATAGGGGCGGAACCGCACCCCACCGCCTGCGTTCTAGTCAGATTAGGACTTACTGCTTCCATCTTATGAGTAGAACCTGGGATATATTATAGTGATTTTCCAAGCGTAGCTTAGATGTTGCACAAGGCCGAAAGTGTGGGGCACCCAGTGAGGATGGAACTCACTATACAGTCGTAATTGTTCTAGTGAGACAAGCTCGCTAACCATTACACCACGCCGAGGTGCCTACTAGCGATTTTCTCAAGCGTAGCCCAGATGTGGAACAAGGCCGAAAGTATGGGGCACCCAGTGAGGATCGAACTCGTTACTTAGTCGCAATTGTTCTAGTAAGACAAGCTCGCTAACCATTACACCACCTCAAGGTGCCAACCTGGGATATATGAAATTCAGAGGGGATATCTACCGTCTTATAAAGACGCGAGAAGTTCTAAGAAGCGTAGGAATTCTGACAGGATGATTGATATTGGAATAATTTATATTTGCGATAAAATCATGCTTATATTATTGGTTGCTGCTGGAAGTGTGGAAATATCTTGAACGAGCAGCACATGCATATTGGAAACTGAGGCCAGCTATTGACGTTAATTGAAAATCTAAAAATAAATCTAAATGTATGCAAATGTTGACGGATACTAATGGAGGTAAATTTTACCAGATATACCGTAAATTGTCTTTCGACTTGTGAGTGATAATTGTGATGATTTCATTTAATATTCAGTGCGGTAACTGAAATAGCAGACAGTGATCATCGTATGAACAAAGTGGAATGCTTACAATGTTGAAGATAGAGATGCTTTCTAATAGGAATTATTTAGAGAGGAAGAATATGGAAAATATCAAAACAGTAAATTGACAATCATAGCGAAATGAAATTCTTGTTTTAATCAATCCATTCTAATTAGAATTATTTGCTAAATTATACAATTAAACAATTAAAATACTTGGAGGATGCGGGGTCCTTATTAATGAGGATTCAATTAAAGTAGAAAAAAAATGGCCTGAAATGTTTTCCTTTTATTTCCTATAATTAAGGAGCTTCTATTATTCAGCAAAACCACGAGCAGGCGCATACATACACATAGATACATACTTATGTGTGCGTGCATTTATAACTATAAAAACGGGTTGGTGTTGTGTCCTTAAAGAGGTTACAAACAGACAAAGGTGTGGTACTCGAGTGAAGGAAGAGCAACACGCGCGAAGCTGAAAGAAAGAGAGGTTTATTTAAAAGAGAATACACTACTGAAAGAAAGTAAATCGGGTGTCAGGTTAGTAATTTCCGAAGCAAGCCCCCAGGTATATCCTGTGCTCACTATATATAGGCAGAAATACAGTCAGTCAACAAAGGCGATAGGGAGTGTGGGAAATTGCATTACAACAGTTGGTTATATATATTGTCTAGGTTATTTGAAATATTTCATTTTCATATCTATCTATCTATCTATCTATCTATCTATCTATATATATATATATATATATATATATATATATATATATATATATATATTTATATATATATATATATAACGAGAGAGAGAAAGAGAAAAACAGATATAGATATATATATATATAGAGAGAGAGAGACAGAGACAGAGGCAGATATATATATATATATATATATATATATATATATATATATATATATATATATATATATATATATAGAGAGAGAGAGAGAGAGAGAGAGAGAGATAGATAGATAGATAGATGTGAACATGCCGACATAGAAATATACAGACTGAGATATCCATCTATCTATCTATCTATCTCTCTCTCTATATATATATATTTATATATATATATATCTTTCTCTTTCTCTCTCTCGTTATATATATATATATATATATATATACAGAGAGAGAGAGAGATAGATAGATAGATAGATAGATAGGAACTGACTGAGATAGAAAACGTACAGACTGTGAGATAGATAGATATATATATAGATAGATAGATAGATATGAACATGCGGATATAGAAATGTACAAAGTGAGATATCTATCTATCTATCTATCTATCTATCTGTCTGCCTTTCTCTTTCTCTCTCTCTCTCTCTAAATATATATATATATATATATATATATATATAGATAGATAGATAGATAGATAGATAGATATAGAAGCACCAATTTCTTGCCAAGTTAGTTGGGCAAAATCAATAAAATATCAATGTAGAACCAAGAAACTCTGCGAAAATTAATTACAAATTTTAAACACCGCCAAATATTTTAGTGTACGCTCTAAATCCATACAAATATAACTGGTAACGCTCAGAGTCCGATTAGACAGTAATTAGTAAAGCATTGTTTCTTTTGATTTTAATATCAATAGGATTATGAGGGTGGATCAATTAGTCCCTAACTCAACACACTCAACAATCAAAATTCGATCAACATTGATCCTAGATATTCTCCCTATAATATCTGATCTTTCTTATTTGCAACTGAATTAAGTGTATAAAGACAGAATGAAACAACATAATGTTTTATATAAAATATTTTGTTCATTAGTTTGCCGAATTTCCGATGTACCTGCGTAAAGATAATATCTTATAGTTTTAGTAATACTGAAGACACGAGGGATAGGGGTAAAGAATGCACAAACTGCCTGGTGAGCTTCAGTGAACAGATGGCGGAGCCCGGCTTGGGAGTATTGGCGAAAAGACACTTATTGAGAACTCCAAAGGACAGAACGTTGTGGACAGCCCTGATTGCCAACGTCCTTAAGGGATGCGACACATAGAAGAAGAAGAAGAAGAAGAAGAAGAAGAAGAAGAAGAAGAAGAAGAAGAAGAAGAAGAAGAAGAAGAAGAAGAAGAATTAATACAGTATGGATACCGTACGATATTGAACTAATTTATATCATCCCCGTCATAATGTTCTTCCTATTACATGACTTATGAATCTTCGTTCGTTACTTTGGTGCGCCATTTTGTTAGCGTATTGTATTCACTTCTCACAGAATACTCAAGTAATGGAATATCCAATTTTAAATGCATATCATTCACTTACTTACCGTGGTGACGAGGCTTCCCTCCGTATTTTCTATAAATGTTTTCATGGAAACAATCCTGGTGATCTTTTTTCCCTAGTGACTCAACTACATGAATTTAATCGTGCTACTAGTCTGATGAGCTAGGTCTCACCGTTTCACTCTTGAACTAGCTTGATGTAACCGCCACTTCTTTTCTGTTTCTGATCTTGCACATTGCCAGTCGCTCGGTTCACACTCCTCCGCGGTCTTTTGAACGGAAGTAGACGTTTATCCCTTGCTTCCTGTTTACGATTGGCTTTCCAGTTTCTTCTAAACTGTATTTCAACCCTCTACATCTAACGTTTCCGCCTAAATCTCTGAACTTGTGTTTACTATTTAGATTTTTCCTCAGTAGGGTGAGATAGGTTTGCCTATCGTCTAATTCACAACCACACCCCGCCCACTGTATTTTGAGAGGGAGTCGGGATTTATCTCTTGTTTCCTGTTTACGATTGGTTTTCCGGTTCCCTTTGAAATCTTTTCCTTCTCTTTCATTTCTGGTGGCCCCTAACGTCTCGGTGGTATTATCACCTTGCTCCGTAACTCTCTACCTGGAGTGGCTCTTGAGCCTTGTACAAGGTTATCAATAAAACAAAAAAATCTCACTCATGGAAATCCCTTCAAATTTCTTTGCTTCCCTGCCACTAACATTTTTCACAAATTTAAAGGCAATGACAATCGCCATCTTGTGTCTTCTTGCACTATGTTCCTTTTTCGTCCTTTTCTCTTTTCTCCTGGCTAAAGTCTTCTCATTCTCTTTCACTCCCTGTAACCCTCTGTGTTCTAGTGATATTATCGCCTTGCTTGGGGGTGACATTATTAAATAAAGTCTCTTCACTCATGGTAATTTGGCGTAATTCCATATTTGTGTATATATTTCCCTCATATGTTGCATTATAACTTATAATCAGAAAGATACATCTGCAAATTACATGATGCAGAAAAGAGCTGGTAACGTACTTAATTATTTTGGTTTCGATTCATAAATAAGAGAACTAGGATAAAGAGAGCTGGTAAAGATTCATATGTTACATAGAGCAGCAAAATACTGGAGGTTGTGGAGAGCTATGATTGGTCACGTTCTGAAGGAATATGTCACATACATGAGGAATCATAGCTGCAAAGTACGGAAAAGATGTTTAATAAACGCGATATGAAAAGAAAACAGTAACCCCCTCCTTATTTTTCCTCCTCGTGTTAAGTAACGTAATCATAAATTAATGATTTAAACTGCGCCTTTAAGTACCAATCAACAGCGATCTTCTGTTAACGGTTCCAATTAATATATGCATTTGGAAGAGCAACGTTAGTTCCTTGATAATATTATGAACGAATGGATGAATAAACTGGTAGTTAAAGCCAATAGGTTTATTTTAAATGATGGAATGGAGTAAGATAGAAAACCAAGACTATCTTTTAGGGGATTGGCTTTCTTTACGTCTGTCAAAATAACGTTCTTCCCGATTTGAATTATTGCATTATATGTGTATTTCTTAGCAGCCTAGCAACTAATATATAATTCATTGATTACTGAATGATTATTTCTAACTGAATAAATCGCACATCTTGTTTTCGAAATATATTATTAATGTTTCACTTTTTTCGCTGTCTGATAAGTATTTATTTATCCTATTTACATTGTTCGAACGCTTGCCCTAAACTTTGTCGTCATATTCACTACGTGTCGGCCTTTGTACGCTCCGGACTTCTTCAGTTGTTTGGGATTTCAAACCGAACGCTTTATTTCGTCCACAAGGGTAGATTTTCATAGTTCTCCGTGCCATGCCTCTTCCCGATATTTCAGTTTCAGTTATTCCCCTCTAACTCAAATCTTCAAGTTGTTGTTCACCTCCGCTGTGGCCAGGTATTGAATTCACAACTCTTTGCGTCAAGTCACTGAATTACTTCAACCAAGGATTTTATCCTCTGGGGCATGTGTCCTTGATGAGAATCTACTCCGCTGGACGAAATAAAGGTTTCGGTTCGAACTTTCAATCACATGAAGAGGGCCGGAGCGTACAACGGCCAAAACTTTATGAAGATGTCAACAAAGATGAGGACAACAATCCTAACAATGTAAATAGTGTAAATACTTACAATACCTCATCTCAGAAATGTAGACAGATATGGATAACTATTTACATTATTCGGACTATTGTCCTCATCTTTGTCGCCATATTTATTACAACGTTTCGGCGGTTGTACGCTCCGACCTTCTTCAGGTGGTTGGAATGTCGAACTGAACCCTTTATTTAGCTCACGGGGGTAGACTGTTCTAGTTCCATATGCCATGTTTATGGATGTCAGTTATCAGTTATTTCCTGTTAATTCCCCTCTTCTCCAAGTTCTCCACTGCCTTAGCCGGGTATTGAACTCACACACTTTGGGTCCTGTCACAAGAACTAACCTACGCTGAATTTAATGCTGAAGTGGAGAAACATCCTTTACGTACAAATACTTATCAATATCTGTATCTGTCTATATTTCTGAGATGAGGTATTATGTACACTAATTACATCAAAGACACATGACACAGTGGATAAAGGCTTAGGTTTGCTCTTGCACATTGACATGAAGATTAGCAGTCCAGGAATATTTTGTTTTTAGTCCGTAATGCGGTGGCTATATTGAATATTTTCCGAGCTTATAGACATAGTTGATTTACGTGGAACGTAACAGGTATTGGTGCAGTAAGTACAAAAGTCGGGTTCAAATTCCAGCATTGTCTCCTGTGTTAACATGTCCCCCTAAATACTACCGGGAAAGTCCTTTTTATATCCAGTATGATTGTCTTTAACCATAGGTGGATCCCAGTTTAGAATGTGACAACTCTGTTGTGGAGCAGGCCCCTTTTTACACAAGATGGACTCATCCAAAGTATACTTATACTGACAGAGAGAATACCTGGAGGTTGAGATACGTTGAGTTAGGGTTGAGATAAGTTAGGTCAGGGTGAGAGATACGGAGACAGATACAGAATGTTCACAGAGAGTTATACGAGAGTCCAGAGAGAGAGAGAGAGAGAGAGAGAGAGAGAGAGAGAGAGAGAGAGAGAGAGAGATAATTACGGCTTCACTTACAGAGACTTGTACATATACTTTCTACTAACCCGCATTCCTGGACTACTAATCCTCACTTCAAGTCTGTATTCTTACGTTTAATACACTTATTTTTCTATCTCAATTACTGGCGTTGTTTATTTATTTGTGCAGGATTCCATTCCCCGCATCCACAACAAACTCTGAATTCGTAACCGAAGATAAAACAACGAGAAAGCTCGCCAAACTCTTCAATAAAATGTTATGAAAATTAATGCATAATAAATCGGCATGTGTAGCGAGCTATAACCCAATACTTCCTAAAGGACTATGGTATTAAAGAACTGCGTAAATCTGTCATTATGCCTAAAAGCTTTGTGAAAATATAGTTTTGTCTTTTCTACCAAATGCGCAGTTGAGTTGACTACATTCACATATACGCAATTACAATTGGAAATGTTATGAATTCATGTTTCTGAAAAAAAAAAAAACATTGTTGTTTTCCACAACATTAATGTAATATTCATTCATAAAAAAAGTAACTATTCTTACAATCCAAAATGTGTTTCGGTTGTAAATGACTCAGAAAGGGTTGATAAGACGCAAAAACAACAAAAAAAAAACAAATCAAACAATGCAATGACTGTTAAGAAACATGGCCTAGAACAGGGAATATAAAATCTCATAGAATCACCCCCTTCCATGTTTAAATGAAGCTGTATGTACGCGAATGACGCAAAACGGTTATTGATTAGGTAAACTAATTTGGAGAAAGGTGATCAAAACCTGTTTCAAGCAGTTCATCTTGTTGTTCTTGTATGAAATTGAATAGATAAGGTGTTTTAATCATTGTATATAGCTCATTCGAAAAACATCTCCCTGTGACTCTTGGCCTTCACTGGCTATCTTTTTGGTGCTTAAATGTAAGTATCCTCAGTAATGTCCTCTCTTCACTTCCGTCCGCAGGGAATCTTGATCTTCCGTTGAACATTTCTCCACCCGCTTTCCACCTCTTAGATTAAGCCAAACACGAGACGACACCAGCGTTTCTCAACCGATGCGCCTGGGAGCACTGCTGTGCACTGAAATATAGCCAGGTGCACCCCAGAAGAATAATTTATTAATTACTTTTATGTTCAAAAAAATCTTTATATTTAAAAATCTAGAGACACCAAACACAAGGCTTCCATGACTAAGTCAAGACTTTCTTATTTGATATTTTAAAATCGTTGTTAAATTCCTTAATGTTTAAAAAGCAATGGATAATCCTTTCCCTTTTGCCCTCCTCAAGGGATTTAAATCAGTCATTATCGACATTTCTAAATAGAACAGCAGATTTCTTCATAAATCCCTTTAAATGGAAACTCTACAGCTAATCTTGTTAGGAATGTTAAATCAAAATTTCATATTTTCAAGTTGCATGACTAATTTTTCCTTAATAAAATTTAAAGTGTGCCTCAGAGATTTAGTTATTTCCAAGAACGATCTGAAGTGAAAGAAAAAAAACAAAGTTGAGAAGTAGTGGACTACACAGACATCAGGAACCGGATATGACGTGTATGAAAATAAATACGTATGTTCTCTCAAGATACGATGACGTTCTAGAACGTGTTACATAAATGTATAGTTCTACTTTCTCTGCCTATTAGATTTGTTTCTCTTCATGAACTACATGTAAATCATTTGATTCTGGTTTTATTGGATTTTATTTCTGTACTTCGCAGAAGGGACAAATTAATTTTTAAATCGGATTTTTCCCGCCATTTATTTGCTCGTTTCTTCATGAAGTAGTTTCAAAGTATGAATGAAAATGAAAGAAAATTGAAAGGAATGACGTCGCCTCGACAGGAAATAAAACCTGAAGTTCTACTTTACACACTCGGTAAAAAAAACAACAAATATTAATGAAGGTTATTTAATTTTGCATATTACGAAACGTTTTATACATACATAAACGATATTTACACAGTATATGTTTTGTAAACTTGTATTTGTTTCCTGTTGGCAATATGAGGATCTCATTGGTTGGAATAGATGTCCTGCATTTCAAGTATGTCTGCAAATGCTGAGCTGGGCCTCTAGAATCGAGAAACATACAAGTACATTGGATTCAATGAAAACAGTGGTCTTGTTGGACAGCCTGTATTGAAGGATGTTGGTCGGAAGGCATGGCTGGTATTATATGTTTATTTATTTCATTATACCCTTGTTGCGAAAGCTTTCTGATTGATTAGGCGAAAAGTGGCTTTGAGACCTGGCGATTCTGATTATCCTTCAAGTTTTAGAGATGGGAAAATTATGGACTTCTTATTAATTATATATTTCTCTATCAGTAAAATCACCATCTTCTTTTGAGGATTAAGACGGGTGTTTAAGCTAAATCAGACAGTCGTCTGTTATATTTTAACAAAAAAAGCATAGCGCCGATTATATATATATATATATATATATATATATATATATATATATATATATATATATATATATATATATATATATGATGAAATGGATAAAGTCCGACAATTATTTTAAGACATTTTTTTATGTTTATAGTATACAGTATTAACAGCATTTACTAGCCTTAACGGAGGTCGAATATTTTCTATGAAAATTTCTCGAACATTCAGACCGGTAAATGTCGTTAATATTGTTTATTATAAACAGAGCATTTACTTAAATATTTGTATCTATAAAAAGAACGTATAAACATAAAAATGTCTTTAAATATATATATATATATATATATATATATATATATATATATATATATATATATATATATATATATATATATATATATATATATATATGTTGTAGTAATGCCACAAGTAGGTAGGGAGCTATAGAAAGTGAACGTGAAAGATTTTGAGAAGACTGAGAATGGGGAGAACGGAGGATATGACAAAAACAGAAGATGGCGATTGACGTTGAATTTAAATTTTGGAAGATTCTAATCATCAGGGAAGCAAGAAAACGGAAGGGAATTCCACAGGTGGGAAGTGCGATACAAGTTGCTGTTGGAGTAGAAGAGGTGGTTGCATTTAGCTATTTCAACAGTAAAATGGTGAGACCAAGATGCCAATCTAGTAGCACGATTAAATTCATGTAATCGGAGAACCAGGAAAAAAATATCGTCAGAGGAGTTGCAATGAAAAGACATGTATAAAAGACAGAGGGAAGCCATGTCATGTCGGTGAGAAAGTGATTGAAGTCGAGATGCCAGGTCAGGATCTATTATATTACAGAATGTTTGGATTTTATCAATGATCTCTAGATGTACGGCAGAATCACCCCCCTCACTAGATATCCCAATAGTATTCAATAAACGGACGAATGATAGATTTATAAATGTGCAAGATAGATTCTGACGAGTAAAATCTTCTAGAACGACACTGTAGTTCAAGTTTCTTTGCAGTAGCAAATCCTTCGATATAGTTTCTACACTTCACGCCAGTAGTGAACGTAAGGACAAAAAGATGCAATGTCTTGCTCTCCTAGAGTTTAGCATCAGCCATGAAGATGGCAGACAGAAACGGTTCTTTGTGTTGGTTGATATGTTTTTATTTATGGTACAAAGTACTAGACTTTTGTAAATTATGTCTTCTGCCATGTGTCTTGAGTATCTATAGATAATATATAGAGACAGTATGAATCGCATACAGAAATATGTAAAATTATTTAATAATACAAAACCTTTATATGTTACATATACTTAGATGAAAATTACATTACGCATAGTTTGTTTTCAATCTATGTTTCCTACATGAAGAAACTGGTTTGAGCTATAAAATATGGAATGGATCTGAACTATAAAGCGTTGCATACATAGTCACAGGATTATAGCATTATCTGTGAAATCGATGGCATTCACAATGAAAACAGAAAAAAATGAACCTTAAGTAAAAGATAACGAAACAGCTGAACCAAGCCAAAAATGTCCAGAGGGAAACTGAGAACGTTTGGAATTTAATGACTTGGAAGATTTTTTTAAAACGAGAAAATGCGAGCGCAGAAAGAGCAAAAAATGTTGAAGAAATTCTAAGAATGAAAAAGGAACGAGAGTCATTGATGGGACAGAGAAAGGCAATCTAGAAATGATGTGGTCGGCTTGTTTGAACGTGTGCACATAGCCAAAGAAAGAAAAATGAAATGATACTGCAAAATATGAAATACTGAATGAAGGCAAGAGGAAAATTGAATGATGGAGGAAATTGACTGAGACAATGAAGTAAATTTCAAAGTTGATTGACGGAAGGATCTTGAGATAAGAGAAAACCGAATCTATGTAGAACCTCGACGCGCATGCGAACACTTGCCAATCGACCGAGAGGAAGAGTAGAAAGTGTCCCTTCAGATCATGGCTCTCCACAATTATTACTGCGATAAAATAAAAAATTATAGTAAGGGAAATAAATATGAATGTTGAAGTAAATAGTTGACATCTCCCTCTAGGTTTCTTTATCGTTTTCCATCTCTCTTTCTCACCCTCTTTCTCTCTATATATAAATGGGAAAATTGAGGTCGACATCTCTCTCCCTCTCTCGCTTTCTCCCTCTCCCATTTCTCTCTACCTACCCTCCTAACTCTCACTTCTCTCTCTCTCTCTCTCTCTCTCTCTATATATATATATATATATATATATATATATATATAGACAGAAATTACTCTCTCTCTCTCCACATAAACACACACACACATACACACATATATATATATATATATGTATATATGTGTGTGTGTGTGTGTGTGTGTGTGTGTGTGTGTGTGTGTGTGTGTGTGTGTAATTAAGGTGGGTAAAATTTGTCACTTAGCTGATTGAGGCTACCTTCAGCACCCCGACTTCAAAGTTTCGTCGACGGACAGGTTCCTTCACTCTTCAGTAGATATCAGCAATTTATTCTTCCTCTCTCTTTGTAGGATATGAAAGCCTTAACAGACGTGTATACTTGTAAAACTAGTAGCAGGCCATTAATATATATATATATATATATATATATATATATATATATATATATATATATATACAGCGTCATTGAAAAGTAACTTCTTCTCCTATGTATGAGTAGCCAGCCAGGAGTCCTGACTTAAAAACCTGTTTCTTTTTTTTGATAGTTGGTGACAGGCGCTAGTCTACTATACCAAACCAAGTCTTTGCAAGGAATTGAAGGGCGAATACAAGAAGTTACGTCTTCCATATCACAAAAGTTCCGTGTTAAATCAGTTGACCCAATCCCTGTGTGGCTCGAGAAGTTGGTAGCGAAATCTGGTGCCCATACTGAATTTTAAATAAAACCTCATGCTAAACACTTTCCTATCATATCCATTTCTTGTAAAAATTATAGCTAATAAATAAATTAGGAGTATTTTAAAATGGGGGGTTACTTTTCAATCAGCCTGTATATATACAGAGCTGTTCGATGAAAGTCACTGACCCGATTTTTTTTTTTTACTTAAAATTTTTTTCGCCTATTGTTTTTGGGGTCAAACTAATTTTTAATCTTACTAATATAAAGATCCCTTCCCGAACACCTAGTAAAAAAATTTTACTCACCCTAAGGTTTTCTATTGATAATTATAATTTGGGATATAAATGAGATTTAGGGAAAAACTCTGTGCAAAAAAGTGACTCACTTATTTCCTGCAACTAGTAATTAATAGAAACATAACCGAACAGCTTTAGATAAAGTATAATCGACGTATAATTTATTTATAATAGGTAATATAGTTCGAAATATTTAATAATCTATGCGTCCTCCTTTATTTTGAATAACCTTTTCGATCCTTTTTGGCATTGACTTGATTAGGTTCTCTCCAAGCATTGAATTCCATTCGGATATGAAATTCACAATCAAATCCTCTTTGTTGCTCAATTGCTTTCTCGAGAGCTTATACTTTATAATGCTCCATAAGTTTTCTGTAGGGTTGAGGTCAGGAGATTGGGGCGGCCATATCACTCACCTGCTTCTCATCAAAGTATTCCTTCATCAATTTTGATTTGTGACAGGGAGCATTATCCTGCATAAAAATGAGCTTGGCGGGGTCGATTTGCACCCTTTCAGCAGAAGGGAGCAGGCAAGACTCTAAAATTCTCTTGTACTGCTCGCTCCTGAGGGTCTTTTCAATAGGTTTTAAGAAACCAGTTCCATGAAAAGAAAAGCATCCCCAGAACATTATACTGAACGGATGCTTGACAGTACTTACTGCTAAATTCAAAGAGCTTTCAAAGCTTCTTCTTCGGATTTTAGATCGCTTATCCTTAGAATTTAGCTCAACTTTTGTTTCATCGGAGAAGAGAACATTCAGTAAAAAAAAAAATCAGGTGAGTCATTTTAATCGAACAGCACTGTATATATATATATATATATATATATATATATATATATATATATATATATATATATATATATATATATATATATATATATGTAAGGGAAAATGTATCTTAACCGATGCGTTTCGTTATCTCAGGAACTTCATCAAGACAATCTTGATAAATTTCCTCGTTGATTTTCTAAACGTAGGTTAGATGCGGCACAAGGCTTAAAGTATTGAGCACTCGGCGTGGAACGAACTCACAACTGATTTAGCGAGACAAGTTTACTAACCATTAGCACCGCGTCGAAGTGTCCATGAAGATGATATGTATGTCACGTATTTAAAAACTGAGGGAGAGATTATTAAATCGAGGGGAAAGTTTTTAAAGGCGCCCAGAAGTGAAGAAAGACATCAGGAAACAAAATAACAAAAAAAAAAACGCAGAACAATATTGAGACAAAGACCTTGGAAGAAATAACAACATCACGATGGAAAACGTTGTGTTATTTCAGAGAGAAATCAAAAGAGAGAGAAAGAGCGAGAGAGAAGGAGAGAGAGAAAGAGAGAAAGAAGAATGGGAAAAATGTGAGAATAAGATTGTTGACTGAAAGAAAGCTGGACAAGGAGGAGAAAGCAATAACGGAAATAGAAATGTTAGAGAAAGCACGTGAAATGATGGCGTAGAGACGCGTTGAGAACGAGAAAGAATAGATCGGAATTGACATGTGAAGGAAAGAAGAGTGAAAAACGTGTCAGAGAATGATTGGGTAGGAGTAATAATGTGTAATGCATAGACGCCACCGGTTGCAACTGTGAAGAAAAGAGAGACGACACCAAAGAGGAGAGAAAGAGCAAGAAAATAAAGAAGAAGAGGAAATAAGAATCGCGGTTGGGGAGAAGCGGCATCGGGCTTTGAAAGTCGGGCTTATATTAATTGGCCTTGTTTGCAGGAATTTCAAATAAACAGTCGCATATTACTCACCCTGGGAAACGGAAACAGTAGTGGGTTGGTAGCTGATAAAGAGCTAATTTGTTTAAGCGTTGTATCAGATGCTTTTGTGTAAACAGTTCCGTTCTTGAATCACTTACCGTTCGGAAGATTAAGATATAATATGCACGTCTTAGTGCAACGAAAAAAAAAGATTAGTTCACAAGGTTGTCATTATTATGAATACAAATGTGATTACATCTATTTACAAAATTTGGAATAACCAATGGCCTACATTATAAGTGACCATAGTTTCAGAGATGCACATGCAAACGTACATAAAATTATATTGTCATCTACACAGAAATAATAATAATAATAATAATAATAATAATAATAATAGCTCACACATAACAAAGGGCTTTATTTTTCTTTCGGAAACTTTTGCTCTTTACAGGTCCCGGGGACCATTCGATGTAGAGGGTTAAGTTAGGAGGTAATTTGTGAAGATAGGAGTGGAAGATAGTGATTTTCCAAACGTAGCTTAGATGTGGCACAAGGCCGAATTTAGGGAGCACCCAGTGAGGATCGAAGTCACTACTCAGTCGTAATTGTTCCAGCGAGACAGGCTTGCTAACCATTACACCACCTCGAGGTGCCCGTATAGTGATTTTCCAAGCGTAGATTAGATGCGTCACAAAGCAGGGGGCACCCACCCAGTGAGGATCGAACTCACTGCTCATTCGTAATTGTTCTAGCGAGACCAGCTTGCTAACCATTACACCACCTCGAGGTGCCCATAGTGATTTTCCAAGCGTAGCATAGATGTGGCACAAGGCAGAAAGTAGGGGGCACCCATTGAGGATCGAACTCACTACTCATTCGTAATTGTTCTAGCGAGACCAGCTTGCTAACCATTCCACCGCCTCGAGGTGCCCGGGTAGAAGTGGCAAATAACGGTTAACTCTAGACTTGAATAGGTTAAGATTGTAGCGATCGTGGAAACGTCTTCTTAGGAGTCGGTTCCACGGAGTAGTTGCTCGCGGGATGAAGCTTTTAGAGTTGAACTAACTTCTCACCGATGAACTACGGAATGAAATGGGGGTGGTTTGTTTGTAAGTATGGCGTGGTCCTTGCGTGATAAACGGCTTGAACAAGGTCCGTATCCTCAAATCGTCGTTGACGATGACTTCTGACGTCGGGCCACGACACCATCATCGAACAGCTACGGCTATCCAATTTCATTGACATCTTTCGTATGGTGTTAGGCATTTTCCATTTGGCAGCGGTCGTCGTAGTAGTAGTGACTGTGAGTATGCTGCTGGACAACGACCTTTTATAACTGTTGACATGACGATCATGACCGTTATTGCGGCGATTTCATCCAGGTATATGTCTTTATCTAAACATGACATTTCCTCTCTGTTCTTTCCTACTATTATTTGCAAAACTACTGAGCAATTGTTTTCTGCATCTGTTAACCGCTTTTGTAATTATATGCATTATCTACAATGCGCGGACTGTTGTCGTCATCTTTATTGTCATATTCACAACGTTTCGGTCGTTCTCCGCTCCTGCTTTTTTTCAGTCCGAACAATGTAAATAATGTAAATAATTACAATACTTAATCTCAGAAATATATAGTGATGTAGTCGTTTTTTTTAAACAATGTTTCATCTATTTTTGTCAGCTCTAGGTTTAATGTTTTCTAATCTATCTTCTTATCTTACTATCTCGTGGTGATATGCCTAATGTTGTCGTTTTTATTTGTATTTGTGTGTTTCTGTGCTTGCTTTCCAACCATGTTTATATTTTCTATGTCTTATGGACCTCGTTGCTGGCATTAGGCGTTCATTTTACGTTTTAAGTGGAAATACAATCACATTAGACCAACAGGATCTGTCTATTTCATAATTCATTTCATTTTTAGATTTTCTTATAAGTTCACATACAAATCAATATTGTCGCTAAACAACGACTTTTATAAACTTTGGTGAGAGTATACACAACTTAATCTAAAATTGAAAAAAAAATAACATAAAGATTTAAACAGACTGCAATTAACAGTTGACTTGAGTAAATGTTGCTCGTATATATAGTTAGATTATATACCCAAAACATATATAGAAAATCAAAATTATATTTAAATTAAAAATTTCCTGCGTCTCTGATTCGAGCACATGTGTAGTCGCATCAACACAAATACAAATTCAGTCTGATGAAGACATAAAGGACAAAACGCGTCGCACGAAACGTTTATCCATTTTGTCATACTTATTTCCATACATATATATATGTGCACACACACACACATATATATATATATATATATATATATATATATATATATATATATATATATATATATGTATGTGTGTGTGTGTGTGTACATATATATATATATATATATATATATATATATATATATATACACACACACACACACATATATATATATATATATATATATATATATATATATATATATATATATATATATGCATTTATTTTTATTGTGTTGCTGATCTCGGATGAGATTTAAAGTAATTAGGGAAATAAAAATTGATATAAAAGAAAAATACTACGGCAACTTAATGAATTTAAGAACATTAAGAAGTCAATAAGAGTATTCGAGAGGATCAATATAAATAGATATAATATCTACAGTTTATTCAGCTAAACATGCTTGAATGAAAATGTACTGCCTACATATATATATATATATATATATATATATATATATATATATATATATATATATATATATATATATATAGGCTTTTTTGTGCGACGCGTTTTGTTGTATATATATATATATATATATATATATATATATATATATTAGAAAAAATCCTAGAACCACATCCACTTGATTGGTATTACCTTCAGGATGTTTCGTAGACAAACCCTCAAGCAATCACTTTGTCCTTTGGCCAAAATAATAATAATAATAATAATAATAATAATAATAATAATAATAATAATATGCGCGTGTGTGTGTGTGTGTGTGTGTGTGAATTGGGTGCTTGTTTGGAAACTATAATTAGTTTTATTGATATTTGGTTGTAGTTGGATGTACAGTAAATAGATTCAATAGTCACTTTTCATATTGGCGTTATGGATTATTTTGGTGTTATGTGTAAAGTATATTCTCGTGTTACTATAGTTCTTGTGGTATCTGTTAATGTGGCCTCAAATATATAACAATAGGTTGCGGATTGAGAAATAGTTACACAACATTGTTTACGCCACCATTTGGGATATACGAACAAAGTGCCATTATGTAGTCACATAAGACAGCTTTTTTTCAAGGCACACCAAAACAATCTATAATTCTAGTACCAAAAAAAAATGTTTTAAAATTATTGACTCATTTTAAATCGTACAAAAAACATTACTGAAGATAATTATAATCTTCAGTTTCGCATTTTCATAATTATAAATATATGAATCTATGCAGAGGCATATGTTATGAATTTATATGGGTGCATTACTGAAAAAAAATGAGAATAGGTTAGGCTTATGGACGTCAGCTTCCGTGAATTACCAGCAGCTTACGAAATGAGGACAAGTGCAGTAGCATTATAAATATTGTTAATGGGATATTTTCTCTTTCTCTTTCTACTATTTGACAATTCCGAAATCTATCTATTTCGTCTTTCTATTTTCTATGTCTTAATTCGGGAAGACAATTGTTGTGGTGTCCTCCCTGTAAAGAGTCTATGCTAAACTCTTCTGCCTACTATATGATTAGTAGGATAGAAGGCGTTCGGGAACAGTCCACCAGATTGTTCATCGGTCGAACTCTCTGTCTTGAGCAGAGAGGAACGCGGTCGAGGCTATGCAGAAAGGCAAAGGTTCGTCCGAAGAGGTAGACGGGCCCTGAACCTGTTTATGTGGGTTCTAAGAGAATATTTTTGGCCGAGTCTAAGGGCTCGGAGAAACCACGGTAAAACGGCCTTGTGCCACATACATCCCTCGTTGCTGTTAAATATAACAGTGAATAGATTGTTCTACCGGGCCGTGTTTTTTTTTTTTGCAGCTTCTGTCGAACTCTCTGCCTTTGGCAAAGAGGAACCCAGACGAGGCTTTGGCGAAGGGCAAAATTTCGTCCGGGGAAGTAGTCCCGGACCCGTTTATGCGGGTTCTACGGGAATAATTTTGGCCGAGCCTACAGGTTCGGAGAACCCACGGTAAACGAGGCCTTGTGCCACATACATCCCTCGTGGAGGGGGGCTGTTAAATATTAACAGTGAATACTTTGAGCGCTAGTTCATAAGATGTTGTAACCAAGTAAATGGTTAAGAAATAACAAAAACCAGGTTTGCAGATATATTGTATATTAAACAGTAAGTACACCAGAAGAGTATTATACGACTAGTAAAAGTGTATCGAATGAAATAGTGCTCAATCTATTCACCGTTATATTTAACAACCCCCACCACGTGGGCCAAATGTGGCACAAGGCCTCGTTTACCGTGGGTTCTCCGAACCGGTAGGCTCGGCCAAGAATATTCCCTTCGAACCCGTATAAACGGGTTCAGGGCCTGTCTACCTCCCCGGACGAAACTTTGCCCTTCGGCAAAGCCTTGTCTGGGTTCCTCTCCGCGCAAGTAGAGACTTTGACAGGCAAGAACGGTTTAGCACCGTTTGCCAAAGCCTTTTGTCCTTCTAATCTTATAGTAGGCGGAAGAGTCTAACATAGACTTTTTAGAGGGAGGACACCACAACAACAATTCAGACGTTGTTTGAAACCTTTTTAAAAAAGACGCGTCAAATAACCGTGACTCAGAAACACAGGGCAAACACAGACAAACAAAAACAACAGCGCACTCGCACAAATATAGTAGCACAACCACACACCCACATACAAATGGGAATGCGCCGGTATATGTGTACGCCGGC
>OZ038490.1:63809098-63826598 GCA_964036315.1 Acanthosepion esculentum
ATATATATATACATAGGAAATATTAAAAAGATTATCCTTGTCAATATGTATTCTGCAGTGTATGACGATGGGTATTTGCTTGGGTATATGTCTATGTATAAAACTATATGCGTATACACTGGTAAAGTCCGTACACGCGTTCTTGACTCGCAGACGGAGCGAGTGTATAAATGAGTGAAAGGTACTTAGGAACGAAAGGAGGAATACAAGGAAGAGACGGCCGAATAAAGAGCGAAAGGCGGGACCAGCTGATAGTGTACCTTTTTCTTTCTTTCTCTATTTGTTTATATCTTCTAGGAACACGAATTCTTTCCTTCTTTCTTTCTTTCTTTCTTTCCTTCCTTCCTTTCTTCCTTCCTGGCAACGACGACTGCCACGTTGTCTCTGTGTATTCTCTTTCTTCTTGGCTTTTGCTTTCTTTCTTTCTTTCTTTTTTTTATTATTTATTTTATTTTCCAATTCTTATTATTACTTATGTTTTCACTTTCTTTTTTATTCATATTTCATTTCAGCGGTAATTTTTTTTTCCGACTTTATGATGCGACGCCGTTTCTTGCAATGAAATATTTACTAAAGCTAAACAGTTTAAAAAAAAAACTGAATGGAAAAGAAAAAAAATCGTAAGAAAAACTTGGGATGAACTGCTACGATATAGTAGAGAACACGCGTGTAGTAGGTTACTCAACGGACTGCATTATACAGTATGACGAAAAGCCAACAGAGGTCGGTCTGAAACAGAAAGAACAAACAGTAAGTAGCAATTTTTGTTTGTTTTTCGAACAACTGCTAGTAGAGATCATAAAATAATTATATTATTAATAATAATAAAACTATTGATGATAAATCAGACACGCTTGGAGTTTAGGTGTAGCTTGCCTGGACTGACTTATGAATAGATTTCTTGGACGTAATTTCTGAATATACTTAGTATAAAGTATTTAAAGATTATAAAGAACGGGGAGATATATAAATTCACTAGAATGGATTATTAAATATATTTAATATTTTGTGAGTAATAACTCTTTAATTTTGAATATGGGTACAATGATAAACAGTGAAAATATTATTAAGAAAGCACACACAACAGAAAATTTTATATGGTCCCGAAAGTGAAAGTGAAAGTAGTAATTGGATATTAAAAATAATATATATATATATATATACACAGAGAATTTTTTTTTTCTTGTTTTTTTTTTTTTGGTGTGTGTGGGGGTAGCTAACAGATTAGATTGAATGAGAACTAACCGTTTGTCTTAGCGCTGTATGTGCGTGAATTGTATTTTTTCTTTTCTTTTTGGCTTCTGTTTTCTTTTTAAATCAACAGCTTAATTCTTGAAACTGAATGAACGAAAGTTACAGCGAGAAAATGGACGAATAGAAGAAACGAAATAAAAGATATATTTGTTGACTGATGCCTCAATCGACAAATGGAGCGGATCGAAGAATCGGTCAGTCCGTGAGAGGGTAGATATTGGTGATAAATATATTCTAAGAATGGACTACATTAAAAAAAAAAAAATGAAACAGATTGCGTGAGCGTAGAAGAGCGTCAAACGCTATCAGCGTGAATATAACTAGCGGAGGAGTAAGCCTAAATTTTTACGATTCGATTAAATATTTTCAGCAATTGCAATAAACAAACCGAAATAAATGGCAGGGAGTCGTTTATTTAAAGCTGACGCCAAAAAGAGAGGAAGGAACGGAAGAGAAAATCGAAAGTGAAAAGAGGGTTTGCTGGATACGAAAAGGATATATTTAAGAATTTATTTATGTTTGTTTGTTTCTAGTTGACCTCTTTCAATTTTTCCTCAGAAGTCATTCACGGACACACGTTAATGTGTAGTACTATCTATAAAAAAAAGAATGCACTTTTTTTATATAGTCAGTGGATACGAGTATATCCTGTGTATGTATTAAATATGTAAAAAATGTAAAAACGATAGATAGATAGATAGATAGACAGGGTAAGAGATAGGAACCTGTTACATCGACAAATAGATGCTTAGCAATGAAAACAGTGATCTTTAAGACGCACATGCATATAAAATGAATGCCAGTACACCGAGTAATCTTTTTTTTTTCAACAGCTCCTCGTGCGCTCTTTAGTATCCAAGTGCTTGCACAAGGATGGAGCCGCGTAAAAACCATTCACATTCAGTTGTGTTTGGGGCCATGGAACAGATGGCGGGAGATTTTCGACGTAAGTTATGTAAAGACTCGGTAAAGAAGGATAAAAACTCAAATTAGATCTAAAGGAAAAAGAAAATGGGAAGGCGTATACAATGGTATTTGGAAAGAAACAAAATCTAGAAATAATAAGAAAATAAACGATGCTTGATACTGCTGGTTATTCAAAAGTGAAGGCGAGTTTAATATAGCTTAGGATGGAAAAATATCAAAAATGTGTTGGACTGAAAAAATTAGTCGGTGAACACGTCCGCTTTCATTGGTGTGCCAAAATGTACAAGCTTACAAAAGAATGTTTCTGCACGATGCGTGTATCGGCACGTCGATGTAAGTGTTGAATATAAAAATATAAGTTTTTTGTGTTTATATAGCACTATCAAATATGCTTATTCCTGTGGTTATCGCACATTTGTACATACACAAAATTCTGAGTCTCTATAGAGTGGGATATTCTTTTATTATCAGGCCAACTCACGTGGACATGCTGTTGGTTAAAATCCTTACGCCGAAAAACTATGTGGCCAGATCTATAAATTATATGATAGGATATATGTGAGAATTCACTGTTGTATCTCTCTTGGATTCTTTTTCTTTTCTTTTTTTTGCGTGAAATTGTGAAAGCATGAATGAGTGAATGAATAAGACTGTAGGGCAGGCAGTGCTTTCAATAGTTTAGGCAGTGAAAATCACTTGAAATTGTTTCCCCGCGAAAAGCTGACCGTGAATTCGATTCCTCTCGTGTATGTATGCAAAGCTGCCGCTTTTACTTTCTTATTTAATATATGGATATAAGTATATATTTTCATTTATATTATATTATCTTATATTATATATATATATATATATATATTATAAGTTTAATTTTTTATTCTGTTTATGGGTGTGGGTGTGGGTGAGAGGAATATATATATATATATATATATATATATATATATATATATATATATATATATATATATATATATATATATATATATATATATGAACGATGTCGGTTCTTTTAAAGTGGTAGTCAGATTTCACGACTGGGACGAATGTTGCCAGAAATAGGTTGTTCTTTTTCAACGAGGATATTATTGGTTTAGATTGAATAGTAAAGTCGAAGTAGTCCAATTACTTGTTTTGTTTACTCATTTCTTTATAGAGTTAGTTTGATTTTCGTTTAACCGTAAGGACTTACAGATTAATAAGTATTTGTTAGTTATATGATAAATTAATTATTGTTTATTCAACTAATTTTTTTTTTTAAATTATCAGTCTTGATTTCATGAAAACTCTTTTCCCCTCAAAAATTGCTATCTGAATTGAAAAAAAAAAGGAAGTTTTTTTTCTATAATTTAAAAAACAGAAGCGGCAGTATCAACCGGATGAGTGAAAGGGAAAAGGGATGAAAATAAAAAACCTATGATTGCTGTTCTCATTTGTATTCGCAATTCCCTAATTGTGAATTTTAATCATCCAAGTTGGAGTCTATCTATTTTAACTATTGCAATTAATTAATCAGTTTTTCAATTGATCTCCTTTTCGGGTGAGCAGTTAAAGGTAGATAATCCCATCAGTGGGTAATATTTAAATAACAAATGTTATATTTAGCAAGTTGTTAAAATGATTCTTTTTTTTTTCAAAATGTTCGATGAGAAAAACAATGTGGATAAATACAAGCTCACTGAAATTGATTACAGCTGGATTTGTTTCCCAAAATCTCAAAACACAAGTAAAGCGAGTTGATTGCCTTTTTCTTTTTTTTCCCCGTCAAGTCTCGGATGTTTATGGATTTAATATTTTTTTTTTATTATTATTATTCACGATATGGGTTTCATTTGTTAAATTGATTCGATAAGGACAACGTGGGCGATCAGGAAACGTTGACTTCTGTTCTATTCTGTTTAATTCTTTACTATTTTTATTAACACCATTAGAGAGTGACTTTCATTTCACAAGCCTTTCTGTTTTGTGTGCTGTGTTTTAATGCCGTCAGTGTTGTCTTGGGCATTGTTTTTGTTTACAGTTTATTTGAAATTTTTACGTCTTTGATTATACAACAATGTCAACAGTAATAAAGTATAGATCTACAGGGCATGGCTGGCATATAGATATTCTATTTGGGATACGCACTGGTACACTCCCCCAACAGACAAAGAAATGCAAGACTCGCTGAGATTAGCATCCGAGACAAATCATTTAAATTTACCAGATCTTTAACAGATTGTCCATACGTGTAGGTATGTGACTTGATTGATTGTTACAGGTGTAGATATGTCGTAATAATAATATTGACACCATTAATAATATTAAGGAATGCGGCTGCATACATCTCTTTACAAGGTTTCGAAACAGTGCATAATAAGTGTTTAGTCTTATAAACCTTTACATATATATATATATATATATATATATATATATATATATATATATATATATATATATATGAGGTATTTCCTTTTTAAGTTTTAGTTTTTCTTCTAGTTTCGTTGTTTGTATTTATTTTTTGCTTTGTATTGCTTTATTATTATTATGAATTGTTTTCTTTGTCCGATACAAATGTTTCTTTCACTTTATTCCAGTAAAAAATAAGACGCACGTGTCAGATTGTTAATAGAGGGAGCACGCACACACACAGTACACCAATGTCACGCACAAGAATCAAAGAAAACGTGTCCTTTCCTTTTTTTTTAGTTTGAATCAAATTCGTTTTTCAGGTACCAATTAGAATTCGTTTCAGAAGAGAAAACAAACTGCATGAATTTAAAAAAAAAACAAAGTTACGAAAACTTCACCTGTGCAAATATGCAGGCCGATTTACATTCATATATGCAAATGTTTATGACAAGACTTACTTTAAACATATATGCAAATATTGAACTACTTGTTTATATGAAACATTAATATATATTGGAAGGTATAAATTTACGTGTGCACAGTTAAACAGATGGTATGAAAACTGCCAAATCAATATATATCATAAATATATTATCTATATATGTATCTATCTACACACACACACACATACATATATATATATATATATATATATATATATATATATATATATATATATATATATATGAATAATTCTTTACAAGAGTCAGTCAGACATATCCGGAGAGAAAGACCAATCCAAGACACACGCGCGCCAGATTCTTAAAGAAGAAAATGTATATATAGTGAATTTCTGATTATATAGACCTTTATAAATGTGCAGATGTGTTGCTTTTGTATATAGATGTTATTGGATATGCACCTTCAGTGAAAGCAAGCGTCACCCAGAAGAAGAAAAAAAACAAAGACTTTTTGTGCGGATATATGTTGCGATAAAACTTTAAGTAATCATATATATATATATATTTATATATATAGTTATTGAAATATTTATATGTAATTTTATATATATATATATATATATATATATATATATATATATATATATATATATATAAAGTATACGCTTATAGTAGTTTTTTCTTTCCTTTCATGACTTGTTTTCTTTAATTTTTTTTCTCTTTCTTACAGGTTACTTATGTGTTTAACCTTTTTGAAGAATGGTTCCGAAAGCAGCGATATAATTTTACAGTCATTAATACATCTGTATCCTTTTTTAATAAATTTTCCGTTTGCAAGAAATGTAATACAAGAGAAAATTGTAATTCTCCTTCCTAAATTAGGCCAAAGAACTAGACGACATTTTCCTCAAGAGGAATCTTTTTCTTTCCTTTTCTGTGGACGAAGGGTCAGTATATTTTTCAATGGGGTCAGGGTAACAGACGAAATCATAAAAATATGCCTTCCACCCGACAGGACTTGACAACTCTATAAATAATACGCGCACATAAACGAGTTAGATAATAAATCTGATAATGGATAAGTGGTTGCTTCCTTTTTTTTTCATGCAGATTGTCCTTCCTGGGCAAGTCATTCGATTCGGCCACCGTGTACTCCGCCGATGCACCCCTGACAATAACTTCACCTACTGGCAGTTATCTCCGACATCGCAACTGATCGCTTCTCTCGTCTGAAGGCAGCTGGATGTAGTTACTTGGTTTGCCACTCTTTCGCTTTTCCCTCCTCTTCGCTCACTCCACCTTCGATATTAGCTTCTACTTTTCGTCTGTTTCTTCAAAAACTCCTCTAACACTCTTGTCTTAAGAAGCAATTCTCCTCTTCCATCTACCCCTCCTCCCACTTTGTCTTCTTCTTGTTCATTCAGTTTTTCTCTTGTGATATCTTGTATCTTCTTCTTTCTTTCTTACTCTCTCCCCTTCCTCTCTCTTCTTCACGTCCTTCTGAAGCGGTTTTATTTTATCCCTATTTCCCAACCCCGTTTTTCTTCTACTTTTTCTTCCTTACAGATAATCCCCCTCTCACTGTCCTTCTTTTTTCCTCCCTACACTTCTCTGTATCCATCCCCCCCCCATCTTTTTTTTTTTGGTTAACTTCAAAATCAATCACGTTTTCTTCCCCTCCATTTTCCCATAATTTTTGTTTCTTACATTCTTTCTTTTTTCTTTTACATAACAAATTCCACCTTCTCCCTTTCTTTCTTCTCTCCTCTCTAAGCGTATCCATAACTTCAGCAAAATTCTCTTCATTTTCGCATTAAGTGAATTCTCTCTTTGCTGAATGCAGTTGCATACACCCGCCCGTACGCCCACATTCACACACACACACACACACACACGCGCACACACACACACACACACACATTGATTCAAGAAAGCGCTAAGCTACATATACAGGGCTACTTTATTTTTACGGATGATTCTATCCGAGCTCATGAACATGATGTAACTGTTCTTCCCTCTACTGACAGAAACACTATCCATCATTACATAAGTATATACCATAATAGCAAGTCAAACAGTTGCTATACAGCTGTACTTCATAGATTCTGTAGCTGTGGCCGAAGTGAAAGTCTACAGAAACTGGATACGTGTTTCAAGGAAGATCCTCACAACTGTAGGAATGATTTCTACGTTTAACGTTAGAAATGAGAAAAGGACAACTTAATTGTGGGAGTGGATATTGGAATTGTGGCAATGAAGATGCCATTTCGTCTGAGGAAATGGAAAGGAAAACATCTGTTAAAAAAAAAAAGAAGAAAAAAAAAAGGAAAAGAATTGCGTTTATATGTATTTGTGATTCGTGGAACTTCCGTCGGAATCATGGACTATCGAAAGATATTTAAAAGTGAAAGGAAAAAGAAAACAAAAAAAAAGGAAATCAGAACAAGAAATATATGGACATATCGATGCTTACACGTACAGGCTCGCAGACATAAACCGTCCTAAGAAAGAAACCACTTTCCTCGATCTCTTTACAGAGACACAGATATATACCCAAACACGCATACATAATCTGAATGTGTGTGTGTGAGAGAGAAAGTGTGTGTGTATGTGTGAGGTGTTGATAGAATCAATAAATTCGTTACTAAACGGGAACAAAGCACTTATGTTAAGAAAGTGACATTTATTTTTAACATAGTCTCCTTCCTTGTCAATGCACTCATTACAATATTTATCCAATAATAATATAAACTCAGATATTCTAGATTGAAAATTGCAGAAATGTATAAACCTCTAGCTTAATTCTGTAATAAATTAAGATAGAGGTGTATACATTAAAACGCACGCCTACTGCACACACACACACACACACACACATATATATATATATATATATATATATATATATATATATATATATATATATATATACATTAATAAATATAAATATGTATATATGCACGTATTATATAATAATATTGTCTACTGTGTATTGAGCACTGTTTTCAAAAATAAATGCTAAAGAAATCTGGATTATAGATCTAACAGTTCTCATATATATATATATATATATATATATATATATATATATAAAGAAATATAAATAATATCTTACATTAATTGGCCAACTGCGTAATGCAAGATATTATGCATATTTCTTAAGATATTAAATAGTTCTGTTACTTAACATTGAGGACTGTTTTAAAATAGATTTAACCCGGTTTCCCTTCATAATCTGGCCTATTTTCCATACAGTATTGTCTGAATAACGGAAAATGTAACTGACTCAGCCGAATCCATGGCTCATTTATCAATCTATATTTTCACTTAAAACCTAACATAAATGCAAGTAAAATAAAGAAAAAAAAAACTTTTAGATGTTACAATAAGCATCCAGGCCACAACTTTTAAATGTATGCTTAAATTTAACATCAGTTATTCGAAATCATAAACTTATTACTTTAGTGGTCAATTTGATATTCACGAGCTTTCGTGTTTTTTAACTAAGGACTGTCCTGAGCGACACTCATAAATTTGTTGAGTCCTCATCCTATTGAGCAATAATTATCTTTTTCCAGATCACATGATATTGTTGCGGACCGTGGGATGAAGATGTGTAGAGATATCAGAAGGTTAAAATTTCCTGCTAGCCGGTCCAGCTACATGGAAATGTTGGACTTTAATTAAGTCCAAAGAAGACAAAGAAAACAAACAAGACCGATATATGGGTAAACAAATATATATTAATAACACGTTAAATAAAGACATGGACGTTTACATAGTGCTTGTGTGGGAGAAATAATGTGTGTGTGTGTTGTGAGTTTTCGTACGTACGTCTATTGTTCTAAGCGCATTCCCAGAATTTGGGAAACGCTGTATCTGTGAGAGGTCACATATTGGCCTAAGTGGAAAAAGAGAAATTTTACCTCACCTCCGCGCGATTTGGCGGCCCAAGGCCTAAGTCGAAAAGAGAGGTCGAGGCGAAGGGTCGGCCAGTATTTATAGCCAGGGGAGAGAGAACCCTGTTGAAGGAACTCCGACAATATGACTTGTATCATAAATCTTAAATGTCTAGGCATTTCGACGTGCATTTCTGATCAGCCAGCTTGAGTTGCTAGATGAATTACGTGTCTATCTTCACTGGTTGCTTCATACTTTCGGCCTTGTGCCACATCATAGGTTATGCTTAGAATTTCATTTTGGGCACGTCGACGTGATGTAAAGTTAGCTTGTTTCGCTAAATCGACTGAAGTTCTATCCTCAAAGAATACCTTATACTTTCATCCTTGTGTCACATCTAAACTACGCTTAGAAAATCACCATATATATTAAAGGTTTGAGCCTAACTTAAATGTCTATGGTGTCCTGTCTTGTCTGAAATAAGTGCGTATTTAACTTTAGTGATAGATTTCGAGCCTTTGTAAAGATCCCGAACTAGTCAAACGGTATAATTTGGAATATTGGCATAACATATTCCTACTCTTCAGTCTAATTCCATTTGCTCTTATAGGAAGCTAAGTAAATAACATGATGTAACTTCACTGCCATTTTTATATTAATTTTAGTAATATGTAATTAATGAATACGTTCATGTTAAATATATTTAGACAGACGCTTTAAAATCCATATAGAGGTCGGTGTAGCTTAATATACTTACACTTGTAAGTCGATTATGTGCAAGCAACCCAGAAGTTATATATTTTATATAGTTGTAATGTGGAAATTTAATGAAAGCATAACAACCAAACTGCTGACATATTGAAAAAAAAAAACATAATTTTTTCTAAAATGCTTAATAAGATTCCAAGAAAACTTTTACCTCAGGTTTCAGGTAAAAAAAAAAATGTAAATGATTATATCAAACAGCAAATCAATAAAATTAGAAATGATACAATTACTTTTTATAGGATTCAGACAACTCTGTCTCTAGACCTATAACAGGACACATCAGATGATCCTGACAAGGATGTTCAACAGAACTACTACTACTACTACTGCTACTGCTACTACTGCTACTACTACGAATGATGTTGTTGATGATGATGATGATGATGATGATGTTGATGATGATGATGCTGTTGACTGCGTAAGGGGTAACAGCAATTCGCCTCAGAATTTCAGCTCCTTTGCTTGTGTTTATGCCGACATTTCTATGAGGGGGTGGTGCAATTGACAGAGACTCGGAATGATGAATCGGAGGTTCGTGTTCGAATTCCTGTCGGGTACGCCGCATTTATTTACACTCGAATACCCCTTGGGAAGGTATGAATCCACCCCTTCAGCTACAGGTTAAATTGCAGACCTTGTCTCTCTGGAAAAGAATGATCATTGTTATTCTCAAAAGTGCAATATTAACTCGCAAAAAAAAAAGAAAATCTATTCTTGTAATCCAGTATATGTTTTAGCTTTTATAATCCATAAAGTTTGATAAGCCGTAAAAAAAAAAACCAACAAATAAATATCAATCAGTCAGTAAAAAAAGAAATAGCTGAACATGTTCCTTTTGGGGGGGGGGGATTTTTTTGTGTAGCTCATAATTTCCACTTCGCTAACTAGATTGGTACTGATTTCATTTCCCTGCTACGTCATTTCTTTTGTATTCAGGCTAAATTTTTTTTTACATCACTCTTAGCTTTATTATATAGTCGACTGCAACTGCTAGAGCACGAATATTATTATCTAATTTCTGTTTAAATTTCTGGCATTATTATTTACATTCGAAATATTATCCTCATCGTATTAATTGTTATCACAACATTTCGTCAAGGTCTTGTCGATTGGAGTAACCTTCAGGAGTAATAAATAAGTATAAAATGAAGTATCCTTTGCCATGGTTAGTGAAACGCGAACAATCTACACCTGTAGATTATATAAAGGGTTCAGTTCGATGTTCCATGAAGTTTACCTGGATCGACAGGAACTTGAGGGCGAAAGCGGCCCAAAACATTGTGCTAATAGCAATAAAGATTAGGACAATAGGCAGCATGTAAATTACGCTTTTGCAGTCGTTGAAATCTTTGGTTATTCTCGGTAGATGAGACCTAGTGGCAACAAGTTTCATCACTCCAACAGATTCAAGGTTGTATTTCTTAAATATGGCTTAGATGTTACACAAAGCCGCAAGTATGGAGCCCTCAGTGAGGATTGAACTCAGTTCTTATTGATCGAGGAAAACAAACTCGCTAACCATTACACCACGTCGAAGTGGGCGAAGTGCTCTCTAAATTATTCATACTATTTTTTGTAAGGCTTGGGTTTAACTATTTATCAGTTTCATTCTTTCTTTTTTTTTCTTTTTCTTTTTTTTTTCTTTATTTTTTTCACTTTGTTTAATCTACTGTCGAGGTTATGCGGGACTCTTTGAACCGGTCCAACATTGACAGATGGAAGAAAGTCACATTCACAATCATAAATGGGTCATTCTCTCTCTCTCTCTCTCTCTCTCTCTCTCTCTCTCTCTCTGAGAAGATTTTTTTCTTCTTCTTCTTCTTCTTCTTATTATTATTATTATTATTATTATTATTATTATTATTATTATTATTATTATTATTCACTCTTTAAATATTCATGCAATCAGCTATCGGTATTTTATATTTGAGATAAAGGGATAGCAAGTTTCATCCGTCATTGAGTTCAGTATTATTCAGTAACGCGGCCCTCTAGAGCGGTGAATTTCAACAGGTGTGTCGTGAGAAGATTTCAGGTGTCTCGCAATTTTTTTTAAAGGTCCTTCATTAAATTATTTTCGAAAGACGTCCAAACCGCAATAAGTGTATGTATCAAAATCAAAAACACTTTAAATTATACTTTAAATTATACTATACGCTTATATCATTGATATAATAAGTAAAAGTATAAATAATGTATAATTGATATAAGTAAAAGTATAAATAATATATAATTAATATAAGTAAAAGTATAAGTAATATATAATTGATATAATAAGTATAAATAATATATAATTGATATAATAATTATAAATAATATATAATTAATATAAGTAAAAGTATAAGTAATATATAATTGATATAATAAGTAAAAGTATAAATAATATATAATTAATATAAGTAAAAGTATAAGTAATATATAATTGATATAATAAGTAAAAGTATAAATAATATATAATTGATATAAGTAAAAGTATAAGTAATATATAATTAATATAATAAGTAAAAGTATAATATATAATTGATATAATAAGTAAATGTATAAGTAATATATAATTGATATAATAAGTAAAAGTATGAATAATATATTATTTATATAACAAGTAAAAGTATAAATAATATATAATTAATATAAGTAAAAGTATAAGTAATATATAATTAATATAATAAGTAAAAGTATGAATAATATATTATTGATATAATAAGTAAAAGTATAAATAATATATAATTGATATAATAAGTAAAATTATAAATAATATATAATTAATATAAGTAAAAGTATAAGTAATATATAATTGATATAATAAGTAAAAGTATAAATAATATATAATTGATATAATAATTAAAAGTATAAATAATATATAATTAATATAAGTAAAAGTATAAGTAATATATAATTGATATAATAAATAAAATTATAAATAATATATGAAATAATATAAAAAAGCAAGATTTTTCTGCAATAAACGATATTAAAAACAAATATCCATCACGATTAGAACCCTTGGAAGAACATTTAAGACTGTACCCTTCCAAAATTTGACCATTCTAAGCTAAGATATCTCATTAAATGTCAAATTAGAATAAACAGAAATATTAATGTTTTTTTAAGAATATTAATTAGTATCTGTTTTATTATAAATTGTTTTGTTTATATTAATAAATAAATACTAACATATTATGCTATTTTTTTAAATTATTTTATAATCATAAAGAATAAAGTTTGTCGCGGAAGTTTAAAAATATGGTCAAGTCAGTCCATGTTCAAGACGAAGCTGACTCTTCCTCTGATTCCTAGTTCTTCTAACCTTTTTACAAATCTGTATGGGACGGTTCTCAGTGCTCTGAGACATGGTCACGCAGAATGTCAGGTGTTTACTACCAGAGTTGCAGAGTCTATATTTCTTGCGCCTTTTCCTTTAGCCTCACAGACTGGAGTAATACTTTAATTGGAGCAGTCTCAGCTTTTACTTGAATTTCGGATTCAACTAATCTGACCAATAACGTTTCAAATCTACGTTTGTCACATGTTATAAACAATACTTTAACCTGAATGTTTTCACATTTCTCAGCATCTGGGTGAACTCCTTAAAAAAAAAAAAATAAATGTCGCTTTTTTTCACTTTTATCTTGTGGTTCGCTAACCGAACCTTTATGTGGTCTACTCTAAGAATACCATGGAAGGAACATGTCCGCAACGAAGAAGTTCTATGCAAACACTTTCTTCTCTCGCAGACATCACTTGGGGAACTCTCCAATCCTCTTGTTTTCATGTCAACTTTGATACTCAAAAAAGTAATGCAATCCTTATCCTCTATCTTCCTACTTCCTGTTCTTTGTTTGTTCTCACTCCTTAATAATTTTGTGTTTATTTTCCTCATGTTCTTTCACACTCAGTAACCCTGTGCGTGTTACTGGCTTTCGCTTGAGGTGAAATAACAAACACAGAGAATCGAGACGAAAAACACTCTTGAACTTAAAAATGACAGAGACAGTAAAAATCTGTATGGTTAAGGAATACAGAGAGTTTAGATAACTTTTCATCCATGTGGCATGGTGTCAAGAGGAGTAAAGTCAAACAATCTGTGGCATACCTAAATAACTTGTGTAAATGAATGGGAGAACATGAATTGAGGGGAATAATGAGGGGACAAGCACTGCGACGAAGAAGAAGAAGAAGAAGAAGAAGAAGAAGAAGAAGAAGAAGAAGAAGAAGAAGAAGAAGAAGAAGAAGAAGAAGAAGAAGAAAAAGAAGAAGGATTATTCGAATTTCAAAACAGGAGTACAGACAGAGAGACAGACACACACACACACACACACACACACACACACACACACACACATATATATATATATCAGATTTATAATCCAGAGATCTTTAGCAGTTAATTTTATTTAAAACAAAAAACAAAACAAGAAACAGTGCTCGATTCAAAGTAGAGTATAATGTTCGCGATGGAGACATATTTTTAATATTAATCATAATATATATATATATATATATATATATATATATATATATATATATATATATGTGCGTGTGTGTGTGCGTGTGTCTGTGTGTGCGTGTGTGTGTGTGCGTGTGTTTAATCTTAATTGATTCTAAGGCTCTCTTTCTCTACTGGAACAGTCAAATGAATAAAAGGATAAACGGTGAAAAACTAACAAATAAAACTACGGTACTTTCTACTGGAAGTAGTAATGGAAAGGGAGAAGAAAGGACTAACTATCAGTTGTTAGTTGATGTTGTATGATTATCAGTAACGGAAGCAGCCCAAGATGCGAACAATAAATTTGAGATGTCAAAATCATATAAACGCTGGAGTTTAAATAACGGGTAATTGTTTTAACAGAGGATGACAAATGTGACACCGAAATATACAAAGGCGCATTGGGATAGCGAAAGATGCCTCCCCAAAACTAAGCCAGGAACTGAGAAACGGGAAAATTTCGCTGGAAATGACGAAAAGAAACCTGAAGATCTATGTAATATCAATCCTATTATATGGTAGATGAAAAGATGACTTGAAGCAACAGATATGTTGTTCTACAGGAGGAGGCTGAGAATACCATGTACGGATTATATAAGCAACGAGCATATTTAAAGGAAAATGGAAACAGATAAAAGTCGCTTATTTCTGATTTTACAGGGTGCTCGACAAAAAACAAAAAAACAAAAAAAACAAACAAACCAAAAAACAAAAAAAAAAGAACAGGAAATTTGTTACAGTTTATTAATTGCAGGAATTTGTTTTAAAATTATTTGAAACAAATCAAAGGATAGAAATTTACTAGCTTAAAACAGAACCAAAAACATAAATGTTAGATGTTCAAAATGATAAAAAAAACAGTTAATTTTTTATGTTATTTAATATATTTTTCATCATATAGTAAATGTAAAATTTCCGGTTTTTGTGGGGCACGCTGTAAAATCAGAAAGTGAGAGAGAGAGAGAGAGAGAGAGAGAGAGAGTTGAAATTTCTGTGACACATAATGAAGAAAGAAGGCGTGACAAACTTAACACTCAGAAGACATGCTGAAGGCAAGAGGGAGAAAGAAAAACTGGGAGAATACCGTTTAAGGAGCTTGTGTTAAATGGTTGACAAATAGCGAGAGAAATCGTAAATAGATAAAAATTGCTTAGAGTTACAATAGTTAGGAAGTTGTGGAGAACTATGTTCGATTACATCATGAATGGATACGGCACATAGAAGAAAAGGACCCGTAATGTCTGTGTCCATGATCTGACGGCATTTTGTTTCTCTATGCCACCGCTTAGGTCACAAGGCTTTCAACAACACATCTGAAATTGTTAAAACAACATACACGCTTTGACACATCTAACTGAAGAGGATTTACCTTATTATATTAATAAAATACACTTCTAGAAAGAATGACATTCATTATTCTGATAAGTGTTATTTCAATATACCTCTTTTAAATCCCCATTGGTAGCCATAATTTGCAGTAGTAGTAAACAGCAATGTTATTTTTTTTGCGTGTAGGCGGTGGCCATCGTTTGATAGGTTCTTCGTTGGTTTTACATAGCACGCATTTTAAAAAAATTCTCATTCGTAAATAAGTCGTGCTATTTGACGTGGTGTAATGGTTAGCAAGCTTACCTTGTTAGAAAAATTACGAGTGAGTATTAAGTTCGATCTCCAGTAGGTTCTCCACACTTTCGGCTACACTTAGAAAATCATTCTAGGGCTCACACTGGGTGCTCCACACTTTCGGCCTTGTGCCACATCTGAGCTACGCTTAGAAAATCATTCTAGGCCACTTTAATGAGGTGTAATTATTAGCCAGCTTGTCTTGCGAGATCAATTACGCCTCAGTATTGAGTTCGATACTCATTGGGTACTCCGCACTTTCGGCCTTGTGCCACATGTAAGCTACGCTAAGAATGTCATTCTTGGTCACTTCGACGTGGTATAATGATTATTCCGTTTGTCTTGCCAGATCAGTTACGATCCTTACTAGGTGCTCAACATTATCGGCCTTGTGCGACATCTAAGTTATGCTTAGAAAATCATTCTAGGGTGTGTTTGTACGTCATCGTAAACAGTTTGTATTTTGGTGAATGTTTGTACGTACGTGTATGTGTGTATAATTTTCATGGCGTCAAATGGGAAGATGCAATCTTCTGCGAGAGCTTACATTTTAGATGTGTTCGCTGAAATTGAAGAAATGGAAAAGAGAACGAGGCAAGGAATCGCCCAGTATTTATTGTGTAGGGAGAGCGTCCTCTAGTGAGCAATCAGGAAATTAAGGAGGAGTTAACTCCGAAAAGGGCATTTCGACGTGGTGTAATGGTTAAACCCGCTGGTGTCGTTAGATCAATTACAACTTAGTAATGAGTTCTATTCTCACTAGGTGCTCCATACTTTCGGCCTTGTGCCATATCTAAGTTACGCTTCGAAAATCACCATACGATAATACGTAAAGAGTAAGAAGGCTTGCTGCAGGACTCATAAGAAAGGAATCCATAAACAATTATTATTGTTAACTTGAACAGAGAGTGTCTGATGTTTCTTTTTACAGTTACTTCTACAGATTAAAAATTAATATTGAAAATTCTTCTTGTTCTATTTGTCGTATCCCTTCAGGATATTGGCGATCATGACTCTCCGCAGTTTCTTGTTCTTTGTCGCTGTTAACAACCTTTGACTTTATGCTATCTCACCTAAAGCTTGTTCCGCGATCCATTAACTCAAGCTCGCTAGGGAGGTTCTGCGTTGTTTTTGTCTGTGCTTTTTATCTTCAGCCAATCCTGTGAATATCAAATTTTCCAAGCCCTCTTTCCTCATTATTTGCCCTAAGAATTTAAACGGTCTATTTTTGGTGTTAAGCATAAGTTACCTTTTAGTTTCCATTTTTTTAGAACTTCGTCATTGCTCACATGTTCTGTCGCTGGTATTCCCAGCATCCTTCTGTAGAACAAGATTTATGTTGCCTCAAGTTTCTTCTTCATCTGCGAGGAGATTGTCGATTATTCACTGCCATATAGGAGAACTGATATTGCCTAAATGTTCACTAATCGTTTGTTTGTATCTAGTGAAAATTTCTGTTTCTTAAGACGTTGCTTAGCTTTCAAATATCTCTTACTTATGTTAAGTACAAGTAACATTTTTCTAACTAATATTAATACTAATACTAATAAATATATTACATTTATTATTCTTAGTATAAACCACCAAACAAACCTGTACAAAAACTACTAGTATATATTACTACTGATAATAATGATAATAAGGATGGCGCTACTGACAATGAAGAAAGAGCTAATTACAACCTTCATGGTAAAAAGAATATTTATATATTGTTCTGATATTTTTACTGTGGTTTTTATAAACAAGATGATTG